>CAWUFW010012355.1:0-547694 GCA_963921515.1 Calotriton arnoldi | reverse complement strand
GCCGCCCCTGGTATAAAATATATTACTAGACGTGAATAGGTGAAGAAAATTGCCTGTCTCAAACTGCTATTAGTAGATAAACCTGATTTTACATTTGTTATTGGTAATAGAAGCTAGCCACATTTGTGCTATTTGGTCTAATACTAAAGCATATATAACAATATGATTTCACTATTTTGCATTGATGGTTTAAAGCTACTGCTGCATTAAGCTGTGACAGACACTGTGACACTGGGCACAACTCATACCGGACTACAGCGAGTGGGGTCTAGACGTAACTCCCCAGTAGAGACAGCATTGACACTAGTGGCTGAATGTGTCCTGGAGTTTGACAAGATGCAAAATCCATTCCATGATCTAGGGCCAAAGTGCTAGGAAGCATGTCCGCCAGATGTGGTTAGACTCATGAGAAACGTCATGTACCATGAAGTGACAAATATTGTCAGAGAATTGTCACCGCTGCGACCCAGGGTGGGCACCAGCTTGTTTTAGAGGAAAGATTTGTAACTGGGCCCAAAGAAAAAACAAGCTGCAATAAATCTGGAACCCCAGGCACACTCTGACAGACTGGTGCTGGCCCTGAGTTACCTGAAGGTGCTGGCACGTAAGCATGATGTACGTCTCTGTTGCTGGGCCAAGGCAACAACTGCAATATCTACGCATGGTGGGCCGTGCCGGATGCACACAACTGGCACCGGTCTGCCTCTGTTGACAGTAGAAGTCCCAGGCCCTGCTTGTGGAAGGACCTTCACAAACTCTGCTCTCCAAAGGAGGGTGAAGAGTGCACACTAGAGAACTCTAGAATAACTATTGCATTGTGGTTACGAGTGATTACAATGACCACAGCACCCCACCAAGTTACACTAATGTTCTCCACAGAGGGCCACTGGCCAATGCTCCTTGCCAGTAAAGACTGCACTGATATGCTGGACCCATATACTTATTTCCACAAAATATTACAGAACATCAAGAAAGGTTTCTTGGGGTAAACCCCACACTCCCTTATTAATGTATCTCTAAATCCAATCCAGATTTTAACTATCTAACTTTCCATACGTTTTCCTTAAAAGCAACAACACATAGAAAGGCAGGCCCATTAAAGATCATTACATTTAAAAAAAAATCGTAGGAGGGGATGGTTGAGAGAGTCAGGGATCAACGGAGGGGGGCTTTATTCACCCCTTGCATTAAGACCCTACGAAAGAAAACAATCTACGCCCACCCCACCCTTAGCCTGCCTAGTGTTTGCGCCGGCCCTAGTTACACATGTACACATGCATTTTGCAGTAAGTAGGGCAACTAGACCCTTGAATGATTAGTAAGACTTGTCTGCATTGATCTACTACTAAGCAGTTGTTGAGACCCACATGGCGGCAGGAGTCTGGATAAATCCCAGATCTGATCTGACAGCCCGCCAGGAAGTAACTGTACAGCCTGATACAGCCCAGAGAGGACAGGGGAGGAATTGAGTTGTCATTCGTTCAGTTCCTGGCAGAAAGCTGCAGTGGGCACAGGCTGGTGATGAGTTTCTATTTGTGTTCGCCAGATCATGGAATGTGCCGTCTGGCGAGCTGCAGGCTCTCAATACATTAAATATAGAAGCGGCGCGCCCTGCTGGAGAGCTATTCCGGTCCTGTTATGATACTGTATCGGGGAAAATGGCGGGAAGCAGATACAAGCAGGCTTGCTTCTTGCTTCAGCCAAGCATGCAGTCAACATCTCTTCTAGTTGTGGCGCTGTGTGTTAGCAACGCAGGGTTTCTCGGGGAAAGAATGTTCATTTCATTAATTACTGCCAGCATCACTTCAATGAGTGTCTCAAATATGTCATGATTATTTTATATTTAAACTATGCTTTTGACAAACTGATAACACCAGCTCAGAAAAAAGGCACGAAAAACACAATTTATGCAACCCTTCTTAGCATTAAACTTTGAATCATACTTTAGATATTTTTGTACCAGGGTGATATTATTGCTCCAGCTAGCAGTCATTAAAAGTTCAAAATTCAACACTGTCAACTTCATGCATTGCAAGCAGCTCTTCCTGTATTAAGCAGACATGTGAATGAATGTCTGCACCATGTGAATGAATGCCGCCCTGCCCTTCCTGCTGAAATGATACACACGGGCCTCTGAGAAGGGTGTGTTCTGGGAATTTTAGACTGTGTTACCATTTGGCAACCATGGTTACAGCTCAGGTTAACTTTGTGACTTTGATTTTAATATGGATTAGAGAGGGTATCTTCAGAACTGTTGGCAAAATATATTCCCATGCGAGCAGAGTCGAAAACAACTTTCCAACATTGCTTTCATTGGAACAAAATTAAAATGTTATAGTGTAATTAAGGCTCAGCGAATAAACACCCAACACACATTACATTTTAATTGGGTGATTGAAGTGTTGTAGTGCTTGATTTGCAGAGTGGGACAAAAATGTGGTTTAGTGTGCTACGTTTCTTGCACCAGTTTCGCCATGTGGCTGGACCATCTTTTCTGTCTTGCTTGGGCACTTCCCACTAAGTCTCTTTTTAAAGAGCAGTAGTGCTAAAAAAGGTACAAATTGCATATATGTTTGGTTTAAGACTAATGAATTGGTATAAATGACTTCACAGTCATCTAAATTAGGTCGGATTGTATGATTTCATTTATTATTGATCAAATTCACAACCAGAAGTCATCGGTTTGGGGACTTATACAATCCATATTTCATCGGAGGGGCTCAGACAAGCTCTTTTTCAATTTAAGAAGTTGTATTGGTTTTTATAAGATATAATATAATATATAAAGATCGTGTGCATTCATTGACATACGTGTGATGGTACTATTGCATACAAAAAGAAGAGATATTTTGAAACATACTGAAAGGGCTGTGCCCATAAATTCTAGATGTGTTCTAGAGCTTCAATCGATGGTTCTTTTTAGCAGCATGTAAGCCTAGAGAGGAGAAAATCGTGAACAATGCCAATCAATTCCATAGGAATTTCTCTGGACACATAGTAACCACAGACCACTACATAAGGTTAGTTAATTTATTACAAAGCCAAAAATAACTGGGCATAGAGATACCTCAAAATGAGAGTGTAGAAACCAATTAGAATCAACATATTGCCAAATCTGCAAACAAAGTTGAGTCGGTGAAACATGCACAAGACAATTAACTCAAGAAATAGGATGCAGAGGATCAAAAAGCATGAGTCCAGATTTCCATGCATCAAGGGTTGATGAATATAAAGCATCACTCTATCCCTACACTAGCGCTAAAGTCACATCCCTACTTAAGCATCCTCAGGGAAAGGGATAAAAAGATGTCAGCATGTGGAGTCTTCCGAAGAAGTCTCTCCACCATTGCTGAGTCAGATAGCATAAAGCTATTGAGACAGAGCTCGTTCTGAGATGCTCTCTCTCTGAAGACAGCGAAAAAGTGGGCTACTTTACCTACTTGCAATGTCCCAATATTACAGGTATCTTCCCAAGAGTCCTTGCGGGACACGCCATCCGCTCTGACCACTATCTCATAGGTACTTTTCCACAGGACAGCGATGTTCCTGACCAGTAACATGTTGACCTTGATTCCCAGGCCTTCTCCGGTGTGAAAATACAACATTCTCCTTATCGGCCTTAGCTCACGATGTATCCTCTTCTCTCCTTGCCTGATTGCTAAAACAAAGACATTATTCTAGCTAGCAAGGACGCTTCTTCCACCTGCAACACAAACGTTTTAAAGAACAAAATCCGCAGCACACATGACATTCAAACTGTTAATTCTAAAGTGAGAGATTCCAGGGAAATGCTTTTCAGGCCTACGAGATTCAGCTAACATAAGAGAATTGGCATATGAACTTTACAAAATTGCATAAAAATAAGGCACATTCGGTTAATATTCCTACCTACATATAAAATAGCACGATTAATAAACACAATTAATAACGGATGATTGTCAGTTGCGCAACACAAATTCTCCATGTTAGTGTTTTCTGCTAGTTGCATTTACTTTCCACATCAACTCTTCACGTTTTCTATCCAATGAGCTAGACACATCACATTTTATGTTATCACATTTCAAGATCCTAACACTTCATTTCAACACGACAAAGGATTATATGCGGGTGCACTCTACATGTGTGATTATAATGCACCCCTACAAATGAAATGAAATTTCTGCTACATCAATTTCAATCATATTGAATATGATAGTGATATTTCCTTCTATTTAATGGTTATTATTAAATAGTTTGATAAATATAGTTAGCACATTGTCATGTGCTTAATATCCCTCAGAAGGAAGTACAAAGATGAGAAGAAAGGGGTAACAAGATCAATAGATAGATGAAGGAAATTGAGAGTTAAGGAGAGCCTAATACACAAGAGAGGCAAGAGAGGAGGAAAAGGGGGTGGAGTAGATGTAAGGGTGGGTGAGGAAGAGGGGGTTGAGGGTGTGGAGAGTCAATGGATTCTAAAGGTCCCGCATTCAGTGAGGATGCTGTGTTTTGTATGGGTGTCTATGGAGGTTTGATCCTTTGTAAGTATGAGTCTAACTTGTTCCATAAAGGCTTGGAGAGTCTATTAGTGTCATTATTATTAGATAGAACGTTTCTCGAACTCCTAATAAAGCATCCCATGCCCACCATGTGTGATGTGATATATTGTTGGTGTTCTTACATGCACATGGTATTGTTTTGATAACAATCATTTGTGAGTATGTTTATAAGGTAGAGGTCGGTGTCTAGAAGGTTCACTGGAAGGTTCATATACCAGGGACAGGATATGTGGGTATTGGGGAATGAAAGGGCTCTGAAGCAACCAAAAGGCAAGGCAGGCATGAGTATCAAAAATCCTGAATAAATAAATGCTGCATGTCACTACCATATTCAACAGTTTATAGCGGTCAACCCGCTTGATGTGATCAAGAAGTGTAATTTCTCACCGTCATAACAAATATAACTGCCTCTCCCTTTTAATTATTCACTAAATCAATCAATCAGCATTCGTAGAGTGCGGCACTGTCACCCATGGGGGCCTCTGTGCACTAGGGTGCGGGGTCTCTGTTAAAAAGCCAGATCTTGAGGAAACGACGGGAGGGAAGAAATGAGCAGGAAAAGGCAAGACAGAGGACAGAAAAACAAGCGAGCAGAAAAGGCGAAATAGAGGGCAGAAAAACGAACAGAAAAGGCAAAACAGAGAAGAAGTGGGCAAAAAGGAGGGCAGAAAAACGAGCAGAAAAGGCAAAACAGAGGGCAGAAAAACGTACAGAAAAGGCAAAACAAAGGGCAGAAAAACAAGCAGGAAAGGCAAAACAGAGGGCAAAAAAACAAGTAGAAAAAGGCAAAACAGAGGGCAGAAAAGCGAGGATAAAAGGTAAAACAGAGGACAGAAAAATAAGCTAAAAAGAGGGCATAAAAACAAGCAGAAAAGGCAAAACAGAGGGCAGAAAAATGAGCAGATAAGGCAAAACAGAGCAGAAGTGGGCAAAAAGGAGGGCAGAAAAACGAGCAGAAAGGCAAAACAGAGAAGAAGTGGGCAAAAAGGAGGGCAGAAAAACGAGCAGAAAAGGCAAAACAGAGAAGAAGTGGGCAAAAGGAGGGCAGAAAACGAGCAGGAAAGGCAAAACAGAGGGCAGAAAAACGTACAGAAAAGGCAAAACAAAGGGCAGAAAAACAAGCAGGAAAGGCAAAACAGAGGGCAAAAAAACGAACAGAAAAGGCAAAACAGAGAAGAAGTGGGCAAAAAGGAGGGCAGAAAAACGAGCAGAAAAGGCAAAACAGAGAAGAAGTGGGCAAAAAGGAGGGCAGAAAAACGAGCAGGAAAGGCAAAACAGAGGGCAGAAAAACGTACAGAAAAGGCAAAACAAAGGGCAGAAAAACAAGCAGGAAAGGCAAAACAGAGGGCAAAAAAACAAGTAGAAAAAGACAAAACAGAGGGCAGAAAAGGTAAAACAGAGGGCACAAAAATTAGCAGAAAGGCAAAACAGAGCAGAAGAGGGCAAAACAGAGGGAAAAAAATGAGCAGAAGGTTAAAACGGAGGGCAGAAAAACTAGCAGAAAAGGCAAAACAGAGGGCAGAAAACCAAACAGGAATGGCAAAACAGAGGGCAAGAAAACAAGTAGAAAAAGACAAAACAGAGGGCAGAAAAGGTAAAACAGAGGGCACAAAAATTAGCAGAAAGGCAAAACAGAGCAGAAGAGGGCAAAACAGAGGGAAAAAAATGAGCAGAAGGTTAAAACGGAGGGCAGAAAAACTAGCAGAAAAGGCAAAACAGAGGGCAGAAAACCAAACAGGAATGGCAAAACAGAGGGCAAAAAAACAAGTAGAAAAAGACAAAACAGAGCGCAGAAAAGTGAGCAGAAAAGGCAAAACAGAGCAAGAAACGAGCAGAGGAGGCACAAAGGGCAGCAGGTAGACAAGCAGCAGAGGGTAGCGGACTGCAGGCAGCTGGACGAGAGAACTGTCGTTGGGGGAGCTGGCACAAGGACCTGCCTGCACTTGCACGGAAACATATGTATAAATACACACGTAACTTGTATAACGTCCTTTCTTATTTCAGACGTTTATGTCTGCCTTTTGTTTATGATAAGATACATCACATCTAGAACTGGTCACGCTTTTTTGCCACAGTGGTTCTCACTGCAGTTTTGTTTTCCTTTTTAATCCCCTATCTTCATTGTCGGAACATGAAACTACAAGCTGCTGGAAGGACTGGACTTCTGCAGTCACTGGTATAGTCAAGTTGTACAACCACTGGCATAGTAAGGGTGGCGTGGATGGGCCCTAATACAATCGCTCTGTGGCCCCTAGATGGGTAGTGAATGACAGCTGTAAATGGGGTACAATGGGCCTCAGGGCTCTGCTGCCACTGAATTATATTCCTTGATTAAGGGCTCTGAATTAACTCAGAAATTGATGCTCCATCTTCCCAACTACAAAAGCAAACACAACTTTCTTTAGACTCCTTCACACAAAGTCGTCCTAGGACTATCTCATTTGTCTTCCCTTATTTACTCTTACGTGATATAATTTTGTAAAGTAATTGTATAATTTAGCAGAGAAGTTATAAGGCATGGGACAAGTTGGCAATTGACTGGGCCCCTATCTTATGAGCTGCTCCCATGGAGTGTGAACTTTCTCAATGTTTTACCTCTGTCTAATCTATTTCTCTCTAAACCTCTCTCCCTCTCTGCCTGCTACTACCTCTGACTGTGTCTCTCTTCCCAGTGGCATTTTAAGGATTATTGGGGCCCAGTCAAGCCATATTTTAACAGTTTTTGTGTGGCCCTGTTAAAGCTTAATGTATAATTGAAAACCTTCTACACTGATTATACCTATAGGCAGGGCTAGGCACACACATACCTACTCAGCGGCAGGATACCTTTGCGGGTGATAGATAGTGAGCTTTACAAATGCTCATAATATAACATACTTATGGCTCTGTCCGCGAGGCTCTGCCCGCCTCCATGATGAGGGGGGAGGACTTTGTATGATAAAATATTCTGTTCATTTCACCTCATCTCACGGCTGAAAGTCTTGCCACCCAAGGATGGTGACTACTGCCCTCGACTTGTTCGCTTCTTATTCCATTATCATTCAGATGGAAAAAAGAATTAGCAAATGTGAAAGGCCATGAAAAGCACATTTACTGGAGGAGTTGTACCAGAGCGGAAAACCACTCTGGGCGATGGCAAGTTCCTCACAAAGAGGCGGTTTAGCACAGCTGACAGAAAAGTGCCATTAGCAAAAAATCCATAAGGATTTGCAACTGAAAGACGCACAATCACATGCAAAGATATTACCAGTCCTTACAAACCGTTATGGCCAATTGATACAAAATTGGACCACCAGGCAAAGGTGCAAAATAAGCACAGATGGTGCATACTTACAAAATGAAGCACCCTACAACTATCCCACCCTTTGCATGCACCGGGCGAATGACAATAATAGATAGCATCACTAGCCGAGCAAAAGCACAGAATATAGAGAACAAGCATTTGCAATGCAATAGGCCTCAATTTTTTTACAGCTATTGGCGTTGTAATGGAAATGTTTTTTACTTATGTGACACAGAGCGCGTGAGTGCGAAAGTGATAGAAAGCGAGAGAGAGATGGTATATAGAGATAGTTAGAGTTATTTGCATATGTAAGTGAGATGTAGAGTGAAGACAGAGAGAATGAGATAGAGAGGGAAAGAGGGTTAGAGGGTTAGAGAAAGGTAGAGTTTGACAGAGAGAGAGAGGGAGCGAGAGAGAGAGAGAGAGAGGGAGAGAGAGGGAGTGTTTAGAGGTAGTTTGTTAAAGTTGGAGAGATAATTGTGTGGTAGAGTGAGGAGAGCGAAATACATCCTGTGATTCTGGGCAAATCACTTAATCTCCCCGTGCCTACCGGAACGTTCACACGAGTCTCAATATGCCTTGGTATAAATCCCTAAATTCATTAATTGGAAAAGGAGTTGAAGAAACTTCAACAGATACAGGTATTGCAGGAGCACATCTGTATAAATTATGTTAATGCGAGCCAACCAGGAACTGAAGGGTCTTTGGTGTCTTGCTAGATCCACTAGGATTTTAACATTCACTGCTGCATACCATCCCTTCACTGAAACCTTAAGGATATCTTCAACCCCTCGGGCAAAATGAAACTACAATTAAGCATTTTGTGCCATCCATGAAACCAGATCATTCTAGTGAAAACATAATCATTGCACCCTGTGCTAAGATGAACCCAAGAATGATGCGGTCAGTTGTAGAATCAGGGTACACTGTTGAAAACATGATGCTACTGTCAGTAAATCCTGAAGACTGACAAATCATGTGCAGTCAAAGACAATTCCTAATGTTAATGTAAACCGAGTTGGGTGAAAGCCAATGTTATGAAGGGTGTAATTTGAAACGAACAGCTTGGGGTCATATAAGTCAAGTTCATGTGCAGTTTTTCTCAGACACAAAAACCTGCCTTGCCACTGGTTGCTGATGTTCCTAAAAAGGTAATTAATTCTTGTTAGACCTGGCACCATTGGCGTGGGTCTCCCTTCCATTTTTTTGCTGTTGCCTCCTCCGTTTTGCTGGTGTTAGATGCTCTGGGCGCTGTGCCACTGCCCTTCAGTGCCACAGCGCGAATGCTCCCTGTGTAAATATGACATGTGAATTGGTATATCCATGATTGGCTTATTTGGTTTACCTGTTAGTCCCTAGTAGCGTGGCCTGTGTGTGCCCAGGGCTGGTAAACCAAATGCTGCTGGTGGGCCTGCAGCGCTGGTTTGCGCCACCCACAGAAGCAGCTTGTAAAGTGTGTCTCAGACCTGCCACTGCAGAGTCTGTGTGCAGTCCAGAACTGCCATCTTAGCTGTGAAGTGCACCCACTTCCCAGCCCCTGAACCTTCCCTTGGCATCATGTAAGTCACCCCTATGGTAGGGTGCATTGTATGTGTAAGGTAGGACATGCCTTGGTGTGTGTAGCATGTCCTGGTAGTGAATTACACCCAATTTCGTTTTTCACTACTGTAAGGCTACCTGTTCCCCATAGGCTAGAATGGGCAGTTTGACTATTACATTCTATAGTCCTAACTGACCCCAGGAACATGGTAGAAAAACGAATTTAGTATGCTTGAGCTCAGAATATTAAAATACATCTTTTAGTGAAGTTTATTTTTATATTCTGTGTTTGAAAATACCACTTTTAGAAAGTGGGTATTTTCTTGCCTAAGCCTTCCAGTGTGCTCTGCTGTTATGTGTATTGGCTGTCTGGTTTTGGAGGGACGGCAGGCTGAGCCAGACCTGGGTTGAATAGAGAGATCTGTGTTTGGAGTATGGGGAGGGGTAGCTCCTTGAATTGAATAGGGCTGTGCCTGGCAAGGTGAATGATGGCTCCACCTCCCACTGGGCGTCTGTTAGCAGACCCCCTCTTCCTGAAAGGAAGGATGCAGCCTGGTAAACAAAGGGCTCCAGGACTGAACAGAACTGGTTCTGGCTAGGCTCAGTGACTTGTAGCTTTTGAGAACAAAGACTTTTGGGGTATAAATATCTGTGCTGAAACCCCTACAAAGTGTATTGCTCCTGGACATCAAGACGAACCTCTGTCCGTGTAACTGAAGGAATCTGCAGGAGGTGACTATCCTTGTGCTTGTGTGCTGTTTCTTGGATTGGCCTGCAGTGGTTACCATTGGACTTGGAAGAAGAGGGAAAAGGACTTTGAGAGAACTTTTATTAATCTTGCTAAAGCAATCACCCAAGGGCTAGGAGAGAGCTAGCCTCCTGTTGAAGTCTCAGGCACATCAGACTTCACCATCAGCCTCCTGATTCCTCCCAGCAAGGATTTCTATCTGCAGGTGAGGCTCCTATGAGTTCCAGGGCCTCTAGTTCTACTACAGAGAAGAGAGTGCTGAAATCGTCGCTAACGCACGCTTGCTGAGCCGCCGCAGCCGAAAGCGCCCGAAAAATCATCGCGTGCTGCCGCCGAGTGCTCGCAACCAAAGATCGAGTCATCGCACCGAGATCATCGCTTCACGACATCGCAGCGTGGACGCCGAGCGTCCGCCATTTTCATCGCATCGCATCAGGATCGTCGCTCCTCGCGGAGCGCCATTTCTTCGCATCGCAACCCGATCGCACACGCAACAGGATCGTCGCCTCGCCTCCTCCCTTGCGGCAAGGAGTCATCGCACCAACGGTCTAGCGTGCAGAAGTTTGTTGCATCGTCTCCACACGCATCAGCAGATCGGCGCATCATCCTCCTCGCGGCAAGGATTTATCGCATCGCCGGCCTCGCATGCAGAAATTCATCGCTACAGCTTCTTGCGACAATTTGTTGACTTTGCTACGAAATCCAGGTACTTTGTAAGCAAAGGGTCGTAGAGACCACTGCTTTGAACTGAACTCCTCTTTGCACACTTTGAACTATTTTTGCAGCATTTCAAGAGTAATCCTATTTTACAGTATTGTGGCTTTTTATCGTTATTGGTCTTGTGTTAAGTCAATATATAAAGATACTTATTTTTATAACTACTTGTGTGGTGTCCCTTTGTAGTGTTCTTCACTGTGTTACTGTGTATGGTCATAAATGCTTCGCACACTGCCTCTGAGATAAGCCTAGCTGCTCGTGCTACGTTACCACAGGGTTGAGCAGGGGTTATCAAAGGGTGTGGCTCTCTTACCCTGACTTAGGAAGAAGGGTCCCTACTTGGACAGTGGCCAGCCACTGCCAACGAGAGACCCCCATTTCTAACATTGGTGGACAGCGGTGAGGATCTGGACTTGCATTTATGATCGCATACAGTAATTATAGTGTACACTACTAGTGAGCGCAGACCATAACGCAACCACATACGTTTTTGAGGTTTTTTGATTCTATTTTTGATTAATATTGCCAGTTATTGCTACAATGGGCAAGCCCAGATCCAATGCCTCGGAGGATCTCTCTTGGGAAGAAGAGAAATTAGAAACCTACAATGCCAAGCAGCTCAAATATTTTTGCAAACACTTCACAGTCCCTATCACAGGTCTCACTAGAAGGGATGAGTATTACACGGCGCTGAAGGCCTGGCTAGAAGCCAGGGATGCCTCTAAGAATATGGGAGAGCCTGTGGAGGGGGAAGAGAATGCAGGAGAGCAGCAGGGTGAAGTAGTAGATTTGGTGGGAGATAAAGCAATTTCCAGCCCGGGCACTAGTGTGTCCGCCAGGGGTCTGTCCCCAGAAGAGATGGAGGACAGGGAGAGAGATAGGCGGCATAATATGGAGATGGCTAAGCTTAAAATGGATGGTCACAGGGACCTAGAGAACAAGAAGTTAGAATTTGAGATTATGAAAATGAAACTTGAGCATGAGAGAATATTGAGGGAGTTGGAGATTAAAGCAAAGAGTGTAGAGATCTCCCCTCTGGTGGCAGCATACCTGTAGTGCATACTGAGAATAGAGTGTATATACCCAAGGAGGTTATTAAGGATTTCCACAAAAGTGAAGATATTGGCAATGGTTTGCCGCTTATGAATTAGCCATGGTGTCCCACCGGGTCCCTGAGAAGGATTGGGGAGCGGGGGTTGTGGGGACGCTTTGTGAGTGAGGGGAGGGATACCTTGTTGGACCTGCCCCCAGAAAGTTGAATGGTTTATGGCCACATGAAGGAAGCTTTGATGACCCGCTATGGTTTGACCCCTGAGATGTATAGGCAGAGGTTTAGGACCTGCAAGAAGCTAGAGGGTACCACGTGGGTTGAATATGTGTCTTTTTTGCAGAGCAATGGAACTTTTGAGCAGCTTTATGATTTGATTGCATGGGAGCATTTATCTAGTAACTGTTTTCCTGAGCTACGCCAGCACCTGATTGATTGCAAGCTGACTAACCCTAGGAAGCTTGCTGAGGAGGCGGACCGCTGGGTGAGCACCCGGGTTCGCAAGGGTCCAGTGGGAAACTTCACCAAAGGTGGGCAGGGTCCCCAGCAGAGAAGTGGGGGGGACAGGGGTAAACCGAGGGAGTTCCAAAGAGGGCCCCAAAGTAATTCCCAAGGGAACCAAGCAGTGGTGTCCCAGCCTCCCCAAGAGAAGAAGCCAGTGCCCCCGACAGGTAGGCCTGTTCAGAGGGGGCCCCTTACTTGTTATGTGTGGTCAAGTGGGCCACAGATACTATGATCCCCACTGTCCCCAGAGGGACCTTAATGCACCACCCCGTGCACCACCTCGCCAGCTTGCTAGTGTAGCCCTGGGGGGGGAGGAGATGGGTGCCCAAGAGGGGTGGGATCCCGTAGAGTTGACCCTTGTCTCATTAGGAGACTTTGAGATGGTCCCTAAGCCTGCACTGCCTGATAACACTAAAAAGTACAGGCAGTGGGTGACCATCAATGGCCATAGAGTGGAGGCTCTAAGAGACACAGGAGCCAGTATAACTGCTGTCAGCTCCCGGTTGGTGTCCAAAGAGCAGGTTGTCCCCCATGCATTCTACTCCAGTAGTGTCCGCAGACAACCCAGAGAGCCAATGTGAGGTGGCTCAGGTTCCCTTGGAGTGGGGGGTCTCAGGAACTCTTCAGTTGGCTGTGAGGCCCGCCATGCCTGTAGACTGTCTGTTGGGCAATGATTTAGAGAACTTCCCGTGGGCTACGGTGGAGAGGAAATCTCACTTAGAGATGTTGGGTCTGCCTGAGTGGGCGTGTGCTACCACTAAGTCCATGGCAGCCAAGGAGGGTGTTGAGAAGGACCTGGAGCCTGAGAGTATGGCCCAGATCCCTGCCTTAGAGAGAAGGGGCAGGGGGAGCGGGGAGCCGGCCCCCTTGGTTCCCACGGCCCAGGAGGGAGCAGACCCTGAGGGGGATGCCCTGGAGCCGCCCGGGGAACAGATCACCGAACTGGGGGACCTGCCTGAGCTGACCCATTGGCAGCAGGAAGGGGGACCCACCAGGGAGGAATTTTGTGCGCAGCAAGGAGTTTGCCCTTCTCTTGAGGGTATGCGGCGTCAGGCTGCAGCCCAGGCAGCAGGTGACCTGTCTGGTTCACATCTGATTTATTGGGAGAGCAGTCTCCTGTATAGCGAGCCTAAGGCTGCTGAGCCGGGGTCAGCCCGTGTGCTGGTGGTACCCGAGTGCTTCAGAGCCTTCCTACTGGGGTTGGCTCATGACATTCCATTAGCAGGACATCTGGGGCAGACCAAGACCTTTGAGAGGCTGGCCACCCACTTTTATTGGCCCCAGATGCGCAAGAGTTCAGACACTTATTGCAGAACATGCGAGACTTGCCAGGCAAGTGGGAAGAGTGGGGGGAAGATCAAGGCCCCACTCCAGCCCTTTCCAGTTGTTAGTACCCCATTCGAGCGAGTGGGCATGCTTCTTGCCACAGATGCTGGGATGGAGGAGGAGAGTGAGCCTCTTCCTGACCTCCTGTGGGCAGGAGAGAAGGGCGGGTCAGTGGAGGGTGTGGTCCTCTCCACCACACTGACCCTTGAGCAGCAGAGAGATTGTCGCCAACTGTTGGGGCAATTTTCTGATTTGTTCTCCCTGGTGCCGGGTGTCACTGATTGGTGCGTCCATGAGGTGGACACCGGGGACAGTCCTCCTGTCAAGCACAAGGCTTACAGAGTGACTGACAGGGTCAGGGCTTACATTAAGGAGGAGGTCTCCAAAATGTTTGCCCTAGGGGTGATTGAGTCCTCTAGCAGCCCTTGGTCCAGCCCCTTGGTTTTGGTACCAAAAGCTGCAACGCTTGGTGCCACACCTGAACTTAGGTTCTGTGTGGACTACCGAGGTCTCAATTCGGTCACGAAGACCGACGCGCACCCCATCCCCAGAGCTGATGAGCTCATAGATCGGCTAGGGGCTGCCCGGTACCTCAGCACGTTTGATCTGACGTCTGGGTATTGGCAGATCGCCTTAACTGATAGGGCAAAAGAGAGGTCAGCATTCTCCACACCAGATGGGCACTACCAGTTCCGTGTGATGCCCTTTGGGATGAAGAATGCCCCTGCCACCTTTCAGAGGTTGGTCAACCAGGTGTTGGTTGGGCTGGAGGATTTCAGTGCCGCCTACCTGGATGACATTGCAGTATTCAGTTCCTCCTGGGAGGACCACTTGCGCCACCTCTGGGAAGTGTTGATGGCGCTGCGCAGAGCAGGCCTCACAATCAAGGCCCGTAAGTGCCAGATTGGGCAGGGTTCTGTGGTGTATTTGGGACACCAGGTGGGGAGTGGCCAAGTGGCGCCCCTGCAGCCCAAGATTGAAACCATCCTGGCTTGGGAGCCCCCAAGGACCCAGACCCAGGTGAGGGCCTTCTTAGGACTCACGGGTTACTACAGGAGGTTTGTCAAGGGGTATGGCAACATTTTTGCACCCTTGACCGAGCTGACTTCCAAAAAGCAGCCAAAGATTGTGAACTGGACTGACACCTGTCAGAAAGCTTTTGATGCCCTCAAGACTGCCATGTGTGCAGCACCCGTACTCCAGGCACCCAATTTTGCTAAGGAATTTGTTGTCCAGACAGACGCTTCAGAGCATGGGGTGGGGGCCGTTCTGTCACAGATAAATGAGGAGGGACTAGACCAACCTGTAGCCTTCATCAGTAGGAGGTTACTTCCACGGGAACAGAGGTGGAGTGCAATTGAGCGTGAGGCATTTGCTGTGGTCTGGGCACTGAAGAAGCTGAGACCATACCTGTTTGGGACTCACTTCCTGGTTCAGACAGACCACAGGCCCCTCAGATGGTTGATGCAGATGAGGGGTGAGAATCCCAAGTTGTTGAGGTGGTCCATTTCCCTCCAGGGTATGGACTTCACGGTGGAAGACCGCCCTGGTACAGAACACGCCAATGCTGATGGTCTGTCCAGATCTTTCCGCCTTAGTGATGAGAACTTCCAAGGGGATGGGTAGTTCTCCCCACATTTCAGCTGGAGGGGACACGTGTTAGACCTGGCACCATTGGCGTGGGTCTCCCTTCTATTTTTTTGCTGTTGCCTCCTCCGTTTTGCTGGTGTTAGATGCTCTGGGCGCTGTGCCACTGCCCTTCAGTGCCACATCGCGAATGCTCCCTGTGTAAATATGACATGTGAATTGGTATATCCATGATTGGCTTATTTGGTTTACCTGTTAGTCCCTAGTAGCGTGGCCTGTGTGTGCCCAGGGCTGGTAAACCAAATGCTGCTGGTGGGCCTGCAGCGCTGGTTTGCGCCACCCACAGAAGCAGCTTGTAAAGTGTGTCTCAGACTTGCCACTGCAGAGTCTGTGTGCAGTCCAGAACTGCCATCTTGGCTGTGAAGTGTACCCACTTCCCAGCCCCTGAACCTTCCCTTGGCATCATGTAAGTCACCCCTATGGTAGGGTGCATTGTATGTGGTAAGGTAGGACATGCCTTGGTGTGTGTAGCATGTCCTGGTAGTGAATTACACCCAATTTCGTTTTCACTACTGTAAGGCTACCTGTTCCCCATAGGCTAGAATGGGCAGTTTGACTATTACATTCTATAGTCCTAACTGACCCCAGGAACATGGTAGAAAAACGAATTTAGTATGCCTGAGCTCAGAATATTAAAATACATCTTTTAGTGAAGTTTATTTTTATATTCTGTGTTTGAAAATACCACTTTTAGAAAGTGGGTATTTTCTTGCCTAAGCCTTTCAGTGTGCTCTGCTGTTATGTGTATTGGCTGTCTGGTTTTGGAGGGACAGGGCAGGCTGAGCCAGACCTGGGTTGAATAGAGAGATCTGTGTTTGGAGTATGGGGAGGGGTAGCTCCTTGACGTGAATAGGGCTGTGCCTGGCAAGGTGAATGATGGCTCCATCTCCCACTGTGTGTCTGATAGCAGACCCCCTCTTCCTGAAAGGAAGGATGCAGCCTGGTAAACAAAGTGCTCCAGGACTGAACAGAACTGGTTCTGGCTAGGCTCAGTGACTTGTAGCTTTTGAGAACAAAGACTTTTGGGGTATAAATATCTGTGCTGAAACCCCTACAAAGTGTATTGCTCCTGGACATCAAGACGAACCTCTGTCCGTGTAACTGAAGGAATCTGCAGGAAGTGACTATCCTTGTGCTTGTGTGCTGTTTCTTGGATTGGCCTGCAGTGGTTACCATTGGACTTGGAAGAAGAGGGAAAAGGACTTTGAGAGAACTTTTATTAATCTTGCTAAAGCAATCACCCAAGGGCTAGGAGAGAGCTAGCCTCCTGTTGAAGTCTCAGGCACATCAGACTGCACCACCAGCCTCCTGATTCCTCCCAGCGAGGATTTCTATCTGCAGGTGAGGCTCCTGTGAGTTCCAGGGCCTCTAGTTCTACTACAGAGAAGAGAGTGCTGAAATCGTCGCTAACGCACGTTTGCGAGCCGCCGCAGCCGAAAGCGCCCGAAAAATCATCGCGCGGCTGCCGCCGAGCGCTCGCAACCAAAGATCGAGTCATCGCACCAAGATCATCGCTTCACGACATCGCAGCGCGGACGCCGAGTGTCCGCCATTTTCATCGCATCGCATCAGGATCGTTGCTCCCTCGCGGAGCGCCATTTCTTCGCATCGCAACCCAATCGCACACGCAACAGGATCGTCGCCTCGCCTCCTCCCTTGCGGCAAGGAGTCATCGCACCAACGGTCTAGCGTGCAGAAATTTGTTGCATCGTCTCCACACGCATCAGCAGATCGGCGCATCATCCTCCCTCGCGGCAAAGATTTATCGCAACGCCGGCCTCGCGTGCAGAAATTCATCGCTACAGCTTTTTTGCGACAATTTGTTGACTTTGCTACGAAATCCAGGTACTTTGTAAGTAAAAGGGTCGCAGAGACCACTGCTTTGAACTGAACTCCTCTTTGCACACTTTGAACTATTTTTGCAGCATTTCAAGAGTAATCCTATTTTACAGTATTGTGGCTTTTTATCGTTATTGGTCTTGTGTTAAGTCTATATATAAAGATACTTATTTTTTATAACTACTTGTGTGGTGTCCCTTTGTAGTGTTCTTCACTGTGTTACTGTGTATGGTCATAAATGCTTAACACACTGCCTCTGAGATAAGCCTAGCTGCTCGTGCTACGTTACCACAGGGTTGAGCAGGGGTTATCAAAGGGTGTGGCTCTCTTAGCCTGACTTAGGAAGAAGGGTCCCTACTTGGACAGTGGCCAGCCACTGCCAACGTGAGACCCCCATTTCTAACAATTCTGTTCCCACCTAGAGCAAAGATACAACGTTTAATTGATACACAATGTGGGCATATGATTGCTCAAGTAGGTGCCTGCTTGAACAGTCTAAAGTTTAAACACTCTACTGTATACACCAGAAAGCCTCATCTGACCATGAGGGAAAATAAGTAAAACATTCTATTTCATGGCAGTACCCATAAAAATTCTATTTGGCTGTGGATGGTGTTGTTATAATCTAGGCCTCTTGTCCTTCTCCCATCCCCCCCTCCCTTTACCTCTCCAGTTGGTCTCCTCCATGGAATCTTGAGAAGGAGGCCATTTAGAATGTTAGGATTGTGGTGTTCATTGAGAGCTGCCCTGGCAAGCTGACGATGTAGATTGTTACGACTTTAATAATGCTTTTTTCTTTACTTCAGGTATCTTAGAATTTTAATTCTTTTGAAGTTACCACCATTTGCAGCATATTATAAATTGAGGGTGAGCAGTAGAACGAACATGAACTTCTAGCCGCCAAAGATAAGGCAGAAATTTGGATGCACTCCTGAGAGATGGTGTCTTCTAAAGTATAACCTGGGATCCTCTTCAGACGATAGGAAAGAGGCACGGGATGATCTTGGTCCTGTTCTGCCATATGTGGATGAGGCTCCTGTGGCGTGGCTATGCTGAGGAAGATGGCGGACGTGCTCGTGTAGAGCTCCGGCCCAGCGCACTGACAGCCATCCTGGTCGTAGGGTCTGGATTCCGCCTTCACAAGCTGCCTCAATGAAGGTGGGGGCAAGCACAATGGCATAGACCCAGAATTTGCAGCCAGGATCCCTAACACCGGGTCGATCCGCCGGGAGGAGCGAGTCACAACAAAATGGCAGCCCCCTGCTCCGCGATCACGGAGCTGGTTAACATCTGCGTCGTAGGCCCGGAGGACGCTGACATCGTCTGAAAACTGCCCCGGGCTCGACCCCACTGCCGTGCCCAGGTGAGGAGTAGCTCTGGGGTGTGGGTCGAGCGCCGCGAATGGTCGGCGCCGTTCCATGAGGCACGAGAGCGGACCTGTGCATGCGGGAAGGATCCCAACCGGGCGCAAGGACAACGGGCCCCGTGAGCAGGCGCCCCCCCGCTGCCCCAGAACAGAGTACAACAGCGCCACCCAAGCGCTGCAGACGAAGGGAACCTTGTGAAGAGGGGGGGGCCAGCGGGCACTGAGTGAGCTGACCGCCGGGGGACCCGGCAGACACAGCGGGGACCCCCAGGTGAATACTACACCCGAGGGACGTGGGAGCCAGGAACTTGCATGGCGCAGCAATCCGGAGCCTGCCGGGTGGCGGCCAGTGCCCGACAGGCCCGGTAAAGTGAAGACACAATCGGGAACACTCTGCTGCGGTCGGGGCGACCCAAGGGGCTTATACTGGGCCCCGGGCAGCACCGCGACGGGGTAAAAGAAGATAAGCAGCCGCCTACCCCGAAGTCTGCGGCCCCTAGGAGGGGTGGAGGCAGGTAGAGACCCTGAAGCCAGCTGAGCACAGAGCCGGGACTAGGCCTGCGACGGTGATCCTAGCAAGAGCACTCCAGGTGTGGCGGGCTGCACGCCGGCAGCAGCTGATACGACAGGAATTGGCGCGAGGTAGGCCCCGGGACGCGTGATTCACCGCGACCGGGTCTGCAGTCGGTGGACCCTGCAGAGAGGCGCTCTCCCCCATCCCTATCACCCCGCAGCAGCTGAACGCCGCGACCTTGGAGGCCCTGAGGAGGGTGACCGCAGAGTAGGGGCACCGGAGGAGGTTTGCTGCCGCAATCAAGAAGGCCTAGAACGCCAGTGCTGCAGCTTACGAGCCACTGTAGCTCCGCCACCGGCCCCACTTCCTGGGAGGCCACAGAAGAAGCCTGCCCACTGGCTGCCATCCCAGGGCTGACCGGGAAGTGCTGCGCGGAAGCAACGTTTGGAAGAGACGGCAATACGGTACCGGCGCAAAACGGCAGCTACACACGCCACAAGCAGGGAGGTGAGGAAAGTCTCCTTATAACAGCAGGGACGGAGGGATCACCGATCTGGGGCCTCATTTGAGGCGGCACGAGTTCTGCACTGGAAGACAATCGAACACACCGCGGAGGAACTGGCACAAGCCGAGAGGCGGAGACAGCAATTGGGGCCACAGACTGAGGGAAGACACTCCATCTCCACCCGCCCAGTACGGGTCAAGGAGACGACCTCCAGGCACAGTAAACAGCGAAATTCACACCAAAAGGCGACACAAGACGCCCGCACTGACAGGGGCAGGAGCCTGGCGAGACGCGGCGACCTCCAGAGGCAACGCTGTCATCAGGAACTTGGGAGATTGACCCCATGTTCTACTGAAGCAGCTAAAGTGCAATTATGGCGCCCCAGCAAGAGAGCACCCGGGCGCCCATGCACTGAGGCCCGGAGGCCCCTGGACAGTGCATGCGACTCGCAGGCGACCTGCAGGGACATTACGAGAACGCCACCGAAATCTGAACCAACAAAGCAGAGAACAAGACAGCTGTTCGTCTTTCACTGGCCGGCATCCTCTGGAAACAGCAGCTCTTGGACCCTTTCGTGGAGGAGGCGACTGGTTGGAAGTTGAAAAGAACCTGCAAACACAGCGAAGCCCTGGAGTGACAAAAATATGGGGCGACAGCGCCAAACAAATGGCACACAGGCAATGGCCCCATCACGTCAGCAGCCCTTATTAGACCTGGACCAAACTCAAACGTCGGATACTGCTCTGCCACAAGCGATGTCCGACAAATTAGACAGAGTGCTGGCGGCAATAGAGCACTCCTGTATCACAATGGAGGATATATTTGGGGCTCTGTCTTCGGACCTCGGTTTATTGCGTGACGATCACCGAAAGTTGGCCAACAGAGTAACAGAGGGGGAAAAAACCCTGACCAGGCTACAACCGCTAACTAATGCACATCAGGACAGTATACAGAGTCTTCAAGCCCGGGTGACTCAGTTGGAGGAGAAGACAGACGACTTGGCGGGGCGGTCCCGCCGCAGCAACATCCGAGTGATAAACCTGCCGGAAGGAGTAGAAGGTTCTCATCCCAAAAAGTACATCGAAACTTGGTTCAAATCATTCACCCCGGCCGCTGAACTCACACCTTTCTTTTCAGTGGAGAGGGCCCACAGAGTCCCGGCTCGACGACCCCCCCCGGGGTTGCCTCCACGACCGATGCTCCTGAAACTGCTTCATTTTAGAGACAGGGACGCTGTGTTAAGAGCGGCCAGGCAACACGGCCTGCTCCAAGTCGAAGACAAGCGGGTGATGATCTTCCCTGATTACTCCAAAGCAGTGCAACAGCAAAGAGCCACTTTCATAGAAGCAAAGAAAATGCTCCGCAAAAAAGGAATACAATACTCATTGTTGTTTCCAGCCCGTCTTCGAATCATAAACGATGGGGGCACCAAATTCTTTACGGACCCATAGGCAGTATTTGAGTGGGCAGAGATCAACGTCCCGGGCGGCTCGCAATGGGAGACAATCCGCAGCTCGAGGAGTTCGAGGGGTCGGGGGACCCGGGGAAACCGAGAGCACACGAAGCAAAAACAGCATGACCGCAGCCCAGCTGTGGGGCCCCCTAATCTTGAGGAAAAAATAGCAGAACGAAGGAGGGCCATCCAGGCAGCAGCCAAGTTGGACATAGCCACAACGGCGTCAGACAGAGAAGATGGCCTCCATATCTTCTCGTCTGAGGACAATTCCAGAGACACAAGTATTTCCCGAGAAGATTCGATAACCCCCCCATTGGTGACCCCCCAGACGGCGGACACACTGATCTGAATGAGCCAGCTACTCACAATTAACCCTCTTTCTTCCCCCTTCATAGCACGCACACATGCTGTCTCCGCGACAGTGCCAATCCCAGCGACCAGCACATCGATTTGTAACTATTAGCTGCTTAAGATCGGCTCTACTTCTCACCTGTATACCACAAGCACACGCCGCACACACAGCAGCGTCGACCAATACCTGAGCAATGAACGCCGCCACCAATATTTGCTCTGACACACACCAAACCCACGACCGATACACACAGCAAAATGGGCCTTGCAAGGCCACGGACTTAGACAACCAGCAGAGTACACCCCCTACAATACATTAGAATGCAGTTAAACTATACAGTTTGGACGTATCACCAGTTGTGATAGGTCCGTAATGTTGGATCATGGTTCAGCACGATTAGTTGTTGCATCTCCCAGTTGCCTTACACCTTTCCGAACACAATCATATTCGGGGCGGGCCCCTCAATACGTCGGATAAGCTTGCGGGATGGGAGGGGACGAAAACGAGCCGCAACACTTTCCTTGCCTACTCTCCTGGCTCCCTAGAACTAAAAAGAAGCCATGTCAAACACAACAGATATTAGCTTCCTGACCTTAAACGTCAGGGGCATGCACACGGCAAGAAAGCGGTATGCAGTGTACTCATACGCGAAACAGCAAAAGGTACAAATCCTGTTGTTGCAAGAAACGCACCTTACCTCAAAAGAACTAGACCGAATACAGAAGCGCTGGCGGGGTATTTTTTGTGCCACCACCTACTCTGCGTTTGCTCGGGGGGCGATGATATGGCTTAGGCCTGGGGTTCCGTTCAAAGAAACACATAGGGTAGTGGAGAGAGCAGGGAGGTATGCATTCCTAGAGGGGTTGTTAGACGGCGACCTCTGTTAATAGGCAGCATCTACGCCCAAACTCAGACCAAGGGCAATTCTGGGACTCATTATCAACAGTTCTGCCACAATTCACACATGCACCATGGGTGCTAGGGGGCAACTATAATGGTGTATTAGACCTGACGTTAGATTCATCACACCCCCCGGGTTCGGGATCCCCTGCACAGGCGCACGCAGAACAATTTCGCCTATGGGTGCAACATTGGACTTTAGCTGATGCATGGCGAACTCAAAACCCGACCACTAAACTATACTCCTATCACTCAGTGCCCCACAACCTGCGGGTGCGACTTGATCGGTTTCTATGCTCGCCGGAAATATTACCCATGACCCAACGTACAGACTATCTGGGGAGAGTAATGTCAGATCATGACGCACATCTGCTAACCCTCAGATGGAGACCACCTCACCCACCAGTCCCAACTTGGAAATTGCAACGCGAGTGTTTAGAGGACCCGGTATTCCGACACGATCACGAGAATAGCATCACAGAATACTTTGAGAATAACACAAACACAGCATCCAACCGAATGTTAGAGTGGGACGCTTTTAAAGTTGTAATGCGAGAAGCCTGTATCAGGCAAATAACTGGAGCATGCAAGACACTTGATAGAAGCCTCAAAAAGGCAGAACTCAGATTGGCATTGCTGACTAAAACAGAAAATGCGGGTACGGCAACCCACACACAAGTCGCGGAGGCTAAAATAGAATATGAGGAGGGCTTAGCGGACCTGCAGCGATACAATTTTAAATTATACGCAACCAAAAGACACAGGGAGGGAGACAGATCACGCACACTTCTGGCCTGGCAGGCCCGTCAACACCAAGAAACCCGCCCAATCACTGAAATTAGGGACCCCTTAGGCGGAACCGTGACAGCCCAGTCTGACATTTTGCGACTTTTCCGCAATTATTACGCAATGCTCTATCAGTGTCCCGCGCGAGACAGCCAAGATGTACTTGCCTGATTCTTAGACCCCCTTATACTGCCCCAGATTCCGAGCGAGGACGGAGACCTCCTGGAAGAGGTAATTATGCAGTCGGACGTGAAACAGGCGATCTGTGCATTGGCCCGAAATAAAACCCCGGGGATGGATGGTTTCCCCCTAGAATATTATCACACTTTCATTACTCAGTTGGTGCCACGGCTGACCGCTATGTACGCGGCAGCCCTGGAGGGGGGGGAATTGCCGAGCTCGCTGCAGGAATCTCTTATAGTCTCAATCCCGAAACCCGATCAAGACCCAACGCACCTAGCCTCGTACAGACCAATTACGCTACTCTCCACTGACTGCAAGATCTTGGGTAAGATCCTGGCGGACCGGTTGGGCCCTCTGCTACCGCCACTCATACACCAAGATCAGAACGGGTTCGTGCCGGGCAGAAACACGTCCCAGAATATTTGCAGGCTCTTTCAGGGTCAGGGTCAGGTCGGAGACCGCTACCCTAGGACGGCCTGCCTGATTCTGGACCTTGAGAAGGCGTTTGATACCCTAGCATGGTCATACCTCTTCAAAACACTAGGGCGAATGGGAATAGGCCCCACTTTCAGGGCGTATATAAAGCTATTATACACAAAGCTCACCTCCAGAATACGGCTGGGTAAATATGTCTCCTCGCCTTTCCCAGTAGAGAGGGGAACCAGGCAGGGGTGTCCCCTCTCCCCCCTCCTATTCGCCATGGCTATGGAACCCTTAGCGATTAGATTACGGCGAGAGGGGGATGCATGGGGCATCCCAACTGCAGGAGCCACTCATGTCGTGTCAATGTACGCGGACGACCTACTACTTTACGTGAGGGATATAGAATCCGATCTTAGCCCCATAGGAGACATTCTCTTAGACTTTGCAACCACAACAGGGCTTAAAGTCAACTGGGCGAAGTCCGTTGTATACCCCCTAAACCCCCACCTTCCCCCACGGGAGTTAAGACTTGGGGTCTCACGCATAACATGGAGCGCTGGCGCTCCGAGATACCTCGGTATCAGACTTTATCACTCCCTGGCTGACCTCTTTGAGGGCAATCACCGTCGAGCTGTGCTGGGAGCCAGGACTCGGGCAAATTTCTGGAAGGCATTGCCCTTGGCACCCATCAGCAAGGTTGCTTTAGCCAAGATGATCCTAGTACCGCAATTTCTATACTATTTTTCTAACACTCCTGTTGTTCCCCCGCGCTCCTTTTTTCACGAACTAGACACTCTGCTGTGCTCCCTCATCTGGGGCGACAAACGCCGCAAAGTCGCACTCTCAAAACTGCAGCTCCCATTGAACCAGGGTGGATTGGGGGCGCCATCCTTCGAGGCCTACTTTTATGCAGCGCAAATGCAGTGGCTCTCTAGATGGACGGCGGGACGCCACTTAGTAAAGAAGGCAACAGACGAGGGGCCCATGTCCATACAGGCCGTATGTCGCCTGCTGCTCCCAGGCACGCAGCCCAGAGCATCGCACTCGATCCAGGTAAAGGTGGCACGGGCATGCATGCTGCGAATACATCACATCTCTGGCAACACCCCGTTATATACCCCTTTGTACCCGTTAGCCGGCCTGCCCAAAAAGGGAGGGTTTTACACTGCCTGCACAATGCAAATCTGGACGGATCACAACATTCTAGAAGTTGGATCTCTGTTTGAGGAGGGACAACTGTTACCGTTCGACCGCCTTTTGGACGAGACAGGTCTCCCCCCAGGACAATTCTTGCTACACAGGCAATTAATACTCAGCAGCCGCCGTATATGGGATCTCACTGAAGGGGAACCGGCGACGCACCCAGTACTGTATGCAATTCTTCACATGGGACTAGGGAGGCACTTAATCACATGGCTTTATAAAGCGATCCGGGATCTTACTGCCATTACACTAGCCTCGCTGCGACTGAAATGGGAAGAGGAAATAGGTCGTACGTTCCACGATAAAGAATGGGAACGGGTATTAGAGTACCCGAAGAAGGTATCTAGAAATGCCTGTTTCAAAAACATACAATTTTTTATATTGCACTGCGCTTACCTCACCCCAGCAAGGCTCCAGTGCTTTTACCCAGATGTACAGTTAGTATGCCCGAGGTGCCAATCTGCAGACGCGATATTTGTGCATATGTTCTGGTCATGCCCCACATTACGGTCATATTGGCAGACTATACACGAGACATTGCAGGAAGTAACAGGGCTCAAGGGCATCGACACATGGGAGGCCAGTGGGTTGGGGCTCTTTCATAAGCGTAAAACTCTCAAAGTCCAAGCGCGCTTCGTCTCCCTAGCTCTTCTATTGGCAAAAAGGGGGATCGCTATGTACTGGAGAACCCCAAGCGGTCCCCCCTTAACGGCTTGGGTGGGAGCGGTTAAGAAATGGGGCTCAGCGGAGGAGGACACAATTAGGAGGGAGGAGGCACAAAGAACACGTAAAAAACACATTTCCATGGAATGGTCCACGCTACTGCACTAGTTCTGCCAGCATGGGGCGGGCGCACAGCTACCGGCGCTGCCCCCGAGTGCATCTGAGAGCTCTAACCGTGCCGCACAACCCAGGTCCCCTCCTGGCACAGGAGAAGGCGAGCCCCAACGTCCCCAAGAGTTATGATCAGACGGTACCCCCCAGAACGGAGCACTAAGACAGCACACAACACCATGGCTAAACAGCATTCCCAACGGCTAGCGCGTCTGTGGCAGAACCCCAGATCCCATCCCCTAGCTTATGAAGAGACACAGCAACGTAGTTTCCTTTGTCCCCAAAGAATAAAGCAGACAAGCCAGGTCGCTCGACCGAATTCCCCAAGTTTTAACCCCTAGTTAGGCACACATGCCGGTTGATTCTTTCCTTTAACAAACCGGCCTTATATCTCACGATATAACATACTGTTAGGCACGCACTGCAACTTACCAAGACCCACACAATGCCACAAGATGTGTACCATTCAATTACAATTTCTCTCCGTTTTTACTTGTGACCCCAGGATCTCACCTGGGCTAGCGTACTGTAACACACAGCTGTCAAGTCTTGATTAATTATCATTTTTGTATGCCTAATTATTGTGAAATAATGAAATGCCAATAAAAATTGTTTTAAAAAAAAACAAACATGTGGATGAGGCTCCTGTAGAATGAAGGACTCTGTAAGGTACAATTATCTCCTCAGCAACACCTGAATGGACAATGCACCAAGCACATTACCTCACCCATGACTTATACAATCACTGTGGTTCTTACAGATTCAGGTTCCACATCCCAACCCTATCATGGTAACTTCCCCTGTAAACACAACCACCTCTGCGTCAGCCAAGAAGTGTTGGGCCTACAATCCTCTCTCTCCTTCTCAAAGCTGTCATCACAACCATGAAAACATATTCCCTCAATAGCAGATCCTTACAGCTTTTAAGTGTAGCTGACTTCAAATTCTACTGATTCCACTACCTTTTTGTTTTCAACCTTTGTTTCGCCAAAATATTCTAGAATGCCAGATGAAGCGATTTGACGTGTGTTGCTATGACGTATGTGTGGTCTCTTATTTAACTAAAGCAATGCAGTGGCGTAACATAGGACCCCGCATCCCCGTGGTGCGGGGGGCCCGAGCTCCAAGGCGACACAGTACCCTGGCCTAAGAGCTCCTGACTGACTCCGGAGGGGGGGGGGCCCTCCATGTACTTTGCAAGGGGCCCCCTCAAAAGTTGTTATGCCACAGAAGCAATGCATACAAAAACAAAAAAGGCAATCACCCATAATCGATGTCTGCTGTGAATAGGTTTGACGGGAATTTGTTTACTGTTACGAATTTCATTGTTGGCCATTTCCTATTGTTTTTTTAAAACAATAGGAAATGGTCAACTTTGAAATGGTTTGAGATTAGACTCCATCAAGCAGGACTACTGATCAAGCATGTAACTACTCACAATGAGGAGTCCCAAATAAAGCAAAATGGGTCTTGGCAGCCAATAACGCCTTCTCAAAAATGTTCAACAACATCCACAACGTTCGGTTTAACTAGATTTTACCTTTTGATTAAAGGCATTGTTCTGAGATTTTGCTTGCAATCACTGTCACTAGAAAGTAGGGGTAGTGAGAACAGCAACGGACTTTCAATGCTACACTAAGCATGTTTTGCACATGCTCAACAAAAAGGTAATAAAACCAAAATGAAAACGAGTGACCCAATATGAAAAAACGTGCTTTGCCACAACGTCAATTTAATTTGTTCAAAATACGAAAACTTAAATATGCTTTATTACTATGCTGTGTAATAAATGCACAGCAAACAAAATTTTTCCGTTCAAAAATATTGAAACTGGAACTAAATCTAAGAGGGACGTTTACCTAGTCCATCTGGAAATCAGTGCAGGTCTCACAATGCAAAGGTTCACTTTACATCGCAACCTTGAAAAAATAGCTAGCTCCCTTTTATTTATTTGTTTGACAGCCCGTTTAGCTGAAACTATAATTTATCGTACCCTGAACGTCAAAACCGGCAAGTAGCCAGTAAGTGTGCTTTGAATAAAAAGAAGTGGAATAGTGAGGATACATTTAATGGATGGGAATGCACTTATACAGCGAGTACTATATGTGGTGATCAAACGGGGCAATGGTTGGAGTGGGAGGATGGAATAGCGGTAGCGCATGTAGTCTGGGCCTGGAGGGTCAATTCTTTCACTGTGTTGTCTGAACAAGCGGCACTGGAGAATGTCCGCTCCAACCTCACTGGCCACGCGGTATGCTGCCATTCAGTTACTACATGCGGGTTGGTACTACTGCTCCCGCCGTATCAATTCCCCGACACTATTGAGCCTGAAAAAACAAAGACAACCGGAGGCTGCGTGCACCAAAGGAAGCCCAACCATCCACCACTAACTAACCAAGATCGGGAACCCTGTCCAAACCTCGGGTGGCTCGAGTAGAGCTGCTGGTGACCCGTCTTGTTCTAGAACAGATCATGAAAAGGAAGAAGCGGAGTCAAGCGTCACATAATAAACCCCTGGCATCAGCCCCATCGTACAGTGCGAGGAGTAACTTCCTGTAGTTTTAAACTAAAGATTCCATTCAATGTATTACGCTGAGTTTTGCGCACAGATTTAACCCTTCGAAAAGTGTTAGCTTTCCTTTCAGTTTCGCAAATACCCGCTGTATTATGATGTTGAGCAATGTTAAATTACTTTATTTATAACAGAAAAGAAACACTCGCTTCAAAATGCACTGATATGTAAAAACTGGGTTCATTTTGTCTTTGGTGGGTGACCGTCGGAGCAAAGCGTGCGTCCTGCCGCTGCAGCTACCACCGAGCTCGCTGCTTCTGGCTCCCGGGGCAATACTCCATGGGAGTGAACTTTTGAAAAAAGGTGGGATATACACCCACCATTAGCTATTTGCAGGCTACGATTTTTAAACGACACACAGAAAAGCCAATCCAAAAGCGTGTGAGGAGTCAGACCCCACAAGTACATACAACAGATTGCCTGACAGTGCAAGCGCTGTAGGCGCGACCTAAAAAAAGGCAATCTGTTCACAATAGTTCAGCAGAGGTATGAGGAAGTGGACCAGAGCCAGTGCCAAAGAAAGGCGGCCATGGTGCACCCCTAGAAGAAATTAAACGTTCTGTAGAGCCCTTGCATGTCCTTCAGTTCTTACACAAGTAAAAATGATCCAACATGACAACTTCATGGTAGTGTTCCAATGGAGCATTCCTTCATGTTCAAAAATAATAAAAGAACATTACTGGTGTCAGTATTTAAATAACGTGATACAAATTAGAACATTGGACTGTTGAGAGCTCCATTGAAGGCAATGAAGTTGTGAAAATGTGAAATAATTTCTGTTAGCATAGGCTGAAGCCATCTTGTTTGTGGCATCCATTTTGTTAGCTATGTAATTCTTCCGTCTTCACTGTTGATTGCCCTTCTATTCTGCTTATGTCATCAACTCTAGTTAACTCCTTCTGTACTGAGCTAAAAGCAATGTGCTGAGCAAAGGCCTGTAGCTGCTAGAATGCACCTGGCTAAAGATATAACTGTCAACTGTTTTTTGCTGATGTAAACAGTTCTGTACCCCCTCCCACTCTGCTGACTAAGTGATCTCCCATCTTCCCATGTTTGTAGGTAGTTATTCCTGTGTATGCTTGTACCTTCTATTTGTAACTACATGCTTACTCTGCAACAAACTCTGTATATAAGCACCATGGTCTGTGACTTCAGTGTACTACCTCAGGCAGCACTTGAGAGTGCTTTGTGGACGTAGTCCCACTCATGAGTGATTAATAAACTTGTTATTTGAATTCCAGCTTCAGTGCCAATCTCTATTTTGTTGGTCTATGGACCCGTGGACAAGAGAAGGGTGACCCCTGCACCGGTGTGCTCATCAAAAAGCACATTTCCACAGTTGGCGCCTGATACGTGGCGCCTCATCGAGGACGCGGCCGTCTGAAGGAGTGGTCTTGACGGAAGAGTGGAATATTACTGAGGAGACGTCCTGCATGAGGAGACCCTTGTCTTTGCAGCCAAAGTGACTTTTCCGGTTTTTCGATTTGACCCTCCAGGTGGCAGCCGGTCCTGACTGAGGTATCCTTTGGCGTTATTTTTGCAGTGACCATTAGGTCGATCAAGAGATTGGCAGTTGGAGGTTGGAGACTTTTGTTTGGTAAGGTCGCTGGAGCGGCACTCTTGTTTGCTTGGCCAAGATTCTGGTTTTGTTTGTTTGATTTATTTTTTGCAGAAAATAAAGGCAGGTAATGTGGAGATTTTTGTCTACTTTTGAACAATTTGGAAACGTAATATTTTACAAAAACTTGGTAGCATGCCTGTTTCCAGCACACTCCGTAGGTTGTGTTGCTGTCTTGGTGGTACCAAAATGGATTTAGAAAGAAGTCAGCCGGCTCCCTTAGAGGGAACACCTAATAGACATATGTATATTAAATACGGTATTTCTTCCATAATGTATAGTACACTGTGGAACAAATATACGAAAAAGGATCCTGATCTCCAATGGCCTGTGAATGGGTCATTTGACTTTAAAAAGATTCAATATGTAGAACATTGTTTGTTTAACAAAAAAAATTGACAAGATATGTTTGATTGTGTACGAATGTGGGAGAAAGAAGTGAATGAAAGAGCAAAGAGAGAAGCAGCTATAGCAGAGAAAGAACAACGAAAAACGATATATCAAAAAGCGTTAGAATTAAAAAATAAGGAGATGACGGAAATAAAAGAAAAAGAAGAGAGGGAGCGTCGTTTAGAGGTAACTGGCCAGTACCATATTAGGCGCCCCCTTTATCCCATGCTTAATAAACCTCAGGATGATTCCATCTTATTAGATCGACCTCCGCCCCCGTATAAATTTCCCTCTGCCCCTGAGGAGGATCCTTCCGATGAAAAACATCATTCTTCCGACGATAAAGATATAGATAAGCAAGATGGGCGACAGACTCGCTCTACTTTAACTACTGATGAAAAAGACACCATTAGATCCACTGTTCGTTCAGAAGCCCGTAAGAAAACTCTTCCTTCAGATCTTGTAGCAATGGTTCAGCAGTGGAAAGATTTAGAACAGTTATATTTTGCAGAGAAGTTTGCTTGGGAAGTTATACTTAATTTTAGAGACCTTTCTAAAAACTTAGAGCCCACTGATATAAATTCTGATTATAAACAATTGAGTGATGGAACTTTCCTTTGTTCAAACATACCTGATTTAATTAGGCGAGTGGTTAAATTACGAGATGAAACATTTCGCTTAAAAGCGGAGAAAAAAGAAGCTAGTAAAACTAAAACTGTACAAGTAGCCCAAACCCCAGCGCAGATAGTAGAAATTTCAGAGACAAATAATGGATCTAGTAATGCTGAAGTTGGTATACGACCAATGTGCGAAGCTGCGCCTTTGTATGTTCCTCCAAAGGGTACGGGAACAAATGAAGATAAGACTTCAGATGATGCGAAAGGGTATTTTATTTATAATTGGGTTTATACCCCTTGGAGTAGAGCAGATGTTATGGCTCTTAAAGCCGCTTTGCCCGATCCGCGGAAAAATCCTGCCGCTTTCTATGAGGAAGTAGAAGGAGCCATTAGCTCCTGTACTATGACTCTGCCAGATATTGATATGTTTTTTGGACTTATTTTGCCCCCTGATATGTGGAGAACAATTCGGAAAATAGATGATAATGTAGCATATGGTGATACTTGGGTGCATTTAGAAGAAATAGATGCGGCTAGAGAGCCTGCGCAGAAACCACAACAGGAGATATTAGCTCTTCCCAAAGCTATTGTGACTAAGTTGAAAACTCTTATACCCCCTAAGAAAATAGATTGGACTACGTTAGCGTCTTGTAAACAGAAAGCGGATGAGTCAGTTTCTGATTTCTTTACACGATTTGAAGAGACATTCCATGACTTTAGTGGGCAGTCCTTGACAGATGACACGGGTAAGCATCTGTTCGTCGACAAATTTGTCGCTAACATGTTGCCAGAAATAGCTAGTCGCCTTAAGGCCAGCGAGAGTTCGTGGACTACGTCTTCCCCAGTCTCCCTTTTGACTATGGCCCAGTATTATGAGCGTCAGGAATTGGAAGCAAAGGGCAAAGAGGATAAGAAGGTTAAGGATTTAAAAACAAAAGTTATGTTGGCTCAAGTATATGGTCCACCATTCAGAGGTGGTGGTAGAGGTGGACGTGCAGTATATACACCTGGTGTACCCCCTTTCTCTCTATTAACTTTGTCTTCTGATCAGTGTGCCTATTGTAAAGAGATTGGACAATGGCGTTCTGAGTGCCCCCTTTTGCGAGGTCAGCAGTATCAACAGGGTAGAGGAAGTATGAGAGGACGCCCAGGGAATTCAGGAAATAGGGGAGGAATAGGAACCCGTCCCAGGTTTGAGGCAGTTGAACACGGACCAAATTATTCTAATACCTTTGATAGACGAAATCATTATCAAATGTCTGATTATTCAGCTGATGGTCTTGCAGATTCTGATTATGCATAGGAATGCCTAGAATGGGGTAAGGAACCGGTTGAGGTCCCAGTAGATCAGAAGGGTCCTTATGTTGCTGCAAATGTCTTGGGTTCTACTGATCGGTTTCTGGTTGATACAGGAGCTACTCGTAGTGCTCTGTCTAAAAATTGGTTCCTAGGGCTCCCCTGTCTGGCGCAATGATAACATCGATAGGATTCGGTGGGACACCTACACCTAGCCCACTGTCACAGCCACTTGCATTTAGTCTTGATAAATTTACTGCAGCATGTCCATTTCTGCTTTCCCCTAACACGCCGGATAATATTGTGGGCATTGATATGCTTAAACATTTTCGTGCTACAATACGTTGTTCCCCAGAAAGTGTGCGTGTTATCTTAAATGATAACTATCCAATGGTTGAGAGGTCTTGTCTCATCAAAGAAGATATCGCTTTGGCATCTTTACCTAGTACTTTGTGAGCTACATCAGATACTGATGTGGGAAATATGGTTATTCCACCAGTGCATATTCAAGTGAAGGAAGGTGCTTCATTGCCTCGATTGCCCCAATATAAAATATCTCGGGAAGGTGAAGAAGCATTAACACTCATTGTTCAGGATTTGATCAAGGTGGGGGTTGTGGAAGAAGTCCCTTATAACATTTGTAATAGTCCTATCCTTCCTATTTTGAAAAAAGACACTGATACTAAAATTTACAGATTCATTATAGATTTACGAGAGGTTAATAAAATCGTGGTGCCCCAATACCCGGTAGTCTCTGATATCACGACACTTCTCACCATGGTTCCTCCTACTGCCACTACATTTAGTATAATTGATTTCAAGAATGCATTTTTCTCAATACCTATTCACCCTGACAGCCGTTATTTGTTTGGCTTCACTTTGAATAATAGATCATTCAGGTTCTGTAGAGCTTCACAAAGGTATACAGAGAGTCCTAGCATTTATAGTCAGGCGTTGAAAAGGCAACTTGATTCTTTTCCTGTACCGAAAGGGGTGGCTCTTCTTCAATATGTCGACGACATCTTGTTGGCTGCTGATACCCCTGAACAGTGTAAAGAAGGAACACTGTCATTATTGTTATTTCTTGCCTCTCATCATCACAAAGTCTCTAGGAAGAAACTGCAATTTTGTAGACAGCAGGTTACCTATTTAGGTCACCTCCTGTTAAGGAGGGACGTGCACTCACACCAGATCGCATTCAAACTATTTTAGACACTCCCGTGCCCCGTACTCAGAAGGATGTCCGTGCACTGATTGGCCTTACTTCTTTTTGTAGGCAGTGGATCCCTAGCTTTTCTCACATTATTAAACCCTTGTTGGCCCTTTTGACTAAAGACACTCCAATGCCTCTCCCATGGACTACTGAGTGCCAGGATGCCTTCCAACAGTTACGTCAAGCTCTTTGTTCTGCACCAGTATTAGGAACTCTAGACTACACTAAGACCTTCACACTCTATGTACACGAGAGGGAAGGTTGCACTCTCTCAGTTTTAACACAAACACACGGTGATAAACAACGTCCTTGTGCATATTTCTCAGCTGTCCTTGATCCAGTTGCCCGCGCGCTGCCTGGTTGTTTTCGAGCGGTGGCGGCAACGGCTGTGTCCATACGTCAGAGCGAGGGAATAGTCTTGTCACATAGATTGCTTGTGTTAGTACCCCATTCAGTTGATGCCTTGTTAAATCAAACAAAAACACAGCATCTGACTAGTGCTCGCTTGACAGGATATGAATTGACACTTTTGGCCCCTCATATCACGTTAAAAAGATGTTTGACTCTGAACCCTGCTACATTATTGCCATTTCCAGCTACTTAGTCTCAGTCACACGAGTTACATGATTGTATATCCCTTACTGAAGAACACACAAAGGGTCGTGTTGACCTACAAGATACACCTCTTTCTAGTGTTGATGGGGAATTGTGGGTTGATGGATCCTGCCTGAAATTGCCTGATGGCACAACATCTGCTGCTTATGCAATTACAACACTTCAGACAGTAGTTGAGACAGCTCGTATCCCACAGAAGTCAGCTCAAGCAGCCGAATTGATAGCACTGACAAGAGCATGTGAGCTTAGTACAGAGTTGCTTGTTAACATTTACACTGATAGCCAATACGCCTTCGGCGTGGCTCATAACTTCGGGCAACTTTGGAAAGAAAGAGGCTTTCTCACTTCACATGGGACACAAATAGTGCATGGGGAATTAGTACATAATCTCCTTACTGCCTTGACCTATCCTAAGAAAGTGGCAATTGTTAAATGTAGTGCACACAAGAAAGTGACTGATAAAATAGGAGCAGGCAATGCCTTTGCGGATTGTACAGCTCATGAGACTGCAATGCAGCGAAGTACCACATCTATGTATGTAGTTAAGTCACAGGCTGAACGTTGGCATGATGCCAGGCAAGAGGTGCTGGACATGCAGCAATCTGCTTCTGTTGATGAATTAGACCAATGGTCCAAGGGGGGAACATTGGATGACGAGGGCTGTTGGAGGAATAAAGAAATGACAAAATGGAAGTTACCCGCAGCCTATTTACATCCTATGATTCACATGGCACATGGGCCCGCACATGTTGGAGCATCCTCAATAGCAAAGCAACTTATGCAAGTTTGGTATCATCCAGAGATTGTCGGTATGGCTAAGAAAATAGTCCAGTCCTCTCTGATGTGTCTCCAGTATAATCCTGGAAAGGGAACACGAACTCCAACAGGAGGGTTTGCAATACCAACTGCACCTTTTGAGGTCCTGCAAATGGATTACATCCAGCTTGAGCGCTGTAACAATCTAAAGTATGTCTTAGTAGTGGTTTGCGCTTTCAGTAAATGGGTGGAAGCATACGCTACTAAGGATAATACAGCTCTTACGACAGCAAAGGTGCTCCTAAAGGAGTTCTTTCCCCGATTCGGCATTTGCCGAGTTTTGTGGAGTGACAACGGGCCCCATTTTATTGGGCAAGTTGTTGAGTATCTCATGAAAGGGTTGGGAATTAAGCAGAAGTTTCATGCTGCTCTCCACCCACAATCAGCAGGACTAGTGAAACGTTACAACTCTACTTTGAAATTAAAATTGGCTAAGATACAGGCTTCCACATCTTTGAAATGGCCTGATGCATTGCCCTTAGCATTGCTATCCATTAGATCGATACCACATACACGATCTGGCCTCACACCGTATGAGGTGGTTTTTGGAAGGCCAATGAATATTTGGGGGATTCCTAAGCCACGCCCTATACATGATGTACCTTATGTATTGATGAATGACTCTTTGTCTCAGTTGACTGACAGTTTGTCTTCTATTTATCAACAGGTTCGGGAGACTCTTCCAGACAGGTCGCAAGGTGAGGGCCATTGTTTACGGCCTGGTGACTTTGTGGTCGTAAAGTCATTCCAGAGGACCAGCTCCCTAGCACCGAGGTGGCGAGGACCGGAGCAAGTACTACTGGCTACCAGGACTGCAGTTCGAGTGACGAACCGGAAAAACTGGGTCCATGCGACACACTGCCGAAAAGTGTTGCAAGACCTAGTGAGCCCAGCTGTGTTGGCAGATCACAGTGATATCCTGGTCACCGAGAAAGGACAAGCTGTGTCACCTGAAGGACCTGAGGAAGTCTTCCCGGGCCACACGATTCCTGGTACATCTCGATATCAGCTTCGACCCAGGAAGAAAGACATTTCATTGAAAGAGACTGTTTGAGCCACTGTCCTGGGTAGTTAAAGCCTAACTACAAAGGGGAGTAGTCTTTTAGTGACTGCTCGTCTCAACGTTAGTGAAGAAATCAACGCCTGCCCAGGACCTTAGGGCACCATCTGCTTTGTTGTTTGTCGACGAAATGAATATATCTAAGGAGAAGAAACCAACTGCTGCAAGAGTTTGTAGCAAAAGAACAATAATTGCTACTGGATTTACTTTGACTATTGTTATTGTTGCTATAATAACATGGATTGTAGAGGAAGTAGCTCCTGTCCGAAATATACTGACTACTACTACTCTTGTCCTAAATGAACATCATTACTTTACTCTTCCTTATCATGAGCAGAAGCACAGAATGTCCTACCTCAATAGCACTTTCATCCAGATGTTGCACCATACACACAATGCCACGAACGTTACCAATTGCTGGGTATGTGGAATGATGCCAGCTCATCAGAAAAAGGGAGGAACGCCTTTTATTCCCTTGCCGTTTTCACATAATGGCTCCTGCAGAGCCTGGTTTGCATTGTTGTGGGCTTCTGAAGTTGCTAATATTATTTATGCTGATGTAGGTGAACTAAACGCTCAGTTGAATAAAGTTTGTTACCCCGATGAGGAAGGAGATCCACAAGCTAGAGGAACTGTGTGGGAAATGGAGGAGTATCGCCGAGGAAATTCCTCCATACACTATGTTTTCCCTAACACTCGAACAACTAAGGGGAATGGGCCTCCTGTTATTGCTGTTACTAGAGCTCGAGCGGATCTCTGTGTGAGCAGTATTGGCAGTATTCCTGTGGGAAAAAGTGACTGTACTTTAGTGTTGAACATTACTGGAATGAACAATAGCAGCTTTTTGTCCTACCACAACACCTATTTTATTTGCGGAAGTAAAGGTTATTACCATCTACCTATTGGTTGGTCGGGAAGCTGCTACGTGTCCTTTTTGCTTCCACCTGTGTTTTTGCCACCTGCATCCTACCATAAAGACTATAAACCGTATAATGACATTTCCAAGAACAGATTCAAAAGGACAATAAACAATGATGAGGTGGATCAAACTGATACTGCACTACAGCAGTATATTGACTTTAATTTGGGACTATTCTTCTTTGTTGGTGCGGCCTTAAACAGTAGAAAAATAAGGCGCTTGACACGTGTTGTAGAGGCTGTAACCAATCAGGCAGCAATGGCGCTTGGAAACATCACAGAAGAACTACAAATTGCAAGAATTGTGGCGCTCCAAAATAGGATGGTCCTTGATGTCATCCTGGCCGACCGTGGTGGAGCATGTTGCATCATGGAGTAGCTGCTGTGTCTATATCCCTGACCACGCCCCTTCTGTTTTTGACGCAATTTCCAAGTTGCACAAAATAGCCACTGAAATCCATCAGGATTCAGGAACTTGGACTTTGACTGGATGGCTATGGAACATGTTTACTGTATGGGGCTGGAAGCTATTGTCAGCCTTATGTATATTTCTTGCTATTCTTTTCACTTGTTGCCTATGTATTCAATGCGGCCCAATGCTTTGTTCCCTTTGTGTTTCTACTTGCACCTCGTGTATACCGACTAAACAAAATGTTAAGAATGTAAATGCCCGATTAGCAAGTGATCAAGAAATTAATGAATTAATGCAGATAGATGTACATGATATTTTCCGTACTCCTAATAAAGCCTAGAAGATGTCTTCAGCATATGCTAAAAGGGTCATCTGTGGAAATCTAAAATAATTTCCGTTAGCATAGGCTGAAGCCATTTTGTTTGTGGCATCACTTTTGTTAGCTATGTAATTCTTCCGTCTTCACTGTTGCTTGCCCTTCTATTCTGCTTATGTCATCAACTCTAGTTAACTCCTTCTGTACTGAGCTAAAAGCAATGTGCTGAGCAAAGGCCTGTAGCTGCTAGAATGCACCTGGCTAAAGATATAACTGTCAACTGTTTTTTGCTGATGTAAACAGTTCTGTTCCCCCTCCCACTCTGCTGACTAAGTGATCTCCCATCTGCCCATGTTTGTAGGTAGTTATTCCTGTGTATGCTTGTACCTTCTATTTGTAACTACATGCTTACTCTGCAACAAACTCTGTATATAAGCACCATGGTCTGTGACTTCAGTGTACTACCTCAGGCAGCACTTGAGAGTGCTGTGTGGACGTAGTCCCACTCATGAGTGATTAATAAACTTGTTATTTGAATTCCAGCTTCAGTGCCAATCTCTATTTTGTTGGTCTATGGACCCGTGGACAAGAGAAGGGTGACCCCTGCACCGGTGTGCTCATCAAAAAGCACATTTCCACAAAGTGGCTCTGGGCTTATAATGGCTGGTGTAAACCTGCTCCAACATTCCAATTGTCCCTCTGTTCCTCCCTTTTTAATTTAGAACATTCTACCCTTAGGTGGTGGAATGTTCTAACAGCCTTATAGCCTTTCTTCCTCGAGGCACTCACCCTCATTATAGGTCTGAGGCACTCAGGTTAAGGGCTTTTAACAACCGGCATAGCCCTTGGCAGCGAGCTACAAGGCTATAATAATGCCATGCTTTAGGAATAACTATTCTAACACATCATTATATGCATTGGGAGAGTATGTAAGTCCACACTAACAGGGCAATTATTCCACAGTGTACTTATCCTAGCTGTAAGATATATGTGGTTCTACAATTATTTAACTTCTGGCCAATTTAAGTCAATTCACCAGCAGAGAGGGAAGGGTGGGTCATGCCATGCCACATTTCGCTGAATGAGTAAAGGCAGTGGTACAGTGGGCGGAGACAGCTGGGCCACCCCCCTCAGTAAGGCTTGCCTACAGCGGCTAGGCAGACATGCGGGTTTCCCCACTGCAGCAGTTTTTTTCCTGAGAAGCTGAATCACACAATGCTAGTGAGCCCTATTCCTGAGAGGTATTTTGGGGCATCTCAGTACACTATGTGTCGTTGGACACTGTTAGAAATAGGCAGGTTCATTCCACAGAATGTACAGGTATTGGGGTCTGAGGTGACTAGCCCAAGAGGGCGAGCAGCCTGCTAAAAGACCATGAGACCAGGATACTGACCACAAGCAATGTGTTCACTGTAAGTACATTTTTTAGACACTTCTATCAAAGCTTTTCAAGTTTAATGTTTCACCCGGATCCTAAATGGGAGTAAACTGAGAATTTTAGGTGAGTTCAAAATCCAGCAAAAAAATGTCAATATCATGGATAGAAGTGTCATGCAGTGCTCCTTGCCATGTCTTAATGTGCCATCTCTTAACGTGGACAGCTAGCTGATGGGGCTTTAATCCCTCTCCTGATCGCCGGCCTGTGCTGGGCCTATACAATAGGCCTAACCCTGAGATATGATTCCCATGGGGGCAAAATTAGGTTGACTATCTAGGTATTCCACCTGCAATCGAGCCACCCAAGTGGTATGGCTGGGACTGAAACCCATCTGCTTTAGTAGTAATTAAATAAGTGCAGTACCTATGGGGCGCCCAGCAGTGTTTCGAGATCTCAAAATCAGGCTACGCAGCCAGGGGAAAAATGTGATGGGATCCAGAGCAATAGCTAAGGCAAATTGCGCCCCTCAACAACAATAACACAGCTGTGTGGCGCAATGGGGTAGGATGATGCTAAACAAGGAAAACTGCCATTTTATTCCAAAAAATGTGCATGGCTCGAATGGAAGCAGTGATGATGGATGCTGCAGATCCCCCCATGGTACCCAATGTCAAGGCTGAGCACTAACCTGCAGTGCTTGATCCTGTGGGAGCGCAAGGAATCCTCAAAGAGCATTCTGCGTGGTGCCTTTTCCCTATTCCTTCTTGGAGCTAGCAGCCACTGCTGTAAAGTAATCAAATGGAAATGGTTTATAGTCCAGCAGGGAAAAGTGCAATGTGATGAGAGAAAAGAGACGATGAACCCTTTGGATTTTTCCTGGAATGTCATCTTCAATAATTCTCCCCGAGTCCTCCTTTCATTTTCTTCACCGAAGCTCCCATCAGCCCAGCTACACGAATAAAATACCTTTGGTTACTTTATTTTCTGGAAAATCTCACTCATACTTATTCTTTAAAACATTAGCACTGTAAATTTTACCTTGCATTCTCCCTTTACCACTATGGTTGAGATTCTTGTAGTGATCCTTCAGTAATGTGTTAATTTTTCTCTGGAAAATAGGTACAACAATCTTTACTACTCTATACTCTCCCTTTGGTAATGTTGGAAGGTGGATTATTAGTAGTGGTAAGTATGCACCTACCACTAACAATAAGGCCACCAACATAATATAAGGCTCAGTCAAGGTCTCAATGATTTATTCCCTTGCTCAACTCTTGGTAGCTGGCTGCTAGGAGGCAGGCTTAACTTAGGAGACAGGTGTGTAAAGCATTTAAAAACACCAATTCATTAAATACCAATACATTAAATAAGTAAGACACAACACACAATAAAAATCAATAACCAATTTATAAAAATAGGAAAAATATTTTTATGATTAAAATGACACAAAAATGAATCAAATCCAATGTAGGGAACCTGAGATATGAATTTTTAAATAATATATGTGTTATAGTGCCTAAAAACGAAAAGCGCCAACTTGGGACATCTGATCGCACCTGACCGGGACAAAGTCAAAATTTAAGGCCGACCGAGATGGAGCGCGGGTCGGATACCCAGAGCGGTAAGGCCTGGTCAAGTTGTTTCCTTCGCACTTAGTCATTTTTCTGGAGCTTTTTCTCTTGTCGTTGAGCGGGGCACTTCATCAGGCCAGGATTCAGACTGACTATGGCAGCTTAGATTTGCGCAAGGCCTCAGTGAAATCCTGTAAGTCTTGAGCTCCGGAGCTTTCAGAGGCACAAATCTGAAATCCAGGCCGAGTCGCGGTTTGATGTCGGCGGGTGGCTCTCGTTGACGGGTGGGTGCACATATGGAGCTTTTTCACAAAAACTCTCAAACGTTCTCCAAATTTCAGGATCTGCTTCATGAAGTTCCTTTTGGGGGTTCAAAGTGTTCACAAACAAAATCCAAGGTTGCTCCTTGAGTTGGGACTACATTTCCCACAATGCACCTGGCCAAATCCTTTAAGGTCCAGCTGAAGGTGGTCAGCTGGGTTCTTCTTGCTGGAGATGATGCAGGTGGAGCTCTGTTAACCTGTTGCTTTCAGGGAGTTCACTCCTTCTCTTTTTAAAGCAAGGGAAAGTCTTTAGGGTTGTAGTTCCTTAGTGTGCAGCAGTTGCAGTCATTCAGAGTGCAGTCCTCTTGGCGCAGGCCAGGGTTCCAGCAGGGCAGTTCTTCTTCTTCTGTAGTTTCAGGCAGTGGATCTGAGTTGCTATGCTATCTAGTGTTCTTGAGGTGAAAAGCAGGGTGGTACCCCTGACCAATAGGGTACAGGGTGACACCCAGAAGTATGACAACTTCCTCCAAAGTGTGGCATATTCTTGTCCCACAAAGCACTGTACTTTAGAATTCAAGATGGAGAAACTTTCTCCTTGGGGTTAAGATCTGGCTAAGCCAACCTACTGGTGTGCCTCATTTCCCTTAACACTCCCCTTCGAGGCCTTCTTCAAAATCCAATCCAGGGGCTTCCATCTAGCTGGGGGGGTGCAGGAAGAGGAGGTAGGTCTGGCTTGCATCCTTACTGTCCTTCTCTATTTGAAGACCAGTTTGTTTACCCATCCCCCTTCCTTGCCTGTTCTCTGGAGCTGCAGATCTCCCCCCATCATATATCCTTTGTCTCAGTGCAGGCCACGCATCACCTCTTCAGAGCAATTTGGCTAAGCTGACCAATCAGGAGAGGCTGCTAGAAAGCTGGATTTTGGCTCACAGAAAAGAAAGTGCTATAACTTATTTTCTGTATTAGTCATGTTAAATTCAACAGTGGCAAGCTGTTGGATTTATCATTACTAATCTTTTAAGTCCTTGAAATATTATTTTAGCTCACTCCTGTCCATAGTTAGACTTTATTACAGTATTCCCATGTTAGCCTATGGAGCTAAAATGCTACAATGGGGAAAAACGAAATTAGTAGATTTTCGCTCACCAGGGCATATAAAACATCTTTTAAAATGTCCCTGCTTATTTTTAAATGGCACCCTACCCTAGAGGCACCTAGGGTAGACCTTAGGGGTGGCTTGTATGTAAAAATAAGGTAGTTAAATGTTTTTTTAATGGGGGGCGCTAGAGGGCGCACAGCAAAATGGCCACACCTTAGTGCTGCTCTGCCCGGCCGAGCCATCATCCGCCAAATATCTGCCTTAAATCGCGCCATCTCAGCCCCTGACTGGACCGGATAGTACTGGGGTACCGGTCTGCTGGTGCTGGGATTACAAAATCCCACTTTGGCTTGTCACAGCGCTGTGTATCTGCCTCGCTAACCTGCCCGACCTACGCTTCCAAGATGGCGGCTCCCGGGTGCTCCCGCGGATCCAGTATTGCGGTCGCCGCTGTGCACTAGCTGCCTGGGCCGTCTCCGGAGCTGCATTACGGGCCAGTACATGTGGAGGGAGTGAAGCGCCTGGCCGATCGGCGCACGGCTGAGAGCGGAGCGACACACTGAGGAGAGAGGCCACCTACCTGCGATCCTTCGAGTCCGGAGCTGGCCCGCTGGGGGCTGCCGGCGGACCGCATCGCTCCTGGGGCTAGTGGCGGTGAGTGGGGTGCGGCACCTGCGGGGCCCACGGCTGCGGAGGCGGGTGGGGCCCTGGCGGGTGCGGTGCTCTGATTGCTGCTGCTGGGTCCGGTGGGAGCGCGCGTCTGGTGGTGCCGCGGCTCTGTGAGGAGCGGAGGCCCGGGCTGCAGGATTGATCTGTGGATTGTCTCCTATTTCACTGGGCTTGTGTCCCCGCTGGGGTGCTGGGTCCCCCCTGGTTTGCTGAGTTTGTGGACGCTACACTGTTCTTGCTGCCTTGCAACTGGCCCCCTCATTGTCTGTGGAGCTGGTGGCGGTCATCACTGGGTATGCTGGCCTAGACTGGACGGCGGGTGAGGGGTTTACACCGCTGCATTGCTCCAGCGGCCTGCCACAATATTGAGCTGCCCCTGGTCGTCTTGCTGCTTTGCCGGGCCTACCCAGTGCCCTACACAATATAAGGTTGCCTGGTGATCTGTGTGTCGACTGCATGGTCTGCTGGGCTGGGAGTGACCACTGTGGCCTCACTATCCGGCGCTAGCTTGGTGGATCCTCCGTGGCTCTTTGGGCTGCGACAGTTGACCTTACGGATCCCTAATACACTCGCCCCGGCTCCACCTTCGACCTGGTTTGCGCCCCTTATATCGAGTCCTGGTTGCCGCTAGCTTGCCTTGGGGGAGACTTCTGGCCGACCCACCATGGGGCGAACTGATAAAACGCAGCCTCGTCTCACCTTTGAGGTTCGCAAGCCTGTTAAATCCTCACAGAAGGCGGCCTCGGATTCGGAGGCAGATGCCCATGGTGACAGCCCCCCCACGTTAGAGACCACTCTTTTGGCGATGCAAAGGAGCCTTCAATCTATTGAGGGCACCATGGCTGCAGTGAATCACCGCCTAGACCACCTATCGTTGCAGTTTGAGAAACAAAATGCCCGCATGGGTGAGGTCGAACAGCGTGTATCGGCAACCGAGGATGGTCTGAGCGAGGTTGCTGACAAGGCACTCAATATGGAGAAGGTATTGTCCCTCATCCAGGCCAAGAATGAGGACTTGGAGGCGCGGTCCCGGCGCAACAATATTAGACTCACAGGGCTGCCGGAGTCTACAAATGTGGGGAAAATGGAGCACTTTCTGGAGAACTTGCTTAAGGAACTGTTTGGCACTGAACATTTCTCCAATATGTTTGTTATTGAGCACGCTCACCGCTCCCTGGCAGCGCGACCTGTGCCTGGAGCTCCACCTCGTCCCATAATAGCCAGACTATTGAACTATAGAGACCGGGGCACACTTCTACGTCTGGCTCGGGATAAGGGGACTATGAACACCAGGGCAACACCTTGGCTTTTTTTCCCGACGTCACTGTTGCTGTGCAATCTGCCAGACGTGAATTTACTGCAGTCAAAACATTTTTGCAATCTGAGGGGGTCCCCTATGCAATGCTTTATCCGGCACGATTGCGCATAGGTCCAGAGGGGGACTCAAAAATCTTCTCCAACCCTAAGGCAGCCCTCGAACACGCAAAGCAGCTCAAGCGCAGGCATCTCAGATCTGGCTCACCGCAGGAAGTAGAAAACTGAATGATATACTGGTTGATTCTGCGTTCATATTGCTTACCCATTTACCTTGCTTTTCTTCTCAGGAATGTACTCTTCTCATGATGTTATATGTCTAATAAGTGCTTGAGCTCCAGTTGGGCGCATGTGTCTCCCCGGAGGCGACTCACGCTATAATGTTATATGCTGTGTTAACTGAAGTTTGATTGTTTGGCACTTTTCTAGCACTGCTCGGCCACCTCCTACTGGTTGGGAGGCAAGTAGCACTCTGCGCCCCTTACATGGGTATACCCCGAATGCACATTTCGCTTGTTTGGTTTTGTGGGGAGGGGGGTTATTTGGGTTGGGATGGCTTTGGCTGGTTTGGGTCGCTGAAGTGGGTGGGGGGTGGGGTGTTCTTTTTAGGTAAAGGCAGACTGGCATTGCAAGTATCTTTTGAACTTCCTGTACATCAACAATACGATTCCTCAGGCATGTATGATGTACTATATGGTACAGGTCTACCCTTAACACTGACTTGATGGTATGAGTGGTAAGGTTAACTTCCTCACCTGGAATGTGCGTGGGCTCAATAATCCAAAAAAGATAAGATTGGTGCTAGAGTATCTGGATAAGATGGAGATACACATAGCATTCTTGCAAGAGACCCACCTCAATAAGGAATCAGAGCACAGAGTGGGCGCACGCTGGGCGACTGCTTGGCTCGCCTCCTCTTACTCTACCTATTCTAGCGGCGTGCTGATTCTAGTTAAAAAGGGTGTCCCCTTTACTGTGGAGCGGACTGACATAGACGAGTATGAACGAGTGGCGATAGTATATGGGCAGTTGGGTGGCATGAGTGTGCTGCTGGTTAACGTCTATGGACCAAACACTGATGAACCGTCCTTTTTTTCAAACGTTTGGCGCAGAATCTCTATGTTTCCTAAAGCCGCAGTGATTTGGGGAGGCGATTTTAATGTTTGTCTGGAGGCTGCATTAGACAGGGCTGGCAGTGGAATAGCGAGGCCTAAACAAGCAGCGGAAGTGCTATTGGGGCTGCTAGATGCTGGCCACCTACATGATGTTTGGCGTCTTCGGCACCCTGCTGGTCGGGAGGGCACGTTTGTATCGTCTGTACATGGGACATGGTCCCGCATAGATTTCTGGCTTGTCTCGGAAGTTGTGTGTACTTGGGCTGTGAAAGTTGGGCATATGGCTCGCACGCTCTCTGATCATTCCCCTGTAGTCCTTGAGTTGCAGGTACCCGCATATGCACGCCCGCCATTTACGTGGAATTTGCAGCCAACCGAGTTAACTGACCCGGTTTTTAGGCATACGATAGGAGAAACCATCCAAAACTTCTTTAGAGAAAATGAGGGGTTTGTTGATAGTGCCGGATTGTTGTTGGAAGCATTTAAAGTCACTATCAGGGGGACTTGCATGGGGGTGCAATCTGGCGTGCTGCTGGATCTCCGCCGCAGAATTCATAAATTGGCATCTGATATTTCGGCACTTGAGCGTGCGTATGAACTCGATCCATCCCCTGATAAATTGGCTAAAATAAGGGATTTAGTCACAGAACATAACGAAACGGCAGATCAGGAGATATTGCACCGATCCCGCCGTAGCTCTGCTCGATATTATGGGGAAGGGGGTCGCCCGAGCCGCTCCTTAGCGCAGAAATTGCCAGCTCCTCGCAGCCAGGAGTATATTAAGGAATTACTAGATGAGGATGGGGTCGTACACTACTCTACTCCAGAGCTGTGTGATATAATTATACAATTCTATACCAAACTGTACGCAGCTAGGGATTCTCCACCATCAGACGAGATAGATGCATATCTGGACGACGTTGCGCTGGGGTGGCTTTATAATTCCCATCGGGAATATCTTGTGCAGCCGTTCGATGTCGAAGATGTGAAACTCGCCATAATGTCATTGCCTACCTGTAAAACCGCTGGGATGGACGGGCTCCCCAGCGAGTTTTATAAGGCATATGTGTCGGACCTTGCCCCCAGGCTTCTTGACGTATATGCGGAAGCTTATGAGAAGGGTCGGCTTCCGCCTACTCTTAAGGAGGCATTGCTGGTGACTTTGTTGAAACCGGACAAGTCCCCTAACCTGTGTGAGTCCTACAGGCCTCTCTCTATTATTAATATAGACGCTAAGATCCTGGCAAAAATGATCGCCACCAGGCTCCAGCCGCTGGTTCCTCTCCTGGTCCTACCTGACCAGTCTGGATTTGTATCTGCGCGCTCTACGACCCATAATTTGCGCACTGTCTTCTCCACTTTGCACTACTTTGAGTCAGATTTCGAGGCTTTAGCGGTGCTGCTTGACGCAGCGAAAGCGTTTGACTTCCTCAATTGGGTCTATTTGTTTAGGTTTTAACCAAAATGGGCTTTCCTACGTTTTTCACGAAATGGGTTAGAGTGCTTTATGAGGAACCGGCTGCACGTGTGCGAGTTAACGGATGGGTGTCTTCGGTATTTCCTATAGAAAGGGGTACTCGGCAGGGCTGCCCTTTGTCGCCTATTCTCTTTTCGCTCGCATTGGAGCCGCTCGCCTGCAAGCTCCGTCAGAAGCATGCAGCAGCTGCATTACGTTTTCGGCAGAGACCACTTTCGGTCTCATTGTATGCAGACGATATGTTATTGTACGTGCGTGAGCCCACCACGTTTCTGCCTGCATTGCTCCGGGAATATGTTAAATTTGAGCGGTATTCGGGCCTTGGGATCAATTGGGCTAAGTCAGTAGTATTCCCGCTCACAACTGGCACTAGGGATTTGGAGTTGGACTTCCCACTAACCTGGACATCAGAGCCGGTGAAATATCTGGGAGTTTGGCTGCATAGGGATCCAGATAAGGTAATCTCAGAGAACTATGGACGTGCTATTACGCGTATCATTGGCTGAGAGATGGGCACGCCTGCCTCTCTCCCTTGCGTACAGGATAGCAGTTCTAAAAATGGCCTTTCTCCCCAAATTGCTCTATTTCTTTGTTAATATTCCTATCAAGTTGAATGTGGCGACGTTTACGACGCTCCAATTGGCACTACTTACATTTGTGTGGGGTGGGAAGAAACCTAGATGCAGCTGGGACACTCTGGTTCAGCCCTTCGACCGTGGGGGGTTTGAGGCTCCTGACTTTTGGCTATATTACCTATGCGCACAGGTGCAATTTGCGCACTACTGGCATTTCCCGCAACGGTTTCAACCACACACGTCTATTGAAGCGGATGCTGTTTTGCCAATGCCATTACAGGCAGCGACCCTCTCTGGGGGATCGGGGGGTCCCCGGACTGAGATAAATCCGGTGCAGTGCACGGCATGGGCCTGGCGAATGTTAGCGAAAAGAGCGCAGCTGCCGTACTTGTATGCTCCTCTGCTGCCTTTGGCCTCGCACCCTGACATCTCTGTGGCATGGGAGAAGTCTGCCCTCCAAGTGCTGGCAAAGGTCAGTATCTCCCGGATGGGGGACCTGTACACGCAAGGCCAGTTTAGGACATTGCAAGCAGTACAAGGGGATGCTGATCGCGGATTCATGTTGGGATTTACCTATGTCCGAGTCCGACAAGCTGTCAGGACTATCTACCCGAACTTCTTGGAGGAACCCCCGGCTCTGCGAGCATTGCAGGTGATGCTGGCACGAGAGGATCGTAAGGGTTTAATTACCAGGCTCTATAACGCCTCCTTGCGAGAACGAGACCTTGAAGATTCCCCCTCTTATCTCCGATGGCGAATGGTGCTGGGTTCCACCCTCACGCTCGACATTTGGAAGGAGTGCTGCGACCTCACTGGCCGTCTCACGGCGAATTGCAACCTTCGCATAATTCACTTTAAATATCTACACCAATTATATTATACCCCTCTGCAACTCTGTAGGTATGGTCTGCGTGAGTCAGCGAGCTGTGTGCGGTGTTTGCAGGCTGATGCTGATTTTCTGCATGTGGCATGGATGTGTCCAGGTGTCTTCGCATTTTGGTCCAAGGTAACAAAGGTGCTCGCAGATGCTGTGCTGGAACCAGTGGATTGCACTCCCGAGATTTGCCTCCTAGGGTACGTGAAACGTCTCAAGCCTTGCAATCGACGCATAGTTGCAGTGTCCACATTATTCGCTAAAAGCGCTGTCGCACAGTGCTGGGGTGCTAAAACCATTCCTACGATGAAAAAGTGGCTCCGTGATCTACTTTACTGTAGGGATCAGCTGGGGGTTTATGCGGAAGAACTGCCCGAAGCCTCACGCCCCAAGGATTTCTGGGCCCCGCTTACTGCATATTTGTTGTCCCATCCAGATTTAATGTAAATTGTGGAAAACTACGCCTCTTACTCTGTATGCTACAGCGGATATACTATGATAGCTCCGCCATTGACCTTGTCTTTTTTTCGCTGCCACATAGGTGTCTCCTTACAATGTACAGGATATATCTAAGTGCGTAATGTCTTGTGATCTGCTCTGCCTGGGTTTGGGTGGGGGGAGACTTGTTCTGGGAGGGTGGTGGGTGGGGTTTGGTTCCTTGGGTTTGCTGTTTGGTCATCTCTTCATTTTCTGATGTAAAATAACGCTTACACTGCTATTTGCTTTTTATGACAAGTGATTGTCCCTTCTATCTGGACCTTTGTGTATCCTTGCTGTAAGCTTTTCAATAATTTATTATTTTTTTTTCTTTTTTTTTAATGACATTATATATAGCACACAGCTACCCACTAGGGGTTTCCCAGCTCTTACCCCAATAGATTGGGTCTGTCCATGTCACTTTAGATTATAACAGGTCTTTAGTTGTCTGTGGAAGATCGTAAATGAGGAACAGCCTCTCAATAGTTTTGCAAGGGCGTTCCACAGCTTGGTGCCCAGGTATGCAAAAGACCGGCCTCCAATGTGGGTGCGTTTCAATCTGGGAACCATACAAAGGGAAAGCCCGCGGGAGCGCAAAGGACGTACCGAATGATAGGGTCTAGCAAATTCATGAAGATATCTTGGGTCAGCCTCTCATTTTGCTCTGTGCATATAGTACAAGGTTTTAAACTGAATTCACTTCTCAACCTTAAGATAATGGTGTTTGCGAAGGAGGTGCGAAGTGGAAGTGCTTTTAAGAAGTTTGTATAACATTCTGGCTGCCAAATTCTGGACCACTTGTAATCATCTGATGCAGGCTTTATATACCCCCAGATAAAGCATGTTACCGTACTCCAGTTTTGATATAATAAGTGCCTGGATTAATGTCCTTTGAGCAGAGAAAGGCAGAAGCCAGATGATCTTCTGAAGCCATTTCAGGACAACAAAACAGGTAGCAGCCACCTTCGACATCTGTGGTCTCATGGATAGCTCTTTGTCCAGCATGAATCCAAGGTTCTTAACCTTGGTAACTGGCTCCGGCAGGGGAACCAGGGTTTCCAGCCAATACTGGGGACCCAACCTTAACAGATCCTTTCCCAGTACCAGTACCTCAGTCTTATCCCCGTTCAATTTTAGTGAATAGTTGTTCATTCACCCCACAACCATGCCCATGCAGGAGTTCAGTGCCTCAGAGTTGTACTTCTGGGCAGATGACAGGGAGAAAATAATCTGCGTGTCATCTGCATATGAAAATAAACTGAGTCAACAACTATCCACTAAGTCCACCAATGGACGCACATAGATGTTAAACAGTGCTGGACTTGAGGCTGAACATTGAGGAACTCCTGTAGTATGGGCGTGCCACTCGCAGGAGGTACTGGCTGAGATCACCTGAAATGAGCGCGCCTTCAAAAAGGATGTAATCCAGGAGAGGGCTATGCCCTGAGTCCCACCTCTGCCAGTGTCGTTTGGAGAATCTCATGAGACACAGTATTGAATGCCATGCTGAGATCAAGAAGGATCAGCGCAGCCATCTTGCCCCCATTCAGGAGCCATCTGAGATGTTCTGTGACTCCTAGAAGGGCGGATTCGGTACTGTGTCTCCGCCTAAACCCTGACTGCGAAGGGTGTAGGGAGCCCTGGGTCTCAATGAAGCTTGAGAGTTGTCTGTTGATATGCTGCTCTGTGATTTTAGCCATGATAGGAAGCATCTAAACTGGTCTATAGTTGCCCCGGTTGTTGGGGTCCAAATTAGGTTTCTTCAGGAGAGACCGAACCAAGGCATTTTTTCATGCCTGTGGCACCTGCCCCTCCATTAAGGAAGAATTAAGGAGTCCCACCACCAGCTGAAGAATGACTGGATATAAGGTGCTGAGCTTTGCAGGGGGAAGAGGGTCTCTCAGTGAGCTTGACCTTATTGATGACAATAATGCCAAAAACCCAGGCAGGTCCAGTAAGTCCCAGGTTTTTAATTCCTGACTCGCTTGAGTCAGATCTGATCCCGATGATTCTCCGATGGCTGGAGAGCCCACAATAATGCTTAGAGGTGACGCATCCTTTCTTCCTCTCTTTAGAGAGCTCTGAATATCTGACACCTTCTTAACAAAAAAAGTGCAAGCTCCTCACATTGAGATTGGGACAGTATTGGTGCTGATGAAAACCTACTGGGATCAGAGAGGTCCTTGATCACTCTGAAGAGAGTTTTCAGACAGTTTTGAGTGGAAGTTATTTGCTCTGAATAAAAAGTCCTTCGGGCAGCTCTACAGTTACTGGGATATGCTCTGAGTGCGTTTTTATAAATGTACTTACTCTCTTTGCTGCAGGCCCGTCTCCAGGACCTCTCTAGGCCCTTGCATCAAGATTTTTCCACCCATAATGCCTCCCTGAGCTATGTGGCCTGAGGATGACTTCTGATTGGGTGGCTTGTTTTAGCAGGCAAAACTATGTCCATCGCCTCCTGCAACCAGTCATCAATCCTCGGTTGGTCCAGCTCAGCCACTTGTCTTAGGCTGGGCACTAAGTTCCTCAATTGGCTATTGAGGCCTACTGTGTCCAGTTTCGAGCAAGCCCTAGTATTAATCTGTGTGTCCAGTTTCGAGCATGCCCTAGTATTAATCTGTGTCCCGCCCTTCGTTCTGGCCGGACCATAGCCCGTGTGGACCAAAAAAGGTACCGCATAATGGTCCGACAATATTACAGGTATAGGGGGAGCTGAGTCCAGCGAGTGTATGTTGGCCAAAATTGGATCTAGAAAATGCCCTTCTTTATGAGTAGGTGCCATATTAATCAGATCCAGGCCTAGGGCTTTGAGATGTTCAATTAAGGTCTGTCCAAAACAGCATGAGCTGTCATCAAAATGAATGTTCAAGACACCAAATAGTACAAAGTTAGTGGACTTTAAAATATGCAGGGGCAAGAAGGTCTTTGTACACCAATTCCAGGCGTAACCCGGTGGACGGTATATTAAGGCGCCAAATAACGTGAACTTATGTGTGAGTCCAAGTCAAAACAGCATTGCTTCGCAATTCAATATTGTGAGATCTTGAGTAGAGCAATTAAAGCGATATTTGTATACAATGGTGATGCCCCCACCCAGTTTCCCTGTCCTATCTCTCCTCACTATGGAGTAGTTAGGAGGCAAAGTTGCAATGGCATCTGGGAGACAGAGCTCATGCAACCATGTCTCTGTTAAAAACAGAGCATATGGTGTATGATCCATCACAAAATTATAGAAGAACTGCTGCTGCCTAGAGAACAAGCATACATTAATACTAAAAAATTGGAACTTACTTTCCATCCCGTTGCTTGGAGTGCCAGGCCTATTATCTTCTACTATTTATAAATGAGTTACCTTGCCTGAGTCAGTTTGCATACATTTGTCAAATAGATTAAGTGAGAAATTACAAAAAAATATATATTTGCTTGCTTTACAATGGATCCAAAGATGCCCGACAAGTATCGAGACAGGCCGTCTGAAGCGCCTTCAGTTGTTCAGCTGAAAAGACCTTGGAGTCCTGCCCTAGTTGGACATGGCTCCTGGCCCCTGGCCCTGTTCGGGTGCAGATGGGCTCAGACGGGCTTGCCTTAGAGATGACTTTGGTGCGCCAGCGGCGCGTTCGCGCTTGAATCATGCCTAAATAGGGGCGTATCATTAATGCTAAACAACTAGCCCGCTAACCGAGCCCTGCACGTGTCCCTCTGATGGAGGTTATGCAAACAAACACGAGCGGAGCACTTCCAACTCCTGTAACTACTCTTTGAGAATAGCCAAGTAAAACGGTAATCAGGCTGTTTAAAAATATTCCGCTAACACAGAATTGTCCAATATATTTTTTTAAACGATGTATTTTATCAAAAACAGATTGTCTTACAAGAGGCTAGTCCTCCACATAGCGGTGCTCAAAAGTAACACCATACCTACTTTGGAAGTACCTTTAAATGCAAATCGAATTTGCATAAAATTTCGATTTAAGAGCAGCTTTCAAAGCAGGGCTGACTTTTAAAATGACAGCAGGCAGCGCAGCAGTGCACAGTTAAGTGCATTAAATCTGCTGGGCATCTAAACCTACATGCCCTACCAAATACTAGGAGCTTACAGGTAGGTTGTCAGTACCAATTGTGATTACACCTAATTACCATATATCTTTTAATCAGAGCACTGGCCCTGGTTAGCAGAGCTAGCACAGAATATCTAAGGGTAGGCAGAGGGTCTCTTGAGTGGATCAGGTTGCTATATGTGGACCTACCTGCCAGTGTTAGTGTTAATGGCCTCAAGACCATGTTCCAAATCTCAAGAGGGCAAAAGGCAGGGGTGCCCTCTCCCACCTTTGCTGTTCACTATAGTTATGGAACCCCTGCCTGTATCCTCAGGGAATGTCATGTAGACAAGGGAATACATATGGCAGGACATAAAACCTTAGCTTCTCTTTATGCCGAGCACATTTTGCTTTATGTTATACATTTTGACAAGAATATCTCCCCATTAATCTGGGATATCTTTAAATTCAGAGGAGTGTCGAGTACCTTGCACAACATGCCCCAGACTTGAATATCCCCTGTTATGGAAAAACAATTCAATTAGATATTTGAGGATTATGCTACATAGAAGTCCTGAGGTGGTCATAAGGGAAAACTATGGCACTGTTTTCATCAGATTGCAGAAGCCAATGGAAAGGTGGATTAAGCTCCCTCTGTCGATGACTGACGGGATAGCCATTGTCGTGTCCTCACCAATGATCACGCGGGGACAGGTAGGTGGACATTCAATGCTTTATTCTATGTGTCCTGGCAGTGCCCACATGCACGTCCGTCCCTTGCCCTCGTGGCTGCAGAATGCCCTCCCCACTCCCTGACCGGAAGTGGTGTCCGGTTCCTGTCCCCTCCCCATCATTCGGGTCCAGGGTCCTAGTGCCCTCTGACCCAGGTCACTACATCTCCCCCTTTGTGGAAAGAAAATAGCTGGCAAGCGATAGCGAGCGAGAGAGAGAAAGAGAAAAGAAAAAGAGAGAGAGAGAGATAGAGAAGAACGAGAGAGAGAGAGAGCGAGAGAGAGAGAGATGATGATCCCCATCGTTACATTTCCTCAATCAGTCTCTTTGGCCTTCTGCTCACTCTTTTTGGACATCCTCCTTCCGTTCCCTCCTGTGATCCCTCTTCTTGTCTCTCATCATCGTGTGCCTCTCTTCTATTGCTGTCCATACCTTCCTCTCTTCCTGCTGTGTCTCCTCCGTCTTCATCCAATGTCATCAGTCTCTTGAAGTGAGAGCTGTTTCTGGTACCCCGGTAGGGGCCCGAGGCCGCTGTTATCATCGGCCCCTTGACATTTTAATTTTTTAATTTTTTTTAATTCAATTTTTTACATATTTTCCCCATGGATCAACACACAATCACAATAGAGTCAGGGTTCATAATTAACGTTTTAGATAAAAACATACTTAGTATTATGTATGACAACCGAAATTGTGAAACAGTCTAACCCAAAGGAAAGGGGACCTTAAATAAATCAGGTGGAGACCCTGGTCTAGATTCACAACTCTAATATTGCGCTTTGACCTGGTTAATTACACTTGTGGTTACTCAGTATCCTTCCATCTCGCCAGCGGTGCCCAAATACTCCGCCCTAACCATTTCGATTTTTTCCCCTTCCTCTCGTAAATAGCTCTTTCAGTAGTATATATTGAGAGTAAGCGCGACAGCCATTGATGGAAAGTAGGAGGTAGAGGGTCGAGCCAGGCAGAAGCTATGCTCAACCGCAATACAGCCATAGCCATAAAGAGGAATTTATAAGCCGTGTCATTCCGCTCGGTGCTGCTTACTCCCATCAAAACTAAGGCAGGTGTTAACGTAATTTTTAGCCCCAGTGACATATCCAAAAATCTCGTAATAGACTCAAGCAGACACTTAAGGTGTGGGCAAGAAGCAAACATATGCACGAGATCTGCTGCCCCCGCACCACACCGTGAGCAGGTAGTCCCTGTGAGCCCACCCCACTGCTCTATTCTTGCTGGCATATAATATAATGCAAAAACAGTTTTATAATGTTGTGCCTGAAGCCCGGCAGAACACAAGACCGTCTGAGCAAGCTCCAGAGATTCTGCCAGTCCCTCTTGTGCAGCTCCCACTCGTTCCACCCATTAATTCTCGTGCTTAACTAAGTCATCTTGTTTTAATGCAATCAGCTCTATATACAATAGCTTAATAGCACCCTTGGTGCTGCCCCTAATAATATCTACAATTTTGGGGTCGATTCCGATCCCGGTCGGAGGCGCACCTAATACCATTCGGCCGGGAAAAAAGCCAGGCGAATGCCTGTTTCCCGACCGATTCGCACATACGTCCGAACGAGCAAGTACGATGCGCACAACTGCCCAAATCCCGACCCAGTCGTACTCACCCAATACAGGTCCTGTTTTCCGACCGAGGCGGATCCGGAAACGCAAAATCGAGTCGCACGGAAGCCAAAATGCAGCCCCGTCCGGCCGGACAAGTACGATGCGCTTTCCGTACGCGCCGAACCCGTCGCTACGCACGGCACGGCAAAGCATCCGGGAGAGGTGCACATAAGCTCCGATTCGCGCCACAAGACGATCCACGGCTACGAGACGAACACGCCAGCGGCGAGGACGAGGCGAAGCAAAGAGAAAGACGAACGAGACGAATCAACCATGAATCCCATCGTGCCGATCCTACCAATATTCTACATCTATTACCGGAACAGGCACGGACGCGTACGGCGCAGAAGGTAAGTCAGACACCAACCACAAAAACAAACTACACGTACCCGACATATCACACACACACAGAGGGATGCAGAAATTACTTACACCAGCAACAGCAGCACCATAGGGGCGGGATGGCCATCACCAATGCCACATATACACATAGGGGCCTGGATGCCCACCACCACTACCACCCCTACTCAGAGGGGGCCAGATGCCTACCACTACTACCACCTCTACCCATGGGGGCTGGATGCCCACCACCACTACCACCCCTACTCAGGGGTGCCAGATGCCTACCACTACTACCACCTCTACCCATGGGGGGCTGGATGCCCACCACCACTACCACCCCTACTCAGGGGTGCCAGATGCCTGTCACTACTACCACCTCCACCCATGGGGGCTGGAGGCCTGTCACTACTACCACCTCTACCCATGGGGGCTGGATGCCCACCACCACTACCACCCCTACTCAGGGGGTGCCAGAAGCCTACCACTACTACCACCTCTACCCATGGGGGGCTGGATGCCCACCACCACCCCACCACCCCTACTCATGTGGTGCCAGATGCCTGTCACTACTACCACCTCTACCCATGGGGGGCTGGATGCCCACCACCACTACCACCCCTACCCATGGGGTGCCAGATGCCTGTCACTACTACCACCTCTACCCATGGGGGCTGGATGCCTGTCACTACTACCACCTCTACCCATGGGGGGCTGGATGCCCACCACCACTACCACCCCTACCCATGGGGTGCCAGATGCCTGTCACTACTACCACCTCTACCCATGGGGGGCTGGATGCCTGTCACTACTACCACCTCTACCCATGGGGGGCTGGATGCCCACCACCACTACCACCCCTACTCAGGGGTGCCAGATGCCTACCACTACTACCACCTCTACGCATGGGGGGCTGGATGCCCACCACCACTACCACCCCTACTCAGGGGGTGCCAGATGCCTGTCACTACTACCACCTCCACCCATGGGGGGCTGGAGGCCTGTCACTACTACCACCTCTACCCATGGGGGGCTGGATGCCCACCACCACTACCACCCCTACTCAGGGGGTGCCAGAAGCCTACCACTACTACCACCTCTACCCATGGGGGGCTGGATGCCCACCACCACTACCACCCCTACTCATGTGGTGCCAGATGCATGTCACTACTACCACCTCTACCCATGGGGGGCTGGATGCCCACCACCACTACCACCCCTACCCATGGGGTGCCAGATGCCTGTCACTACTACCACCTCTACCCATGGGGGGCTGGATGCCTGTCACTACTACCACCTCTACCCATGGGGGGCTGGATGCCCACCACCACTACCACCCCTACTCAGGGGGTGCCAGATGCCTGTCACTACTACCACCTCTACCCATGGGGGGCTGGATGCCTGTCACTACTACCACCTCTACCCATGGGGGGCTGGATGCCCACCACCACTACCACCCCTACTCAGGGGGTGCCAGATGCCTACCACTACTACCACCTCTACCCATGGGGGGCTGGATGCCCACCACCACTACCACCCCTACCCATGGGGTGCCAGATGCCTGTCACTACTACCACCTCTACCCATGCGGGGCTGGATGCCCACCACCACTACCACCTCTACCCATGGGGGGCTGGATGCCCACCACCACCCCTACCCATGGGGTGCCAGATGCCTGTCACTACTACCACCTCTACCCATGGGGGGCTGGATGCCTGTCACTACTACCACCTGTACCCTTCGGGGGGCTGGATGCCCACCACCACTACCACCCCTACTCAGGGGGTGCCAGATGCCTACCACTACTACCACCTCTACCCATGGGGGGCTGGATGCCCACCACCACTACCACCCCTACTCAGGGGGTGCCAGATGCCTGTCACTACTACCACCTCCACCCATGGGGGGCTGGATGCCTGTCACTACTACCACCTCTACCCATGGGGGGATGGATGCCCACCACCACTACCACCCCTACCCATGGGGTGCCAGATGCCTGTCACTACTACCACCTCTACCCATGGGGGCTGGATGCCTGTCACTACTACCACCTCTACCCATGGGGGCTGGATGCCCACCACCACTACCACCCCTACTCAGGGGGTGCCAGATGCCTGTCACTACTACCACCTCCACCCATGGGGGGCTGGATGCCTGTCACTACTACCACCTCTACCCATGGGGGGCTGATTGTCCACCACCACTACCACCCCTACTCAGGGGGTGCCAGATGCCTGTCACTACTACCACCTCTACCCATGGGGGGCTGGATGCCTGTCACTACTACCACCTCTACCCATGGGGGGCTGGATGCCCACCACCACTACCACCCCTACTCAGGGGGTGCCAGATGCCTACCACTACTACCACCTCTACCCATGGGGGGCTGGATGCCCACCACCACTACCACCCCTACCCATGGGGTGCCAGATGCCTGTCACTACTACCACCTCTACCCATGGGGGGCTGGATGCCCACCACCACTACCACCTCTACCCATGGGGGGCTGGATGCCCACCACCACCCCTACCCATGGGGTGCCAGATGCCTGTCACTACTACCACCTCTACCCATGGGGGGCTGGATGCCTGTCACTACTACCACCTGTACCCTTCGGGGGGCTGGATGCCCACCACCACTACCACCCCTACTCAGGGGGTGCCAGATGCCTACCACTACTACCACCTCTACCCATGGGGGGCTGGATGCCCACCACCACTACCACCCCTACTCAGGGGGTGCCAGATGCCTGTCACTACTACCACCTCCACCCATGGGGGCTGGATGCCTGTCACTACTACCACCTCTACCCATGGGGGCTGGATGCCCACCACCACTACCACCCCTACTCAGGGGTGCCAGATGCCTACCACTACTACCACCTCTACCCATGGGGGCTGGATGCCCACCACCACTACCACCCCTACTCATGTGGTGCCAGATGCCTGTCACTACTACCACCTCTACCCATGGGGGCTGGATGCCTGTCACTACTACCACCTCTACCCATGGGGGGCTGTATGCCCACCACCACTACCACCCCTACTCAGGGGGTGCCAGATGCCTACCACTACTACCACCTCTACCCATGGGGGCTGGATGCCCACCACCACTACCACCCCTACTCAGGGGTGCCAGATGCCTGTCACTACTACCACCTCTACCCATGGGGGGCTGGATGCCTGTCACTACTACCACCTCTACCCATGGGGGGCTGGATGCCTACCACCACTACCACCCCCACCCACAGGATGGCTAATGCATGACACAACAAGCACACACCAACATAAGGAATGCAACAAAAAGACATCCCCCCCAACACCATGACAAGCGTGTGTAGACTGTGTCAAATGCCTACAACACTGAATATGACTTTGAACATACAATGTGACCCCCTATCACATGTGTCACACATAAATGTGTGTGGCCCCCACAATGCAAGCAGACCATGACCACTGTGGCAATGGGGTCTAAGCCCCCATCAGCACAGTGACCAAAAGGTAAGTGTGGGGTCCATAGCTGAAGCACATTTTGCACATTGTGGCAATGGGGTCTAAGCCCCCATTATCACAGTGACCAAAAGGTAAGTGTGGGGTCCATAGCTGAAGCACCTTTTGAACATTGTGGCAATGGGGTCTAAGCCCCCATCATCACAGTGACCAAAAGGTAAGTGTGGGGTCCATAGCTGAAGCACCTTTTGAACGTTGTGGCAATGGGGTCTAAACCCCCAACATCACAGTGACCAAAAGGTAAGTGTTGACATAGAAAAAGCTGCAACTGCCAAACTGCATGGATGATTCCTGGTCACAGAACAACAAACACATCAGTGGCAAAGTAGTGCCTGTGTCCCATAGCAACATAGATTTGGTGAGGCAAACAGTGCAGTGCAAATAAGACATACCTTTGGCCATGTGCAGACAAACATCACCCATGGGGGCTGACACTGTCAACATCCATCAATGACACAATGACAGAAGTGACCATCATAATGCAGACCCACATATTCGCACCAATGGGCACACAAATGTAGATACCCTGTGGGGACTGTAGATGTGAGGTGAACAAATAACATACCATGCAAGCAATGGGACACACAAACAATGATCATTGTGCTGACTGATGACCTAGGAGTCCCAGGGACAGCAGGTCAAACCCACCAAACAACATACAGCCAAAAGCACACTAAAGATATGCCAATGCAGTGGTGCACATGCACAAACAGGCAGACCCACACTGCACAACAAACACAACAGGTGAGGGGGGGGTGCCAGTGTCCCCAGGCAACCACACAACACATGATGAGGCCTGAATACCAATTACACAGATGCACATACAGTGCCACACAAAAGTAACTCATGGATCCAAATCCCCTATGTGGGCAATCAGGCATTGTTAGATGAGAGGGAGCACAAATTTCACATGTCACACAAGCATGTAGGAACTGCAACTAACACAGCAAGAGTCAGACCCACCACAGCACTACCCCCAGGGACCCCATATTGTGCTGACACTAGCCTGCATGATAATCCCACTGTGATGACAATGTCAGATGTCGTTCACACTGTGAAACCCAGCCATGTGTCCTGAGCAACTAACTACCATCACACCTACACAAGCTCCAACCAATCAGCACGGCCTGCCAGCCAAGGCCAATATGGAGGTAGGGGTCTGGCTGTGCAACAACTCACTTCTGCACACACTCAACACCACACACCCTGATCTCCACCAATGTGCAGCAGTGAAGCTCACATGGACAGGTGACATTGCACATGCACCCATGACAATACCAGGGTGGTGGCGGGAACCAAGGTGCAGAAACCCATCACACATGGCCAGTCAACAAGACTTGCCAATGTCTGACACACAGCACAGAATGCTGTACATGGGCATGATGTGAAATCCACCACAATCAATGGGATCCTGGCCATAGTCACACACCAATGAAGAAGCCAAGGTGACACACGAAGAACACACGTACACAACTACCAACATTGCAGCTCTGACCCTGAGGAGTGGCAGCAGTCACACACACAACGTGTCACAATCACTGTAAGCTAACACAAACTGGAAATCACATAACTCGTGTAGACAACAAGTGCCAAGGGGAATCCTGAATGTGTCCCATCTGCGTCTGCCCACACCCCCAGCACTGACAACAAAGACAACCTGGGATGACAACCTCATGAACATTAGTTTGCCATGCACCCACATCACAGAGAAACCAGGTCCAAGATGCTGGATGAACACAGAACAACTCAGCAAGCATTACAAACAGGAACATCCCTAGGGACACAGCCTGTGTAGGAAAAGGGAAGGGAACACGCACAGACATGCTTACACAACACAGGCCCACGCAATGTCACCAGATTACACACTGCCATGAGGGCACAACCCTCCTGTGGAAGGTCTGCTGTGCCAATCCTTGTCTGTGCACGACCCAAACATGTCAGCAGAACACTCCGTCAGTGAGTCAACAACCACAACACACAGAAGGCTCTGCACACATCAGCCTGGTTACGGGGGTGTCACGTCAGTCATCTGCACACACACCAAACACGTGTCAAGCAAGTTGCACTGTATACACAGATGAGTCCTTCGACATTGATGTGCAAAACTGCATGTCCAGTGGAGCTGGGCACACAGTCAGAGAAATAGGAACATTGAACAGTGCTAAGCCCACCAGCTGTGCATCAGTGTAAGACAAAGATGTTCATTTACAAATGCAACAAGCATTGGCATAGCCAATAGGTCTCGCTTTTGGGACCTTATAAGTATTTGGTTATGCAGCACAATATCCTTGGTGCAACAACATCAACTGTTGCATGACTAAACACTTATAAGATTCCAAAGGCGAGTGTCAGGTCCCGAATTACCAACACCAGAAGGGAGTGGTCAGTAAATGCAATTTCCCATCAGGCATTACGTAAGATAAGGAATGGTTTAGCAAGAGCGCAAAGTCCAGTTTGGTGGAATCCTAAGATGGCTGACAAAGGGACAAAATGGAGTCAGGGTCAGCATTCTAGTGTTTAAGAAATCTTGCAGTGTTGTGGAATGTAAGAAGCTGAGGCATTAGAATCCTCGCACTTCACCTGAGGATTGAGAAGGTACTAGATATATTGTTTCATGTTTCCTGAGCGTCGCGCTAGTTAGTTTAGGGTAGTTATCTCGACGTGTTTTTCTTCGACAGGACTTTAGCTTTGCGGCGCGTTTTTAGCTATTTAGTCACAGTTTCTACAAAATGTACAATTTATGTGAGAAGTGAGCTTTTAGTCACGTAGTGCACATTTCTGAAGGTACATAGTTGTTCGCTTGCTTTACGAGTCTTGTGAGTGGTTCCGTTACAGAGTGTAGCGTCTGGCGATAGTATTATTAAGCAGTGTTCTCGCTTCTGTCAAAAGCGGTTGTGGCTGTCAGACGCGCAGGGGCACAGTTCTCGCTTAGTCAGTAGTAGCGAGTCTGTACCCGCGCATTAGCACTAGTTAATTTTAGAGCGGAGGTGAGAGTTGAATTTAGGAGTACTCTCTTCCTAGGTGTCTTGTGCAGTATAAAATATATTTTAAGAACATACGCATATTCTCACCTCACTGCATTCCAAAGGAAGTTCCTGAGTGCTCCTTCAGTTCTCGCCGGCAAGAATAGAGTGAAGAAGACAACTGATAAGAAAACTCATTGCTAATCTACATTTAGCATGAGTATATAGAAGAGGGGCATATGCTGCAATCACCAAGGGTAAGCGTGTTATTTTAGAAAAGATAATCAGCGAAAAGGAAAAGTGAAGTATAATAAGTATTACATGAGCGACTGTTCTTTTGCAGAATAGCTATCAGAAGACAAGACATCCTGGTGAGAACAATCACGCAACAGCAGCTGTCTCTTCTTGTCCCCTACCCCTTTCCCCCAGTGATTTTCTTCGACCAGGTTGTAACTTAGGACTTGGTTGGGAAAGTTATAGGGGAGTTGGGCCTTGGCATCTTTCTGCTCCTGCGCAAACTGTGGAGATTTTACGATTCTGACAGAGTGAAGTGCCCACGTAATTCTTTTGCGCCTGAGCAGAAAAATGGCTGAAGGTTTAGACCTAAAAAGATTGGGAGAAGTATTAGAAGGAATACAAAAGGAAATTATAACCGTGAGAGAGGAAAATAGAGAGTTAAGGCAGGATCTAGTAACTTCCCGAAGAGAAACTACAGAGTTAGCAAGTAAAATAAATAGGTTAATCACAGACCCCAAGATTCAATATTCAACGTCCCCAGAAGAATTATTTAGTGACTCAGCCGCTTCATCGGCCAAAACAACCACGCAGGTCATACACTCGCTATCTCCAGTTATACCTCTGGCGCCACCTGAAAGGTTCTCTGGAGATCCACAAAAGGCGCAAATTTTTTGGACACAATGTACGTTACATTTTATGTGCAGACCAGCTGTCTTCCCAGACGCACAATCTCGAGTGGCATTTGTATTATCATATTTGACAGGTGATGCGGCAGCGTGGTCAATGCCATTGGTCTCCAGGAATGATCCGATGCTTTATGATTTAGATGAATTTAAGGGAGAATTTCACAGAATATTTGATTGACGGCGGGTCTCTCAAGCCACGGATAATGAGTTGTTGGAGCTCAGACAAGGAAGTCGAGAGTTAATAACTTACCTGGCTCAATTTAACAAGCTAATAGTGGAGACAAATTGGCCTGAGGAAAACGTGCAGCAGTATTTTATCGAGGACTTCGAGAGGAGTTAAAGGATGCCCTAGCTCAGGTGCCTAACCGTCCCACTGAGGTTTCAGCTTTAATAGATTTGGTTTTGGAATTGGATTTCAGACAAGGTGAGCGTAAAGGAGAAAGGAGAAGAGACTTCAAACCCAGTATACCCCGATATGATCGAGCAAGGTCACAAGCTGTTAGAACAGTGGACAGTCAGCATGGAACAGAGCCAATGCAAATAGGAACTATAAGAGGTCCGCTCTCTAACGAAGAGAAGGAAAAGCGTAGGCAAAATAAACTGTGCCTATATTGTGGAGTAGGAGGTCACTTCGTTCGAAATTGTCCCAAGAAGCCCAAACAGTTGCCGAAGGAAAACTGGCAGCACCACCAGTAGGGGGAGTTGGACTGGTGGATGCAGAGAAGATGGCAACTCCAAAAGATACTCAAAATCATACCTTGGCCAATACTTTACAGTCTTCGTCACCACATCTGATTATACATATGAAGTTAAGGTTCAGAGAAACAAGTTTAAAAGGAATCACTGTCATGGTGGATTCAGGAGCTACAGGCAATTTTTGTGATCTACGCTTTGCTGAGAAGATTGGGATCCAGGCCATCAAGAAGGCGAAGAGTGAGGCTGTCAGGGCAGTGGATGGCACCAATCTGTCGTCAGGGCCCATAGTGAGCTACACAGAGATGGTGGAGTTGGAAACTTCAGATGGACATAGGGAGAGTCTGCAATTCAATCTAATCGACGCCCCACAGTTTCAGTTAATATTGGGGTTGCCTTGGCTCACTGAGCATAACCCTACGATAGATTGGAGTTCCAGAACAATAACTATGGACTCGGATTTTTGTAGGGAAAATTGCTATCATGGTTGGAAGCAAGGTAAAGAAGATTCTGTGGCTACACATCTTTGTGAAAGTGGAGTGGCAATTTGTGTGATACGCACCGTGGAATTGCCCGAAGAATACACCGAATACAGTGAGGTATTTAGTGAGGCGGAGGCAGAAAAGCTTCCCCCGCACCGAACCTATGATTGCAAGATCGAACTAGAAACGGGAGCCAACTTGCCGTGTAGTCGTATATATGCTCTGACTGAAAAAGAGAACGCCCATTTAAAGGATTATCTGCAGAAATACTTGGAAAATGGCTTCATCAGACCATCGCAATCTCCAGTCTCCTCTCCACTTTTCTTCATTCCTAAGAAGGATGGTGGTTTGAGGACTTGCATAGATTACAGAGCGATCAATCGGATTACTGTTAAGAATCGGTACCCATTGCCGTTGATATCTGTCCTCCTGGATCAAGTCAAAGGTTCAAAGATATATACCAAGCTGGATTTACGCGGAGCCTATCATCTGGTCCGTATCCAAGAAGGAGATGAGTGGAAGACTGCATTCCGGACGAAGTATGGGCTCTATGAATACCAGGTCATGCCCTATGGCCTGTGCAACGCCCCAGCAGCATTCCAACATTTTATTAATGATGTTCTCCAGGAATATATTGATCAGTGCGCAATCGTGTACATCGATGACATCTTAATCTATTCAGACAATGTGGAAGTACATGAAAAACATGTGAAAAGAATTCTGCAGAGACTGAAGGAGAACCACCTTTTCGTAAAATTGGAAAAATGTGCCTTTGGAGTGACAACTGTAGAATTTTTGGGCTTTGTGTTATCCCCAGAAGGAATAATGATGGACAAAAACAAGGTGGAAGCAGTAATAAAATGGAAGTCTCCCCAATCAGTAAAGGAAGTACAAAGCTTCCTTGGGTTTGCAAATTTCTATCGGAGATTTATTCCAGAATTTTCAAAGAAACTGATTCCAATCACGAAGCTATTAAAGAAAGGAGTTCCGTTTTCTTGGTCAAGGGAAGCGGAAGAAGCGTTTGTGCTTTTAAAGGAGGCCTTTACCTCGGCTCCAGTACTATTGCATCCAGACCCAGAAGAACCTTTTTATGTGGAAACAGATGCCTCCAACTTGGCCTTGGGAGGAATATTATCGCAGAGGCATAAAAGAACAGGACAACTCCACCCGGTAGCCTTTCGATCAAGGAAGTTGACTCCAGCGGAGGTAAACTATACAATAACAGAAAAAGAGTTATTGGCAATAAAGGACGCCTTCAAGGAGTGGAGGCACTATCTGCTAGGGGCAAAACATACAGTGACAGTCTACACGGATCATCGAAACCTTAAGTTTTTAAAATCTGCTAGAACCTTGACTCCGCGTCAGCTTCGATGGTCCTTGTACTTTGCAGATTATGATTTTGTGATAACCTTTCGACCTGGAACAAAAAATGGTAAGGCGGATGCCTTATCCAGAATTGGGACTGAAGAAATTTCAGAAGAACTGGAGAATCAAAGTATTATAGAAGAAGGAAGAGTCATCGCGGCAGTTTTAGCAAACACTCAGGAGAATGAAGTAAAAAAGGCATTGAGTGAAACAGAAATGGAAGAATGGGCAAGTCAAAAGCCAAATAGAGAAATCCAAAATCACTTGCCTTTTCATGAAGGAGCCTTGTACTTACCAACGGTGGAATTGCAAGAGAAAGCGATGAAAGAGTGTCATGATCATGTCTTGGCTGGCCATAAAGGAATTCAAAAGACAACAGACCTGATCAAACGGAAATTTTGGTGGCCTAAGATGTCCAACGACATCTATCAATATGTCATGACTTGTGAAAAGTGCGCCAGGGGAAAAACTGAGAGACAAGCGAAACAAGGGTTGCTTCAGCCATTGCCAAATCCCCCATATCCATGGCATACAGTAACAATAGACTTGATTGTGGAACTGCCAGTAAGCCAAGGGTATAACACCATAATGGTCTGTGTGGATGCATACACCAAGATGGCACACTTTACTCCATTAAAGAGGTTACCTACAGCTAAGGAGTTAGCTCAAGCCTTTAGTCAGAATATAGTGCGCATGCATGGAATTCGAAGGTTTTAGTTTCAGATGGAGGATCACAGTTTTTATCCCATTTCTGGAAGGCTTTCACCCAAAAGCTAGGTATTGAGAGCAGGTACACCACAAGTTACCACCCAGAAGGTGATGGCCAAACAGAGAGGGTGAACCAAGAATTAGAACAATATCTAAGGGTAAATTTGTTAAATCAAGGTGAAGAATGGGCAGAATACTTGTGGGCGGCAGAGTTTGCACATAATAATGCAAAGAACACTTCAACAGGTCATTCCCCCTTTTTATTAAATTCAGGCAGACATCCCAATCTCTCTATGAATGTGCAAGAAGCAGAAGTTCCGGCAGTTACAAATTTAGTTGAGCATCTAACAGAAATTCACAAGTCAGCAGTAGAGAGTTTAACAAGAGCCAAAAGATTTATAAGCACCATGCTGATAAGAAAAGGCGTAAGGGGCCTGATTTACAAGTGGGAGACAAGGTGTGGCTAAATTCGAAGAATTTACACTTGAAAGGATGTAGAAAGTTTCAACCAAGGTTTATTGGGCCTTATGAGATTGAGAAAAGATTGAGCTCAATTACTTACAAATTAAAACTACCCAAAACTCTAAGAATTCATCCTACATTTCACATCTCATTGTTAAAAAAGGTCTCTGAGGGGTTGAGGGTAGAACTGCCCCCACAACCGGTACAAACTCAGGAGGGAGAAGAATTTGAAGTAAAACAAATCCTAGATTCCAAGGTGAAGAAAGGTCAGTTGTATTACTTAATTGATTGGAAGGGTTATGGTCCAGAAGAGAGGTCATGGGAATTAGCATCAGAAGTCCATGCCCCACGTTTGGTAAAATCCTTTCAGCTCAAACAACAGCACAAAACAAGTATGGGAGAGCCATCTTTGCGAGGGGGTACTGTCAGGTCCCGAATTACCAACACCAGAAGGGAGTGGTCAGTAAATGCAATTTCCCATCAGGCATTACGTAAGATAAGGAATGGTTTAGCAAGAGCGCAAAGTCCAGTTTGGTGGAATCCTAAGATGGCTGACAAAGGGACAAAATGGAGTCAGGGTCAGCATTCTAGTGTTTAAGAAATCTTGCAGTGTTGTGGAATGTAAGAAGCTGAGGCATTAGAATCCTCGCACTTCACCTGAGGATTGAGAAGGTACTAGATATATTGTTTCATGTTTCCTGAGCAGCGCGCTAGTTAGTTTAGGGTAGTTATCTCGACGTGTTTTTCTTCGACGGGACTTTAGCTTTGCGGCGCGTTTTAGCTATTTAGTCACAGTTTCTACAAAATGTACAATTTATGTGAGAAGTGAGCTTTTAGTCACGTAGTGCACATTTCTGAAGGTACATAGTTGTTAGCTTGCTTTACGAGTCTTGTGAGTGGTTCCGTTACAGAGTGTAGCGTCTGGCGATAGTATTATTAAGCAGTGTTCTCGCTTCTGTCAAAAGCGGTTGTGGCTGTCAGACGCGCAGGGGCAGAGTTCTCGCTTAGTCAGTAGTAGCGAGTCTGTACCCGCGCATTAGCACTAGTTAATTGAGAGCGGAGGTGAGAGTTGAATTTAGGAGTACTCTCTTCCTAGGTGACTTGTGCAGTATAAAATATATTTTAAGAACATACGCATATACTCACCTCACTGCATTCCAAAGGAAGTTCCTGAGTGCTCCTTCAGCTCTCGCCGGCAAGAATAGAGTGAAGAAGACAACTGATAAGAAAACTCATTGCTAATCTACTTTTAGCATGAGTATATAGAAGAGGGGCATATGCTGCAATCACCAAGGGTAAGCGTGTTATTTTAGAAAAGATAATCAGCGAAAAGGAAAAGTGAAGTATAATAAGTATTACATGAGCGACTGTTCTTTTGCAGAATAGCTATCAGAAGACAAGACATCCTGGTGAGAACAATCACGCAACAGCAGCTGTCTCTTCTTGTCCCCTACCCCTTTCCCCCAGTGATTTTCTTCGACCAGGTTGTAACTTAGGACTTGGTTGGGAAAGTTATAGGGGAGTTGGGCCTTGGCATCTTTCTGCTCCTGCGCAAACTGTGGAGATTTTACGATTCTGACAGCGAGACCTATTGGCTATGCCAATGCTTGTTTAATTTGTCGTTTCTTTACATTTAGCAAGAGCAATTGTAACATTTTGAAAGGAAACCTCACCGATATCACTCTAAAATGTCGCCCCCTGTTGATTCATAGGCCATGTATAGTCACATCCTGTGATGTCATCCAGTCGGTTTCAAAGCACACAGGATATCACTCCTAATGAAACTAGTAATTTTGGTGCAGTAGTTATGGCAGTCTAGAGTGAAACAGACAGATTGGACAGAAGTCTACTTTTGGGGAGGCTGTCTGAGGGAAGAGACTCTTGCGTAGAGCGAGGCTGCCATCTCCGAAGCATAAAGAAAAGACTGGCCAAGGTCTAAACTAGCAGTCTGGATGGAACTTGGGAGCGAAGCAATGGACAGCCTTTACGAAAGGCAGCTTAAAGTGAGACAGACAAACAAACCCTGAAGAGACAGAGGCTTTAAGTGCGACACAATGAGCAGAAGTAATTGCCGAGGAGGAGGGCGGCAGTCTAGCGGTCAGACAGTCTGTGGTTACGCTCACAGAGAGACGGGCAGTCTGAGGTGAGACACCAGGACTGCTCGCGCAGAATTAGGACATCAAGCGCCCTTTGTGCTCGAAGTAAAAACCCATATGTGCGCCTGCTCAGATACAAGCCGGAACAACAGTGTGTCAACCAGACTCGAGCAGTGTGTACCAGTGTACAGTGAGCAACCAACACCGTTGTGTGGGCCCCATTTGAGCCATACAACCGAAGAACAAAGTATGCGCAGAAAAGACAAAGGGTACCGACGTAGAACTTTTAGGTGGGCATTCTATACTATTTTATATGATGTCAGGGTCTAGGTTCCGACTGGCTGCACGTTGTGCCCAGAGACATTGCCGCCACTGCACAGATAGCTAGATACAAGCCGCTCTCACGTTCACATCAAAGGAAGTCCTCAAGCCCCAGGGGGACTCCAGCGCTCCTCTGCTCAATAAAACTGACCTCCTATACAGGAGTCATCATAGCACGGGTGATCTCTGGCACTGGAATGATAGTAGTCAATGGTACTGGCTTTATCGGCCTCTCAAGGATAAAAGGCTGAATGAACCCCGACAAGATTCAGAGCTATGATCTGCATATTACTCAAAGATCTCTACAGAGCCGCTCAAACCCACTGGGCTATTTAATATCTGGTAAGGCTCACCTCCTCTACTTTCTGACTACTAGTCGCCAAGTTCTGGAACTTACTACCAGCCAACATCTAGGACCATATACTCTTCAGAAAACAGTTGAAAACATGGTTATTCCCAAGATGCCTACATCATTCCAATATACCTACATCACTCCACAACCCAAGGTCAGATTCCAGAAAGATAATTGATCCTTCAAGTTCAATTTACAGCTTATAGACAACAAGCCCACTACTTTCTATATCCATGCAAGGTAAGAATGGCTACCCTATAGTTAGCCTGGATATTATATAGAAAAGTCAGTTCATATGTAATACCAATACTAATACCATAACACTCCGCAATCGGCAGCCAACTATAGCTTAATCCTCTTTCACTCGAAAAAAGCATATCTGCCACAGGTCCCATCACCAACTTAATGAACAGACATGGAATAACTGAAGAGATCCACCACATAAGGCTGGCCAATGTGGGGACTCTAATCTAGTCCACAACTGCAGGTCCCAACTAGCGACACATTATGACTGCTTCTTCACTTCTCGCAATGACATTCAGATATAGGAGGAAAGTAACAAAGCCCATCCCAGCATATCTCCCCACATTTTCTCTCTCCAACCAATGTCTGCTCAGGATTATAAACTAAAAGTATAGGGTTGAACAACCCAGGGCAGTAACCAGCTAAGCAGTCTATGTTTATATGAAATACCATAAAAAGACCTGAAGAGCTGCCAGCCTACTGAAAACCATAATGCACTTCTCTCTCATGCCTCTTCATCCACCACACTGCGAAGCACTACGTCACATGGCATAAAAACCACACTTCTCTGGTCATCATGCACGATGTGGAAATACTTCTCACATAGGATTTTAAAAAAAGACAACATCCTTCCAATCACACCCCGTACCCGACGTAGCTTGTTGTCCATGTAGGCAAGCAATTCAGTGCCCCAGATATGGCTAGAAAGCATTATATAAATGCTGCAATTCAATACAACGAAACATCTGCATTGCCATTAGAGCCCACCCTACAACCAGCCACAGAAAAAGTAAACAAATGTATTATAGGACTAAAACCAGAATAATGTTCTGACCTAAAGTGCACTGTGTTAAATGTAGTGGGAGTCCTCATCCACTTACCAATTATTATGTGAAACGTCATAAGCAAAAACTAAGCCTATAAGAATAATCAAAAAATGTAATAAAATACTTCTTTGCATGATTTTTGGCTCCTACTTTTTGCGAACAATGTGAGCTGAAACAGCAGTGGAGATAGGCACAATAGCACTAAAAAACGCAAAACAAATGTACTGATGGTTTGGGGGGGGGCATTACCACCAAGAAAAATGATGAAATAATAAAAACTAACCTTTGATAATGCTAAATCAGGCATTCTATAAAAATAAATCATGCCAGCCTGTAACAACAATTACACAAAATCATAAAAATGCAATCAATTTCCTAACTACACCATTCGGCCACTGCCTGCAGCTTTCTTGTTGCAATGCAAACATGACTCTTTTACCAAGTTACTTTTCAGGGCCTGTGTGTTTCCCCACCCAAAGGCATGCAACGAAAGGAGAAGTAGCTATGATTAGTTGATGCAAGCACCATAAGTTGCCAGGAACTTCTCTCTCTGAATTACAAGAACTATGAGCGTGCAGTAAATGAAAAACACTCCCTTTAAACTGAGAATCTGTTGGGAGTGTGCCCAAGCAGTGGTCAAGATAGGCAATGAAAGAGGCAGTGTTGACAGCCGCAGGCAAAATGAAGGATGCAAACAGAGGGCAGTAAAATTCATCTGTTTCCAGGCTTTTATAGACTCGTCAAACAAAAAAGGCAAAAATTGAAGGCAGATAAGGAATTTTTCCACTCAATGTTACAGCATCCTTGTGGCATCCAGCCAGGCTGACAGTGAGAAGGGGTGGCAAGATACATGTCTTTACCCAGGTAGAGGCATTCGCATGGGGTGATGGCACGGCTGATCAAGGTTGACTGGCACATTTTTCGTTGCTGTTCATTGCTAGGCTGCTCCATTTCTGGCTAGAGATGCCTGTGACTTGATTTGGGATTCAGAGAGGTTCCCCCTTCGCATAAGAAAATTGTTCTAGTATGGTATTTTAATTTTTTTCTATAGCACTTACTACCCATGATGAGGCGCTATATAAAGTGTTTACAGTGAGAAGCAGAATACTCTGCAACCGAAGGTTAGTGGTTAAATCCAAGGTTTAGTCTTGTACTCTCAGGGAAATCATTCTAGGCATTTACATTCAATTTCTTCTATGGTATATTCGACTACTAGGGGCTTTCTGGAATAATGCAAGTTAATAGGTGGGATTAATATAGAGCTAGAACTAGTCAGGTATTCTTGGGTTTAAGGAAATGAGAGGTTGATCTATGAACAGAGTCACGGAATTATGCGATTGTGCGGCCGCTGCGTTTTTCGCATAGTTATGGATTTGCCACATAATCCATCAAGTGCTGCATAAGCTGAAGATTTACCCAAAACATTGTTTCTAGCTCAAACGGTTCAAAAGTTACTAAATACGCAGCAACACATGTTACTGCGCAGTGGAAGGTTCTTTGCCCTTCTGTTGCTTATTGCTATATTTAGATGTTAATGTGGTACCAGTGAGGTGCAACCTATGCCCAGGCAGCGTTAATAAGTGTCAAAATGACAAAATAAGGAGAAAATACTATCACAAAATGTGCTGCATTATTTGCCTTTTCTTGCTGCATAATTTAGTCACACCTTGCCGGAAAATGTGGCCCTTCCCTGCCGCATAATTACAATGGCCCCGTCTATGAATATGGGATGGAGGCAGTTCGCAGAGATACACAACAGGAAGTTAAGGCAAATAGCTAGAAATCTCCCACTTCTTCCTCCTCTCTCTTCCCGTCCTAATTACGGGTAGTGGGACCCTTACTCTGCATAATACGTTTGAAATAGGAGGTTTTTCCCCCTAAGGCATTATATTACATGTATGTCCTATCGCGAGATAACAAGCGTTTAATTGTAGAACTGCATTTAATTCTTCTGTTTTCTTCCTTAAAATATTAAATGAGACTTTACAATGGTGCCCTCTAGCTATGTTGTTTTTGTAAACGGATACCACCCATAAGACGGATGAGCATACAGGCGTCAACCAAGACAACTCTATTCCCCACGCTAACAAACACAGAGATGGTATAATCTAATAAACAAAATATTTTTAAATCTGAGAGAAAAATCAAGAGTATATCCGAATAATGAGTTCAGAGAAACACGGTCGCAAAAAACAGTTGCTTTGAATTGGTGGGAGTTGCATTATGTAAAAAAATACAAGGGACAGGGCACAACTCCACAATAAGGACTCCAAAGGGGTAAAGAAGGAAGGCGCAGATAATAGAAGCTAGGGGCAAGGAAAAAGAAGTAAAGGCAAAGCACTTTTTACCAGTACTATCGCCTGTCACCTCAGACTCACCAGCTTGGTGGCACGGTAGGGTCCGGGTCCAATAATCTTATGCTCCATGGCTTCCCAGCGCTGTAAGCGCCCCTAACCCTCGTAGTTGCCCCTGCGGGCCTTCCCATGAAGCGAAGCGCACAGTCCCCGCTGCACCCCGGAGACGGTCACCAACACCAAAGGCACTTCCCTACAGTAGCAGCGGTGCCAGTTTGAATCAAGTGCCTGCAGAATGCAGAACGCTCATTGGTTGCCTTGGCGAGCACGTGACCAATATACCTCCATTCATGGAGGTGTTTCTCCCCAGGGTGAATTAGTTCACCGAAGAGACGCGACACTCTAGTCTTTCTTCTATTTTTACTGCAGTATATGTGTGTTTTTTTTCAGTGTGTGTGTTTTTTACGAGCTGGGCAGCGCAAGTGCGGTATGCTTTTAGTGCAGGTGCCTACAAGCTGGACGTACGAATTACGATCCTGTTTCGCTTGTTTGAACTTTAATAATTTGTATTCTCTACAATACATCAGGGTTTTATTTCATAGAGCGAGTAAGTGAAATATATATGTTGCCCCATATATACTTCTAAATATTTTAGGTGGCCTTTATTTTGAGGACTGTCACTATGGTGAACCGTAATTGTCCTATTCGGGAGGAGACAACATGGATTTATTTTCGAAGGGCAGCCTATATTTAGGCTGAGTGGAATACATCATGTCACCAATCCTTTTAACAAATACAATTTGAAATAATTGTATTTGCATTTCTATAGTGTTTCGTACATCCCTCATTCGTAGGCGTTGAAGTGCACTATCAGACAGGGTAGTGCTTTGCTGGAAGCGTTTTGTAAACATGGCAGCTTCTTAAAACAAGAGAGGAGCAGGGGCGAGCGCGGCAGCCTGCAGAGCTGACCAGACGCTCGTGCGTCGTGGCCTTTGCCTGCGATCATGCGCGCGGCAGACATGTGTTTCCAATCATCGCGCCCGCGTCTGGGCACGATAATTGGAAACACATGTCTGCGGCGCGCGTAACCGCAGGTAAAAGGCCACGACGCATGAGCGTGTGGTCAGCTTTTGAAACCCCCTAACATAAAGTCTTCGCCTAGCAGCGCTTGCGCGCTACTCGAGGCTCGACCTAAAAAGGACATCCCTGTGTCAAATGCTGAACATTACACCCTCAGACTGTAGCAAAGGATGCCATAGATCCAGAATACAACAGGACACATGTTCCATGGACCACATGGAGTCCATCACTGCAACACTTCATCGCCCTGATGTGAACACTATTATAACTGCAAATGCAGGATGCTACTCATCCACATCATGCACATCAAAAGAAAACCCAAAAGTAAACAAAAATAGGCTTTATTCAGCAAATTTCAGGGTGAAAACGGAAGTCCAAAAGAAACTAAGGCCAATGGCCAGTGCAAAATAACAGTACCAACGGGGTGAGAAGTGACAACTGGTCACACATTGCTTGCCTGCACTGGTATGTTTGGGGGACATCCCCCTTGGAGGGGCATACAAGGGGCAGGCCAGGCACCGCAGGGATAGGATCAGGGGATGGCAGAGGGAGGCAGTGAAGGGGTGGTGGGTGCAGGAGTGTCACCGGCAACTGCAGTGGAGGTGTCTGACTCAGGGGGGGCCGGCACCACCGTGGTGCACAAGTCAGTTGGTGTGGGTGCCGCAACCACTGCAGTGGGCTGGACTGATGTAGTGGACTGGGTACCCACTGCAGTGCCCGAGTCAGACGTGGTGGTTGTGGACTCCACTGCAGTGCATGACTCCAAGGAAGTGGAAGGGTGGGCAGATGAGGTGGGCAGGACAGAGGGGGGGACCCGGTCACAACAACAGTGCCACTAACAGGCAGAGCGTCTGGGTTGGGGGTGGAAGAGCAAGTGGCAGGGGGGGAGGGCCTAAGCAGTCTGGGGATGCGGTATCGGTGTGTGGGGGAACCTGGGGCAGGGAGTGGCGGGGTAACCTGTGCAGTGGTGGCCGGGGGGATGGAGGAGAGAGACTGGGCGCTGGAGCTGCGTGGTGGTGGTGGTGGGGTCTTGCTCTTCCTGCTCCGGGGGACTTCCTAATGGGCTCCTGTGTCTGCCTGCGCCTGGGGGAGGGTGTCCAGGGGCGAGGGGCACTCCTCTCTGTGTGGGTGGACTTCCTCTTCCCCTGGTGTGCTGGGTCAGCAGGAATGGTGGGGAAGAGGCCGAGGTCACACAGGAAGACCTGCTGTGTATGTGTGGTACCAGGCGAGGCAAGGGAAGGGGTCTTGGAGGGAGAGGATTTGGAGGACTGCGGAGTGAATGTGGATGCCTGCGTGTGTGTGTGTTCCCCATCCCCTGTGTCTGTGGTATCAGTCCCCTGAGGATGCTTATGTGCACGTCTTGCCTTACTCTTGGGTGTGTCTGTGGTGCTTGTGTCTGTGTGTATGGATGACTGTGCAGGTGTGCATGTGCTTTGGACAGGTAGGGGGCAGGAAGTGTGGATGGGGCAGAGGTGGGAGGGGTGAGGGACTGTTGGAGGAGGGACACTGCTGCCGTCAGGGAGGAGTCCATGGACCTATTGCTCCTCTGTAGGGCAGACATACCCGCCGAGATGCCCTCCATGAACGACACCAGCTGTGTCAACAGAGTGGTGTGTGCATGGAGGACACTCAGCATTGCTGTCTGCCCTACATGGAGCTGCCGAAGGAGGTACACAGACTCCTCACTCAGGGCAGCAGGGGACACAGGGGCAGGGGCTGCGGTGCCTGGCACGAAGGAGACACGCTCCCGAGCACGGGAGCCTCCACGGACCTCAGGAATGGGAGCCGATGGGAGGGCGGTGGTGGTGGTGGTGGTGGCGGGGCCAGACAGACTTGCTGGCCTTTGGTGGCTGCCGAGACCCGCCTCCACAAGGGAGTCATCCTCTGAGCTGCTGTGGTCCCCAGCTGAGGTGGATGGTGCTGAGGACTCCTCGGTGTGGCTCCCCTCGCCCTCCGTGCCACTGGTTCCCTCTGACCACTCGTCCGATGCTGACCCAGTCTGGCTCTGCTGCTCCTCCCGGTCCGTGGAGCTGTCCCCTCCTGTGGCCGTGGATGTATCTGCAAACAATTAGGGAAACAGACAAACATCAGTCACCTGCACTGACCGCACACACCACAGTAAGTACAGCACAATGCAGAGCAAGCCCTGGCATCCTTAGTTGAACATTGCCTAAAGTCCTCACACAGATTCGGGGAAGCCAATTGTCAGTCTGATGGTCAACCATGGGACTCACACCCCTCCTGCCCTTGCACCCATTTGTCTGGTGCCTGTCTGATGGTAAGACCCCAGTGTGGACACATGCACCACCTACACAGTTGTTGGACATTGCAGGGAACACGGTGAAGCATGTGAACATGCACACATCACATCTCTTGCCACTGAGTCAGTGCAGGTGTCCGGATAAAGGGATGGCCAGATTCTAATTAGAAATGCATGTGATGCATACCAGCACCAGACACCATGATGCACCCATGTCCGGATAGTCAATGCCACAATGGGGTGCATGTTGCACATGTACCTCCCCTGCAGGATCAGTCCCAGGAAGTTGAATGCCATGACACAGGAATGCATGCAAAGTCATACATTACTGTCTCAAGTCACATGGCCATGGCAGCCAGACAACAACAGTCTGCACTGTGTCACAACCCTTGGGCATGGGGAATGCAAGTAATGTGACTGACAAGTGCACATGTCCATCCCCCAGAAACCACATCATCTGTACTACTATTTGACCACGTCATGCCAACTGGACATATGGGGGACATGAAACACAACTCCCTGAACATGAGCACCTCACAGTGTGCTGTGAATGAAAATACAGCTTCCTGAAAGTCACAGTCGCAAACACCTGTGTGCACAGTCAAGTGATCAGACACCTATAAGTCACAGAAGTATCGTCTATCATGGTCACATCTCAGATGGCATGCTGAGCCCCAAACGATGAACATACCAGTAGTCCTGACAACGAAGAAACAGCACAATGAGACAGAGGCAGACACCTGAGGGTACATTTCACTGACCACGACATGCCAGATGATACACAGGAGTGGGAGTACAGAGTGTATTGTATGCACTGGAGTAGGCATGACTGTCCAGCTCCACCTGTAAGAGGGATGAGTCCTGGACAGTAGGCAGGTGGCTAAGCATGTGTGACACACTGGATACACATACTCCTGAGGCCCAAATATTGTTCACACCAGCAGCATGGGTGTGTGCCACATTCCCCAGGGACATGTGGTGAGTCAGAGCAGCAAGCGGACCACATATCAAAGTTACACGCAGATCAGATGTCAGAACTTAGGCACTGTGTAGGCAATTGACCCACCCATGAATCGCACAACATAGTCACGGGAACAAATGCTGTCCCCCACCTTCAGCAAAGCAAAATGACATGACACAGTCCCAAAATGACACCGTTTCCGGACTATAAGGGCCACACATATGCGTATCAGAGGAGAAGTGGGCATGTAACAAATGAGGGACATGGGTCCTGGACCACATGACTGATGTACTGTGGAAGTTTAACCAGGCCAGAGGAGGGCACATGGCATGTCAGACAAAGTGCACAGTGCAGTCATGGACTCACCCCCTCCTTGCTGCTGTCTGTCCCTCAGCTGCCCATCCAGGTCAGGGAAGACCACCGCCAGGATCCGGAGCATGTGGGAGGTCAGGGTCCGGTGTCCGCCCCTCCTGCGAGGAGGCGACAGCTTCAGCTGGACCCTTGCGATCCTCCGGGTCCAGCCACGAAGGTCCTGCCACCTCTTTTGGCAGTTGCGGATCCTGCGCCTGTAGACCCCCACGGATCTTACTCTCCGGGCGATGGTCAGCCAAATTTCCTGCTTCTGGTGGGCATCAACCTGTGAGGATGACAAAGTGAAAAGGCCATTACTACACATGCAACATATCCGTGCATCACACAGTTGGATATACATGTCTCAATTACAGGGGCATATGATGTACACAGGCAGTGCAACAATGGCTATGAACAGTTTGCCAGCAGTCACTACATGGTATCATTGCATGGGAAGTAAACCTGGTTGGAATGCCCTGTTACTGCACGGTACCAGTTCAGTGCATGTAACTACACACTTTGGGGTGTGACAACTACTCAGTGGGCTTGCTAGCCAGTGGTGTGCACAGTGAAAGTCCTGCTAGTCAGACAACATGCACAATTAGTGATGCAGTGGACAGCACACTCACCTGCTCCCCTGGTTTCCCATACAGCTTGCTGTACTGTGGAAGGAGGCTGTCCAGCAGGGCCTGGTTCTCCTCAAGGCTGAAGGCTGGGGCTCTCTCCACAGTACGTGCCATTGCAGGAGCCAGAGGATGCATAAACAGCAGCAGTGTTGGTGGCAGATGTCGTCCTGGAGCATGTAGTGCAGGCAAGTGAGCTCTCAGGGGAACAGCCAGCATTATATGTGTGCTGCAGAGGCAGATACTGTCCCATGTGTCCAAAGTGATAGGTCCAAGTCGTTTGCATCTTCTAAATCTGACCAATACATGGTATAGCAGCACTAATACACGCCGACAGCATCCTTCAAATCTTCAACTTCATGACACCCATGATTTTGCAACATTGTTGTGGCTGGCCAACTGAATTCACTGCATCAGACTTGTTGGAGCTTCGAAAACGCGTCCGTTGCCATGCCAGGCCCCAGCCAATGTGTGCGCACCGATCGGTCCATTGCTGTTCAACGCGTACCAGGCATACAACGCGTACCCGCTCACATTGCATGCAATGGGCCGGCCGGGCACACAGATCGGTCCATTGCTGTCCAACGCGTACCAGGCATACAACGCGTACCCGCTCACATACGATGCAATGGGCCGGCCGGGCACACCGATCGGTCCATTGCTGTTCAACGCGTACCAGGCATACAACACTTACCCGCTCACATTGAATGCAATGGGCCGGCCAGCCACACCGATCGGTCCATTGCTGTGCAATGCATACCAGGCATACAACGCGTACCCGCTCACATACGATGCAATGGGCCGGCCGGGCACACCGATCGGTCCATTGCTGTTCAACGCGTACCAGGCATACAACGCGTACCCGCTCACATACGATGCAATGGGCCGGCCAGGCACACCGATCGGTGCATTGCTTTTCAACGCGTACCAGGCATACAACGCGTACCCGCTCACATACGATGCAATGGGCCGGCCGGGCACACCGATTGGTCCATTGCTGTTCAACGCGTACCAGGCATACAACGCGTACCCGCTCACATACGATGCAATGGGCCGGCCGGGCACACCGATCGGTCCATTGCTGTGCAACGCGTACCAGGCATACAACGCGTACCCGCTCACATACGATGCAATGGGCCGGCCGGGCACACCGATCGGTCCATTGCTGTTCAACGCGTACCAGGCATACAACGCGTACCCGCTCACATACGATGCAATGGGCCGGCCGGGCACACCGATCGGTCCATTGCTGTTCAACGCGTACCAGGCATACAACGCGTACCCGCTCACATACGATGCAATGGGCCGGCCGTGCACACCGATCGGTCCATTGCTGTGCAACGCTGTACTCAGGCATACAACGCGTACCCGCTCACATACGATGCAATGGGCCGGCCGGGCACACCGATCGGTCCATTGCTGTACAACGCGTATTGCGAATACAACGCGTACCCGCTCACATTGTATGCAATGGCCAATGTGTGCGCACCGATCGGTCCATTGCTGTACAACGCATATTGCGAATAAAACGCGTACCCGCTCACATTGTATGCAATGGCCAATGTGTGCGCACCGATCGGTCCATTGCTGTACAACGCGTATTGCAAATACAACGCGTACCCGCTCACATTGTATGCAATGGCCAATGTGTGCGCACCGATCGGTCCATTGCTGTACAACGCGTCCCTGGACAAGTCACTGACATATGTCACCATGCCTGTCACAGGTGAACATATGCCAGCCACATATACTTCCCAGGGAGTGAGAGGCACACCTACAACACCACAGCCTGTCCACACTGTATCCTAAGGCATGTAAGGCTGCATTACCTATTCCGTGTATGGGGGTGAACATGTTGTTCTGTGGGTGTCACTTCGGGGCAGCCACTCCCAGGCAGTGCACGTGTTCATGGGGACAGGATCCTTGGTGTGTCGTGCACATGACCACTGTGATGTGCAACTGTTCATTCCTGAGCATGTGGCATGGTCACATTTCACGGTGGTGTATGTGTATGTCATGTCACATACCCCCTGAGTCCCATGTGGGACGGTATGTACGTCCCAGGGTGACCCATTGGCACAATAGTGATGGTCCTCCACAGTCTGTGTGCATGTTGTGTTTACAATGTCTCTGATTCCATGTGCACAATGGGAGACAGACTCCACATCCACGTTGTTTGTGCATGAACTTTGATGTTGTGCGTGTGTGTGTCACAGACGTCCATGTCTGTCCTGACGAGGCAACAGGGACCACTACCTGTGGGGGTCATGGTTATTTTGCTGTGGTGTATTCATGATGCACCATGTCATGCCAGTGTCCATGTGGCAATACAGGGTCCCTGGGAATCTACCTGTCGATGAGCTGTGATGCCTGGGGCACATCTGTCCACACATGTCACTGTGGGGTGTGTTTGGAACGTGGCAGCAGTAGATGGGAACTGTGACACGGCCTCATGATATCCCATTGTACAACATGGGACTTGTTGATGCCACTTGTTGAACTGTGATGTTAGATGTTGGCCATGTAGGTGCCATACATGTCCTTACGGAACTGCACACATCATGTACTTGTGTCTCATAATGATGTATCATGTGATATTGTGTATAGTCAATGCCACATATGTGGGGTGACTGACATTCTTTCTTTCTTCACCTATGCACTGCAGGGCACCAGCTGTCCATAGACCATTCCCTGACCTTGCATCCATGGTGGAACGGGACTGCATCCGACGGTGCCGCTTCACCAGGCCGCTGATTGAGGAATTGACGGTGCGCTTGGCCCCACATTTGCAACCTGGCCGGACATACCCCACAGCGCTGACCCCCAAGGTGAAGGTGATGGCAGCCCTACACTTCTTTGCCACTGGTACCTTTCAACACACTGTGGCGTCTGCTGGTGGGATGTCACAGACCATGTTCAGCCGTGTGCTTCGCGATGTTTTGGAGGCTATGTTGAGATACCTGAACCAGTACATCTATTTCCCTAGACCTCATCAACTCACTGACGTGAAGAGTGACTTCTATGCCCTGGGGAGGATGCCGCATGTCATAGGCTCCATTGATGGGACACATGTGGCTTTGATACCACCACAGGCACATGAGCAGGCATACAGGAACCGCAAACATTACCATTCGGTCAATGCACTGGTGGTATGTCTTGCTGATATGGGCATCTCACACGTGTGTGCCCGTTTCCCCCTTTCTGCACACGATGCCTACGTGATGAGGAGTAGTCGCATCCCGTGGATGATGTCACAGATGCGGAACCAGCTTGCCTGGCTTGTCGGTGTGTACTGACTTTGTTCCATTGTGTGTGTTCTGCGATGTAGTATTCCACCCTCTTTTCCAAATCAGGTAATGTGCAATTGTCCATATGTAGGTGACTCCGGATACCCCAACATGCCGTGGTTGCTGACGCCCCTCAGGAACCCTGTGACACCAGCCCAGATGCGCTACAATGAGGCACATGGTCGGACCAGGAGAGTGATTGAGCGGACATTTGGTCTCCTGAAGAGCCGCTTCCGCTACCTGGACAAGACAGGAGGGGCCCTCCCATATGCCCCAGCAAAGGTGTGCAAGATTGTCATCGTCTGCTGCATGCTACACAACCTGGCTGTGCGGAAGGAGTTGCCTCTCATCCTGGATGACGATGATCAACATCCGCCACCTGTGGAGGATCCTGGACTGGACCACGATGCCAGTGATGATGATGGTGATGTCCGCACACAGCTCATCACCAACTTCTTCAGCTGAATGTGAGTATCCGGAGATGTAATGTCAGTGATGTGAGTATGCATGATATGTGTTGGTGGTGCTCTGGTGCTGTTTGAGTGTGGCCATGTGCTACATGACTGTATGCGTGTAGCGATGTGTCCTTACAGGTAGTCTGTACTCCCCAACAGTGTTGACATGCTAACTTGGTTCTGGGTGGGTATCTTGTGACATGTATTGGGCATGAGTATTGCAGTTCTGTCCTGTTCTTCAGTGCTTTTGACTGTGTGTCATTTCTGTCCTTCACAGGGTACTTTCAGAGTTGTTTGGTCAACTGTGATCCCCCAACACCGTGATTGAACTTCCAGGGTGGTAGCTGTCGTGTCCCTACAGGTGATGTGCGCCACACCCATGGACTTCCTTCCTTCTACACTTGTTGACTGTGTGCCCACTGCCAGGTGGGATTACCTTGCATCTGTAGTGGTTACAACATGTTTCAAATGTGTAATAAACCTGTACTTCACTTTGTGATGTGCGTTGTCTGTGGTCACAGATCTGACTGACATTTGCTTACTGCACCAGTGGGCTAGTTGACAAAGACTGTGAATAGGTGTTGTGTCTGTGCATTGCACCGTATTTCCTGGCAACATCAGTGTAGGCGATGAGTCAGGTGGCCTTGGTGTGTATATGTTGTGTAGCCCTGGTGGTGTGTCTCCCTCATATGTGTCACGTTGCCATGACTCACATGCCTGTGTTGTACTTGCTGTAGCAGTTAGCATGCACAGTGAAATTTCGCAGGTCATCATCTCCATGACAGACACCATGTTGGAATCACGACAGAGGCAGGTATGGTGTATTAGTGTGTTTATTGTCATACATGTGTGAGTATAGTGCACAGGATGGTGGGTGCTGTACATTGTGATTGTAATCCAAAGTTCCTAGATGATTTGGAAGTCCTGGTAGCAGAAGTGTCCTGAGTAAAGTCCACAGTCATCTGATACATTGGTCTAACTTGAGCTCCCCGTGTCATGTGGGGGAGTTGTGTTGCATTCCACAGGGTGAACAATTTGCGCACAAAGGTGATTCTCCAGAACAGGTTTTGGCTTCCTGGGGGTTGCGCATGGCCATCGGCCTCTCAGTTGCCCTTCCTCGGACGACCCCTCTTCTTTGGGGGGGGACCCTCAAGTGCAGGCTGCTGCGATGCAGGGGACTCTCCGCCAGAGTCATCCTCCCTCCCTGTGGCAGTTGCAGTTGTTTCAGCACCAGATGTTGTGGGCACACAGGGAGGTGTTGACGTGTTGCTACTCATCTGGCGGAGGCATTGTAATATGTCCCTATGCACCGCCGTCATCTCTTGCAGTGTGTCCCACTTGGACTCCATGCGGGACATGTGTAAGTCCAAGCGTGCATGATGGGCAGCCTGCTGCTGTCGTATGTCCCTGAGGATCCCCACTACCTGGCTGAACTCTCCGGTGCTGGTCTGGTACGCATCGGCTATGCGTACCAGTTGTGGGTCATCATGCAGTCCAGACCCCTCTGCGAGCAGCGACCTATGTCTACCACCCCTCCCACCACCCCTGGCGACACGTGCAGTACCTGAGGTGGCACGCACAGGTGACCCTGGGCCCCCTTGGGGGTTGTTGGTGGTGTTGGTGTCCATAGCCCCACGTTGGTCCAGGGTCCGTGTGCTGGTGGTGGTGGTGGTCCTTGGTCTGTCCGTGTCGGCAGGGGTGGTTTGTGTGTTGTCAGTCGTTGGAGGGGTGGGTGCAGGGGTGCAGCTGGTGGTCCTGCTGGTGCTGCATGATGACTCGCTCCGGAGGTGCCAGGTAGGTCTTCGTCATCCGAGGAGGGCAGAGGCTGTTCCACACCAGTGAGCTCCGTTTCCCCTGGATCCTGGGACAGGGACTCCTCAGCGTCTGCTGCTGTGTCCCCATCATCACCTGTTTTTGGGAGACACACACAATGTATGTTATGTTTCTGCAGGCATCAATGGTTGACACACCTGACAGTTGTGACTGTACCTCTGGATGCGGGCCTGTACATTGCATTGTCCTAAGTTATCACAGTCAGAGGTTGATATTGGTGTAGCACATTGTCCTGCATACTTTGAGCATTTCAATTTGAATGTTGGGGTGTGTACATGGTCTGCATTGGTTGTATTTGGTTGACATCCGGCCCTCCTTCTCCCCCCAGCCCAGTTATCCCACCATGAAGCATGCCACCCTTGCAGTGCATTCAGGTTGACTTTCAGGATGTCAGTGAGTGGTGTCCTGCTGTTGGTTGGTGCCCAGTTCCCAGCAGGGCCTTGTGCTCCCCACAGCAGTACCCAGTGTCAGCCATCTTGTCAGTTCTTTGCCACTCCCTGTGATGTGCGCATGGTTCAGGGTGGTGTTGATGGGACAGTTGTGGGGGTGACCAATATCTGTGACTGCCACTCCCATCATGCTATTGCCTCCACCCCCTTCCCAGCATGCCCATGCTTCCTTCCTTTTGACTCTGCTTCCCTGTGGGGTTGTGTGCCTGTGCTGACAAGATGGCTGACAGTGTTATCCTGGGGTTAGTTTTGCTACAAGTCCCATGTGTGTCCCTGTGCTTCACACAGCATGACCCAGGGTTGTGGTTCTTTGTGGGATATTTGATTAGAGTGTTAGGCAATGCATTCTCCCAGGTGAGTTGTGTGGAGTTTGTGTTAGGGGTGTGTGTGAGTGGAGCTGCTGGTAACTATGGTCAGTGCTGTCAGTCCTTCCCACCCAGCCAGATATCCCACCATGGAAAGTGCTTCCATTGCAGGGAGTGCAAGTTGTCTTTCAGGATGTCAGTCAGTGGTGTCCTGCTGTTGGTTGGTGCCCAGTTCCCAGCAGGGCCTTGTGCTCCCCACAGCAGTACCCAGTGTCAGCCATCTTGTCAGTTCTTTGCCACTCCCTGTGATGTGCGCATGGTTCAGGGTGGTGTTGATGGGACAGTTGTGGGGGTGACCAATATCTGTGACTACCACTCCCATCATGCTATTGCCTCCACCCCCCTTCCCAGCATGCCCATACTTCCTTCCTTTTGAGTGTACTTCACTGTGTGTGAGTGTGACAGCAATGGCAAGATGGCTGACAGTGGTGTCCTGCTGTTGGTTGGTGCCCAGTTCCCAGCAGGGCCTTGTGCTCCCCACAACATAGCACCAGTGTCAGACATCTTTGATGTGGCTTTTCACTACCTGGTAGGTGTGCATGCTTTAGTGTGAGCTTGCTGGGCCATGCGGGTGGGGGATGTTGGGCTGTGACTACCACTCCCATCATTCTATTGCCTCCAACCCCTTCCCAGCATGCCCATGCTTCCTTCCTTTTGACTCTGCTTCCCTGTGGGGTTGTGTGCCTGTGCTGACAAGATGGCTGACAGTGTTATCCTGGGGTTAGTTTTGCTACAAGTCCCATGTGTGTCCCTGTGCTTCACGCAGCATGACCCAGGGTTGTGGTTCTTTGTGGGATATTTGATTAGAGTGTGTGGCAATGCATTCTCCCAGGTGAGTTGTGTGGAGTTTGTGTTAGGGATGTGTGTGTGTGGAGCTGCTGGTAACTATGGTCAGTGCTGTCAGTCCTTCCCACCCAGCCAGATATCCCACCATGGAACGTGCTTCCATTGCAGGGAGTGCAAGTTCTCTTTCAGGATGTCAGTCAGTGGTGTCCTGCTGTTGGTTGATGCCCAGTTCCCAGCAGGGCCTTGTGCTCCCCACAGCAGTACCCAGTGTCAGCCATCTTGTCAGTTCTTTGCCACTCCCTGTGATGTGAGCATGGTTCATGGTGGTGTTGATGTGCGCATTGTGAGGTTGGGCAATATCTGTGACTACGACTCCCATGATGCTATTGGCTACACTGACTTGCCCAGCATACACAGGATTCCTTCCTTTCAGTGGGCTTCACTGTGAGGTGGTGTTGTAGTGGTGGCTACATGTCTGGATGTGTTTGTTAGTTATATTTGTGCCACTGCCTAGCTGTAGTTGTAGTTGTGTTTGTACATGTGATGACACAGTTACATATCACTATGAGATGGCATGTGTTGTGTTTATCTGACTGACATACACATTTTGGGATGATTCTGTTCTGGTTGCTGTGGATTTGCTAAGGGTGCATGGTTTGACTCTCCCCTTGACAGTGATGCGTGTGTATTGTCGCACAATATTGTGTACATTTGTTGTGTACTCACCAGGCTCTGGGATGTTTTCTAGTCCATATATGCTCACTGGTGGTAGGATGGCCCGCACCTTCTCCTCCCAGGACCCGAGGTATACTGGTTTGGCAGGAGGGCCACTGCCGGTGTGTTGGCTCAAGACGTAGTCCTTCTTCAACAGGTCCATGACCCTCCTGCGCACGTCATACCACCTGTTCTGGATGTCTCCTTTTGTGCGCAAACATGGTGATTGTGCGTTCACCCTGTCGACAATCCTCTCCCACATCTTGGTTTTCTGCGACATGGGTGTCTGTTGGACCAGTGTACCAAACAGCTGTGGCTCTACCCTGAGGATCTCATCTACCAGGACTTCCAATTCACTATCTAGGAACTTTTGATTCTTCTTTGGGGGCATGGTGATGGGTGGTGATGGTGAGTGATGTGTGTGTTGGTGTGCAAGTGAGGGTGTGTGAGTGTGTGTTTTGCTGGGTGTATGTGAGGGTGCTATTTGTTGAGGTGCTGCTGGTGTGTGGCTTGTGTGATGGATGAGCTGTGAGTGTGTGTGTGGTTGCTGTCTGTTGGTGTTCTGTGCTGGCAGGTAATTTGAATTTGCAAAGGATCATGGTAGGGATTTGTGTCCTTTATATGGGTGGAGTTGTGGGTGTATCTTTGTTCCCTGTTTCCCCCCAGTATTTATTGGCTTTGTAATTTCTTGTTTGGCCTTTTTTTTTGTGTTTTTCCCTTTGTACTTTTTGTGCATGTAGGAGACGTTCTTGTGACCGAGTCGGACCCTGCAGTTGTCTCGTGCGAGCTTCTCCGAGTCGTTCATGCTGTGTTTGTGCTGTTTTCTATGCTGCGTACGCGTCGGTCGCGGTGTATTGGGTTGCTTCGGCTCGCAGTTTTGTATGCGTGTCGGTCGGACGGCTTGGGCTCCGTGCGACTCGGTCGTGTTTTCCACGCGTTGCATCGTACTTGGCGGGTAGGAGTTTGCGGGTACGTTTCGTTCGGGATTCTTCCTGGTGCGTGTCGGTCGGTTCGATTCGCGTGGTTTTCCGGCCGGATAGCTGTTTTCCGCGCGGCTCGGTCGTTCGGCTTGTGTTCCGTACGAGTCGGTCGGATTATGCACGCTTCTCATCGTACTTTGCGGGTCGGGCTGCACCGGTACGTGTCGGTCGGAATGAATTCCGGCTCCGAGTCGGTCGGTACGTTTTCCGGCCCGAATCGGAATCGGCCCCTTTGTTTCTACTAAACCCACTGGACCCCCCAACTTTTTCACAAAAAAGCTGCGCAACTGCAAGTATTTAAAAAAGTTACACCTTTCCAGCCCGAACTCCAACTGAATATCCCCAAACTGGCGAAACCCTTCTTGTGTTATTAAGTCCCCGGCTATCCGAACTCCCTTCATTACCCAAACTGCCATAACCTCATCTGCAAAAATGTCAGGAAGGGTGGGGTTTTTATAGAGCAGGGTGTAATAATTAAATCTCCCCACACCAATCGTTCTTTTTAGTGCCGTCCAGATCTTAAAGGCAGCTACAAGGGTCTTAAATTTTGTCCTTTTATAATAACTATACTCTGTAAATTTGAAGAAACAATTCTCAGCCTGCTCCCCCAGTAATAGCTTATAAACATCCGGTAGTTCAGCTTCCCCATCCTTATCCCATTAGGGTGTACCAAACAGTATACCCATATATTGGAGAGCAGCAGCCCAATAATAACTTCGAAAGTCCGGAACTGAGAACCCACCTCTCTCTCGTGGTAAGGACATAAACCGAATAGCCCGCCTTGTCTTCCCTTGTGCCCAAATAAAACGGTTAACTATGCTTTCCAAAATAATAAACCAATGTTTTGAAAATTCCAATGGGATTGCCCGAAATAAATAGAGAATTTTTGGCAGAAACATCATTTTCACCAAATTACATCGCCCTACCAGTGATAAATGCAGATTATTTAGTCTATTAAAGTCACCTTTCGCCTTCTTAAGTACTGGCTCAATGTTCTTGGCTACTAGATTCTCTAGGTCAGACGTGATCGATATACCCAAGTATACTCCTGAATCTGTAACACGTGGATCATCCAATTTAACAAACTGATTCAAAATAACTTGAGTCTTAATTCCATTTAAAGCATACCCGGAGTATCTACCAAACTCTTGGGCTATAGACTCCACCACCGTTAATGCCGAAGACGGTTCGGCTGTGAGGATGGCTACGTCGTCAGCGTAGGCTAACACTTTAGATTCAACACCCTGACAGATTATTGGGGCGATTCCATTACTGGCCTCAAATAACCGAATTAAGGGATCCATATATATAGCAAATAACAGGGGTGAGGACGGACACCCCTGCCGGGTCCCCCGTTGTATAGCAAAAGGCTGCGTATATACACCGTTTAGCCTCAAGCGAGCTGTGGGTGCAGAGTAAAGTACCTGAATAGTTTTAATGAAACCCTCCCCCAGCCCAAACCATCTCATCGATTCCCATAGATACCCCCAGGAGACCCTATCAAATGCTTTCTCAGCATCTAGCAACAAAGCGGACATAGGGTCTCCTGAGGTTTCTGTTGCATCGAAAAGTGTTATCACTCGCCGTACATGTTGCGTAGTCCCACGGCCCATTATAAACCCGTGTTGACAGGGGTGAATTGTTTTCCTTATGATATTATTTAGCCTTATCGCCATGGCTTTCGAATAAACTTTCACTCGCTGTTCAGCAACGTTATAGGGCGATATGAGCCTGGTTCCTTGCGGGGGCAAATGGCTACAGTTAATACTGGAATTGGAAGGGGTAATAACCGCTGATTAATGAAGTACGGGAGGTTAAGATGTATTAGTCTGTGTAGGGATTCATTGTCAATGGATATAATTCAGGGGGGTAAAGATCCACCGAGGCTATTTATTAATTGGTTTGGAGGGGATATCTGGGGAGGGGGAGGGTTGGCGCTGCCTGAGATGGAAGTTCAGCTGCCACACCTAGGTCATGACTGACCTGGTTGCCTGTAAAGGGTGTAGGGGGGGTGGGGGTATGGGGGGGGGGGTTGGCTTTTGGGTGGGGTTTGGTTTTGGATCAGCACAATTTGAGTTAGCACGATCAGTGAGGGCTAGGAAGGAGTTGTGGAGTTGGAGGCAAGCTATTTGTCAGTGGTTTCATAATGATGGTCGAAAGAGGGTTTGGACCGTAAAAGCAAATATTATGAGATTTGAAGTGGACTGCACGGAGGGGATTTTCTGTAAGGAAAGAGGGAATATTAAATCATGAGCTTACGGATTGCGACAGTGAATATTTGTGGATTGATCGACCGAAATAAGAGGTATAAGGTGGCAACTTGGCTAAAATCTTTAAGTGTAGATTTTCTCTGTGTTCAAGAGACACATATAGAAAGCTGCAGAGCTCCTATTCTGGAACAACTAGGATATAAACTTTTGGTGCATACTACACAGGGCTCGCGTACAAGAGGGGTGGCAATTCTTACTCGGAGGAGTGATGTTAAAGTTGTAAGGAAGTCTGGAGATCAATGGGGGCGTTGGGCATTAGCAGAATGTGTATTAAATGGCAAAAAAAATTACATTGTGCTCTCTTTATGGATCTACGGGGGATGATCCGGAAATGTTTGAATTTTTAGATTCAAATCTAGCAATGTGGCCTACCCCGTTGGTTATATGTGGGGACTTTAATATCAATGGTTTGGGGGTTCAGTGGGACACCTTAAGAAGTAACTATTCTGGTAGGAAAAGAAGGGTTGGCAGTGCTTTAACTAACCTAGTTAGGAATAATGGTTTAACGGATATATGGGCACATTTGAAGCCTACCGATCCAGGTAGTACATTTTTTTCTGCACCGCATAAGGCTATTTCTCAACTAGATTACTTTTTTGTTTCCCACCAGCTTCTTCCCAACTCCCGTATAGAGCGGTACCCTCGGATATTGTCAGACCATAATCCATTAGTGCTTACAGTTAGCTTTTCTGGGGGGGGTAAGCAACCTCGGGGATGGACTTTTGAGCAGAGGTTGCTATTTGATCCAGAGTATGTCTTACACATGAAAGGGTGGATCAAAGAATTTTGGGTGTTTAACCGAGGGAGTACAAATGCGGGAATGGTATGGGATGCTTTTAATGCGGGGGTTAGAGGGGAGACAACTAGCTATAGCTTGCATCGTCAGAAGAAGGAGCGACAACGGGAGGAGGTGATCAAAATTGGGCCCCTTGACATTTATAATTGTCAGTGGTTCATCTGAAAATGGACTGTCCGATTTTCTTGACTACCGTTGGCGCACCACTACTGAGTCCCCTTGCTTCAGGTGCGAGGCAGTGGCCTGTCTCCTGGTGTCCACATAGACCTTCATCTTGTTTTTCGCCTCTTGGTCTCTTACTGCAATGCTGTCGCGCCCTGGTGGCGCCTTTGCTTCTAGTTGAGGCAGTCTTGTCCTGCTTGTCCTTCCTAGTACTAGTTCTGCTGGACATCGGCCCGTGGAGCTGTGGGCGGTGTTTCGATAGTCCCTTAGCACTTGACAGAGTGCTTGTCCTATGGAGATTTGCGCTAGGTTTGCTCTTTGGACTGCTTTCTTTATGTTCCCCATGAACCTCTCCACCATGCCGTTTGCTTGCGGCCACAGAGGCGTTATTTTCCTGTGGTTAATGCCTAGGTAGTCCATGAACTTGCGAAACTCCTCTCCTGAGAAAGGAGGACCGTTGTCTGTCTTTACTGTTTGTGGGGAACCCCAGGCAGCAAAAATGTCATCTAGGATTGGCAACGTCACGTTTGCTGATGTTGACAAGACATGTCGCACTATGGGAAATCTGGAGTACTCATCAATGATTACTAACAAGTAATTTCCCGTGTCTAGTGGCCCATAGAAGTCCGCTGCCAACGTTGTCCACACTGCCTTTGGAAGTGCCGACATCTGTAATTGTTCCGGCTTTGCTGGTCGCCCTGTTACTTGGCACAGGTGACAGTTTATGATGGTGGTTTCCACCAGTCGATCTAGGCCTGGGAACCCTACTTTCTCCCGTATCATTTTCTTTGTTGCTACTATGCCTCTGTGGGACTCATGTGCCAAATTTACGGTCTGCCGACGTAGTGCATTTGGCATGACTATCCTCGTACCTCTTAGTAAGATTCCGTTTTCTGTCTCCGAGAGTTCCTCGTGTACATTTTTGAATGCCAGCATTTCTTCCATGTTAACTCCTTCTCCCATGGCGCTGTTGCTGTTGATGTGTCTCCATCTTTGCTGTCTTGTTGTCATTTTCACTGCTTGCATTGTGGCATCCTTCGCTGTCTCTTGTTCTAGCTCTGTGATTGTTATGGGTGCAGGAGTGTTCTGCCTCAGCACAAAATTGAGGTATTCCTCTGCAATTGATGTGTTCTCTGGTGCATGTGGTAAGGGATGTCGCGACATGTAGTCAGCTGGGTTGTGTTCTTTTTCCGGCTTGTGCACGATCTTGAAATCATAGTCCATCAGCCTTAGTCCCCATCGTTCAATGTGTGGCAGTATCTTTGCATTTGGATTTACATATATTGTCACTAGTGTCTGATGGTCTGTTACGATGGTAAACGGTTTCCCGTAGATGAACATGTGGTAGTGTTCACACGCCCATACCACTGCGAGGCTTTCCTTCTCTGGCTGAGAGTATGCCCTTTCAACGTCAGATAAACTTTTGCTCGCATATGCGACAATTTTTCTTGGTGAATCTCTCCCAGGCATGTGTTGCACTATGATTGCTCCCAACCCTACCGGGCTGGCATCTACGGTCAGCTCAGTGCATAGTGATTGGTCAAAATAGGCCAAATGATCCACAGCCATTACGGCGTGTCTTATGGCCTCAAACGCCTTATTGCATTCCTGTGTCCAGATGAATTTCTGACCCTGCTTTGTCAGATCTTGTAGAGGAGTGCTCACTGTGGCAAAGTCTTTTATGTAGCGAGCACAGTAGCTTGCTAGGCCAAGAAATTACCTTACTTCCGCAACTTCTGTTGGAGGCTTTGCTTTTTCCAATGTCTCTACTTTGCTGCGGTCTGGCCTCATGCATTTTTTTGAGAAAATGTGACCAAAGAATACTAGCTCATTTCTCCCCAGTTCGTACTTGTCTTCATTTAAAGTTAGGCCTGCTTGTTCAAACTGGTTGCAGACTTCACGTAGGGCCTTGTCATGTTTGTCATCTGAACGGCCGAACACCAGGATGTCATCACTGTAGTTCAAACTGTTTTTTATCAGCCTTATTACTTGTCTTATGATCTCTTGAAATATCTCTGCTGCTGACGATATTCCGAAACTCAGTCGTTTGTAGCGAAAAAGGCCCATGTGAGTGGAGAAGGTGTTGATGTACCGTGATTGCGGGTCAAGCTCCAGCTGATGGTATCCTTTGCACAGTTCTAGTTTTGAAAATCGGCATGCGCCAGTGAGGCAACTGATCATGTCGTTGAGATGAGGTCCGGAGTGTCTTTCCCTCTCAATTGCCGTGTTTGGTACTCTCATGTCCACGCATATGCGAATCTTTGAGGTGTTCTTCTTTGCCACCGCTACTATTGGAGACACACAGGGAGTCGGCCCGTCGGCTGGCTCTATGATATCTTGTGCCAGCAGGCTTTGTATTTCTTCCTCTACCTGTGGTTGCAATCTTCCTCTACCTGTGGTTGCAAATGTATGGGCACTCTTCGGTGATGCTGAGTCACAGGTTTTATCGCTTCATTGATATGCAGCGTTATTTGTTTTCCTTTTAGTTTACCCAGCCCTTTTAGTATGGCTGGGTGCTCACTCAGAATGTTCTGTCTGTCCGACATGTTATAGGTCATTGCTAGGAGCCCCATCATCTGCGCGGTGACGTTGTTGAGCAGACATGGTGCGGGAATGTCCCCTCGTAATACGTGTATGTCTTATCTGCTTGACCTTTCTTTGTAAGTTAATGTCTCTGTGAACTTTCCCATGTTCACTACTGGTTTTCTGGAGCCCCAGGTGAATACATCGACAGTTGATGGTGATAGTGGCGGTTTCACTCTCATCTTCTCATATTCTGACATGCACATGATGTTGCATGTAGCTCCACTATCTAACACGAAGCTTGTGTTATGTCTTCCTACTTCAATGTTCACTGTCGCTGTTTTCTTTATCTGATGTTTCTCTACAAGATGAATGTGCTCTGGCATGCGTTCATCCTGCTGGTTCATCTGACATCAGATACAGTCGTTCTGCAGCCTATGGCGTGGCTGCTCCATCCGATTCAGCTGAGGGACTGTGATTCTCTGTCTCCATGTGTCTTGCGTATCTGCTCGTTCCTGTCCGTGGTCTAGCCGGCCTTCCTTGCTCAGTCTTAAATTGTCTACTCATGCAGGCGCTTGCGAAGTGGTTCTCTCTGTTGCATTTTCTGCATTTTTGGCCCATTGCCGGGCATGCGCCGGTATGTGGAAATTCAAGTCTGCATCGATAGCACGTTCTTTCTTGCTTCTTTATTGTTGGTGGTGTATTGTCTCTCTTCTTAACATTTCCAGTTGCGCGGTTTGCTTGTTCCACTCTTCTCGCCTTTCCCAGTTCCATCTGTCTTGCATGTGTTGTTGCTCTGGCCTCCGCTCGGGCCATGGTTAGTATCTTCTCGAGCGAGGACGGTTCCTTTAGAATTCTTGCGCGGAATTCCACTGACTGACAGCTTTCAATGATGCGCAGTCGTATCGCTTGTTCATTGTCAAACTTGTCGAACTCGCAATATGTTACTAACTTTCGCAGTCTGGTTGCGAAATGATCTAGTGACTCCTCTGCCAGTTGACACGTGGTGTTGAACGTGTACCTCTCGAAATCTACATTTCGTTGCGGGTCGAATTTGTCTGTAAGACACTTTATGATTCCCTTGTACTTTGCCGTTTGATCTTGGGGAAAAGTAATTAGCAGGTCCTCAACCTCGTCACCTGCAAAGTTTAGGAACAAGTCTTTGTTCTGGTCATCCGTGTATGCCATGCAGTTGGCCCGCATGTATCGTTCGAATTGCCTTATCCACCGTTCCCACCGAATGCCTATTTGTGGTTCTGATAGGCTGAACAGGAGTGGTCTGCGGAAGATTGCATTTGTGCTATTCTTGTCGCTTGCGTCTTCCGTCATTTTGTTGTGGTGTCTTTCTTTTCTTTTGTTTGCAGCGTCTTCCTTTGCTGCCTTTTAGTTCTTTCTTTCACCTTAAATTTGTTATAATTTCCTTTATGTCTTCTTTTGCTTCCTTTATTTGCCTTCATTTGTTGTAATTTCCTTTTATTTCTCTCTTCCCTTCTTTCCTATTTGTTTTAGTCTTTGCCTGACTTCAAAATGGCCGCCTGGCCTTCTCTAGCCTCCTATTGGTCCTCCTGCCTGACTTCAAGTTGGCCGCCGAGACTTCAATGGGCGAGATTTGCTATTTGTTCTTATGGCCTGACCTCAAGACGGCCGCCGGGTCTTTTACAGCCTTTCATTGGCTCTCCCGCCTGACTTCAAGATGGCCGCCAGGCTCTCGCGAGATTTCGGCTTGAAATCTACACGCGGGAGGCTCGGGGGCTCTCTTTGCAGTCGGCGGTCCGGTTTTCACGGTCAGGTGCCCTTTTCCTTGCTCCTCACCTCAGTTTGATGATGCGGCCGGGGTGGGCTCCCGATGTCGCTGCAGGCTCTTGTGCGTGGGCCAGAGTGGGCTCCTGGCTCCGTTTTCTCACAATCGGGAGTGGGCTCCCGACTTCGTGTTTTCTTTCTTCTGGGTTTGACGGACCAGGGTAGGCTCCTGGCTCCGTTTCTCGTGACTGGGGTGGACTCCCGACGTCGCGTTTTTGCCTCTTAGTGGTCGGCGGACCAGGGTGGGCTCCTGGCTCCGTTTGGATGTTGCAGGGGCGCGCGTGTCTGGCGGTTACTTCAGACAGATCACACCTGTCGTCGCCAGTTGTCCTGTCCTCACCAATGATCACGCGGGGACAGGTAGGTGGACATTCAATGCTTTATTCTTTGTGTCCTGGCAGTGCCCACATGCACGTCCGTCCCTTGCCCTCGTGGCTACAGAATGCCCTCCCCACTCCCTGACCGGAAGTGGTGTCCGGTTCCTGTCCCCTCCCCATCATTCGGGTCCAGGGTCCTAGGGCCCTCTGACCCAGGTCACTACAGCCATCATTAAGTTGATTGTATTGTACCCAAGCTTTTCTCTTTCTTCTATATCATCCCAGTGATACTGCCCTTAGCCTTCCTCAAATGGCTTAGATAGTCCCTGACTAGGTTGGTCTGGGCAGGCAAGCAGCCCAGAGTTTGGTGGAACATACTGACATTGCCATATGAGAAGGGGAGAATGCCAGTCCCAGATATTGAGCTCTTTTATTAGGTGTCACAGTATTTTGGCTTACGGTTAGGAAGGCTCTCCTGCATGCGCTCATACAGAGTGAGATATCAGATGTAATCCCCCTAAACACCAGGCTACTCAGTAAGCACACTTGGCCCACGGGACAGATGAAGCCACTCTATTGTACAATATGGGCTTGGTATATATTGACAGCACAGAACTATGGCTCTGACGTGGTGTACTCCACAGAAATTCCGCTAAAATGTAACCTCAAGATTCAGGCCACACTTGAGCCCAAACCAATAATATTATAAGTAGCTAAGCTTGGGCTCACAAGAGTGGGTCACATATACCTTGACGGCAAGTTCCTGAGTTCCAGGCATTTGAGAGTATTGGCGGAGTGACAGGCTGTGACATTTTGCTGTATTTCAGGATGCTAAACATCTTTAAATATGATGACAGTGGTGTCCTGATGAGCCACGCCCATTAAAAAGCCTCACAAAGATTATTCTGGCACATGAAGTGGTAAAATGGCTTAGTGTCATGTAAAGCCACTAACACGGGTGGGAGACCTGCTACATCTCCCCCTTGCAGCACATGGAAAAGGGACATAAACTGTGAAATCACTGAGGAGAAGAGGCTATTCTACTGCTCACTAACTAGAAGTGTATCGCTGAATAGTAGACACCGTTGAGTGCCCTTTAAATATTAGCACCGGAAGCAGTGGCGGTTCGCAGAGGGAGTGCTGAGGGCGGTGAGGCGGGCGGGGGAGGGGCTGGGTGGGAGGGTAGTGGAGTCGGACATACGACGTGCAGGAGTAAAGTAAGTAAATAAATAAACAAAACTATTTACCTTGCGCTCGCTGCATCGCCAACTCGGTGATGCAGCGAGCGCCAGGTAAATAGTTTCATTTATTTATTTACTTACTTTACTCCTGGCCGTCGTATGTCCGACTCCACTACACCCCCACCCTGCCCCTTCCCGCCCCACCAACCGCCCCGCAACACTCCCTCTGCGAGGCGCCACTGACCGGAAGTATTATATACTGAGAGTTACACAGGCTGGGGCTTAGAGAAGATGACAAATGCTGCAGGTGTGTGTGGGAGGAGGTAGCACATTTTGTACGCCTGGGGCCATATAACGAATACAGCACACTTTCCTTCTTTGTTCCCTGGCACACCCTTGAAAAGGTTTGCGTTGCGCAAACAAGGAAAGTGCGCTCTATTAGAATGAATGCACTGCCCCCAAAGCAGCCGTGAACTCACTCTACCCTGGGGGCAGGGAATTCAAGTCAAATTTGGAGCAGTTGCTCCGTGTTTCAATTTGCAGACGGCAAGGCTCCTGCACTTTTAAGGGGGATTAGCGCTCCCCTTGCAGGTGGGTGCAGTGGGTGACTGCACCTGCCTGCAGGGGGGTGTCTGAGGAGTCCATAGCACCCCGTTTCACTACCCCCCAGGGCTGCTTTTAGGAGGTGCTCTGAAAGGGCGTCATTTTTTTGTGACGTACTTTCAGTGTGCCTCTTAAAGGCATGTTTGCCTCTGCGTCCACGTCCCTAAAACAGCGCGAGCACAGAGGCAAAGTGATTCCCTCAGGGAACGCTGATGCAACATCTACCCCAGCGCTATCTGTATTACAGAAGGGGACGCGCAAGCGTCTGCGGCCCCTTCTGTGATACCATTGTAGCATGGGGGCCTCAAAGCAGGGGGAATACTCCCTTTGCGCCCCCGGGGCATAATGTATACTACGGCCAAGGCATGTAATTGACCGAGCATGGAGAAGTGTTACACCGGCGCCATCACTGCTTGTTGTTGTATTGGGGTGGCACACTGATTGGAACAACCCTACGAGTATAAAGAAGCATTACTGGTTTTCTTACTGTATTCATGTTTTCTTCCCTGGTCAGTCGTACATCTTGAATAATACCATATAAATGTATACTTATTAATGCTGACATTTACAGACCTCTGCATAATGAAGGGCTCCTTTGCATCAACTAATGTGCAGATTCTGCAGTGCTGGCACTGGAAAGGTGATGCATATTTATCTGCTGTGCCCTTTTTTCCTCTGAATTCGCAAGCACCACTGAATCACCTTAATATATGCAACTTATACTTGTCTTGATGAGTTTACTTTGTTGATGTCGGCAAAGGAAATTCAAATGTGTTATGCTGAAGTGAACCCCCTGGAATATTTTGAACAAATTCAAGTATGGTGAATTAATTTTACTTTTTATATTTTCAACGTGTTTTGTGCACGGTTTTAGGGGCCTTTCATATTGTATATAATTGTTAATGTATTTAACTGTATGATGAGTTCGGGGGAAATATGAACGTAATTGTCTTTACGTGAAAGCAATTTTTCCTCCGAGATGATGTTTTGAATTTTGGTTAAAACCACTTGTTCAGCGGTTCAGATCAAGGTGGGACATTAATTTGGCCTCGTGTTTTATACATGCCCCTAGCTGCTATGAAATATGTACCTGGAATTTTTGTAAACATTAGATTAGCTACTGACTTTATACGTGCTATAACGTGCTGATCTAAATGTATTTGTTTTCAATACACCGGAATGTTTTTGCACATATTTTTGAATTTGTTTCCATGAAAAAAGGTTTGACGAAATATATCAATAATGTAACTCAGCAGAACTCGATAAAAGAACAAGCATTGGCATAGCCAATAGGTCTCGCCTTTGGGACCTTATAAGTGGACTACTGTTAATAACATTTGCAAAAAAAGACACTAGAGCAGTAGAGACCTACCTTTCTAGGTAAAGAAAAGACAATCCACGCATACGTAAATACAGACTGAAATGACACGACCTAATCCCTGATGGAAGCGTAGTCCCTGTGGGGCAGCCCATCGCTAGGCTGCTAACAAGGACCTGCTGGAAATGGGGACGGCTGCACTATGCAACTTCTCTGTAAAATAACATAAAATATATATAGTTATCCCGATGAGATAAGGATCAGTGGAATTTGGCAATGTTCCTGATAGTCATACAGATAGTCAGATGAGCCTGCACGTACATAATAACCTGCAAGGTTACTCCCACATCAGCCAGGGTGGCTTCTTTTCAAGGAAGAGGCAACGCTGATACTTACACGTAATAACAGCAAATTATGCTCCTATCACACTTTTCATTAAACACAACCTTGGGAGTAAATTGTACTCGGCCACTGTTATCACTTTGAAAAGATAAAACAAAAATCAGACGTTGCCACAAACAGGCTGTAATGAGAATATATGTTCAGGCTGGCCCCCTCCTGCTACCGTACGTGTCGTTATCTCTCAAGATCTCATTAGCTTATACAGCACATTAGCAGACAGGAGAGGTGAAATCGTGACCTACTTAATTCCGATGACACAGTCAGCTCAGCACTGTATGATTTTTCCTCGGGCGATGTTGGGGTTCACTAGCTCCCATCCTGGACTAGAGCAGGAAGGTCACTTAGTTTTAGAATCGGTTTATCCTCCTCTTCTGTGTAAAATGCATTACTTTATGGCCCGGTAAACCTAAAGTTACGACGTAGTAGGACAAAGGCTTGTCTTAGCTCAGTAGGTAATGCGCCTGCAGTGCACAATGTGTAAGGCGCCTTTTCACGCGCAGAAAGCTGTGGGTTAAACCGGCTGTTGAGACCCGCCCTCAAAGCTTCTTTTCATCCTTTCGAGGATAGTGAGTTTGAACCACTGAGTTGGCCGAAGACTTTTCACTTAAAGCGCCGCGAAGCTGGGGTGCTACACATGCGCCTCACTTTTCAAACCCTAACTTGCCCAAATCCAGTAAACTAGCACACCCCCATCTCTGTTTAGTTTTTACATAGCGCTTCTGTACGAGCAAGGGTGTTAGCAGGGCTTTAACTCGGGCGAAAAAAATCGGCCAAATAAAAAACGTGTGCAGCCCCCGACAGCGCATGTTTTTCTCCACATGTCTGATTCCCCATCTGCATGTTTGATCCTCTGCAACTTGCACCCCGCAAGTGCTTCCCGTATCCTCTGTAAGCACTACGTTTTCCACTGAGTTGGCCGAAGGCTTTTCACTGAAAGCGACGCGAAGCTGGGGTGCTACACATGCGCCTCACTTTTCAAACCCTAACTTGCCCAAATCCAGTAAACTAGCACACCCCCATCTCTGGGCTGTTTAGTTTTTATATAGCGCTTCTGTACGAGCAAGGGTGCTAGCAGGGCTTTAACTCGGGCGAAAAATATCGGCCAAATAAAACACGTGTGCAGCCGCCCACAGCGCACGTTTTTCTCCACATGTCTGATTCCCCATCTGCATGTTTGATCCTCTGCAGTTTGCACCCCGCAAGTGCTTCTCGTATCCGCTGTAAGCACTACGTTTTCTTCTACTTTCACCCTGTCCATATTTAAACAGCTTGCACCTCCTTCAGATTTTAGCCCATACACACAATTACGAGGCACATGAGTGCATCCCGATGCGGACGCAGCAGAGAGGCCAAGGATCGGTTGTGTAGGTAGGCTTTATGACGCGCTGAACCTCGCTCCGCCCCAGCCTTAACTGTAGGTCACTTTTCACGACCTCTTCTAAACACTCATTGGCAGCTGCGCTCGCATAGAGGACCCGGTTCAGTCAGAACAATACCAGACAAGCTGCGTTAAAGTGACAAACACAACATCACAGTGTGCGCATGTTACGGCGCTGTCTCTGAAGGGTCTATAATGAGAAAGGCTCGAGACGGAAACATGAAGCACAGCATTTTTACAGCTTGTCTAAACAAGATCGGTGCTGAAGTCAGCCCTGTCTCGAAAGGAGTTGAAAAGACAGCGGTCTGGGGGAGGCCACTAAGGTCCTCGGGTAGCCGGGGCTACTATTATTTAAAGTATAGCCTTCGTCTAGGTTTTAGTAGTGAAAAGGGAGTCCCAGCAGTACTGGAAAAACAATGTATGAAGGGACACAAGGTTGTACGAATGACATCACATTTATTAACATCATAAACGGAGTATCATCCACTTTTTAGGAGCTAGTCCTGGTGCTCACACAAAAGGTGGAAGTGCGTGAAGTGATAGGTGCTGGTGATTTAAATTTACATCGCATTGACAACACTGTACAAAACTCCGAAAGTATTAAGTTTATGTTAAAGGAGTTTCGGTTGTGAAAGTCGACGGCGTTTCGATCTCCTTAGTTAGAGACCATCATCAGGACGAAAAAACGTGTGAGCTGGTAGGATCTGGCAGCGGGATGCTAAATGCGGGGATCGTCGCTGGGTCGTTGAATGTGTAGTTCCGGAGAATAGATGGCACCCTGCGCTCCCGAGACCCCTAGGCCATGGGAGTGAAAGTTTTGAGGAGAGGCGGGACATGCACCCGTCTTTGGCCATTTGCGTGCTTTCAATTATTGAAAGCCACACGCAAAGGCCAATGGGATGTGTGGGAGGAGGCACACCCACACGGAGAAGGCTCTTGGAAGTCTGAAGTGATTCCAAGAGCCCTCTCCTAGAGCAGCGCATGCGCGCTGCGCTCTAGGCGAGACCTAAAAAAGGGGGTTGCTGTGATGACCTCAACAGGTGCTCAAAGCTCAAGAGTAACTGTGCCCCGTGCTAAATGGCAAAGCTACTTCATTGAGATGAAGAATCTTTGGCAAAGCCAGATGGCCTTACCCTAGCAAGCTGGTGCAATGTTTTTTTTTTATATATTGAAACGCCACAAACAAAAAAAAACATAGAAAACATGGTGCTGACTAAACATGGTGGCTGTATGCTTGCAATAAAAAAAATTGTTAGACCTGACAGTCTTGATGTGATCTTCCCTAAGGCTTTTTGACTTCTTTCCTCTTGTTTTGATGAATTTGTTTTTGTTGGCTTTAGGACAGATAGCCAGTGCTAAAGTGATTGTGCTCTCTCCTTTAAGCATGGTAAAATTGGCTTACACCCAATTGGCACATTTAATTTACTTGTAAGTCTCTAGTAATGTGGTACCACATGTACCCAGGGCCTGTAAATTAAATGGTATTCGTGGGCCTGCAGTACTTATCATGCCACCCACTTAGACAGCCTCTTGAAAATAACTCTTGGGCCTGCCTTTGCAGCCTGCTGTGCAGTTTTAAAACAGACATTTCGGACTGGCAAAAAAAACCATATGCCAGGCCTAAACCTTCCTTTTTAATTACACTGTGGTAGGCCCTAAACAACCCATAGGGCAGGGTGCAGTGTATTTAAAAAGATGGACATGCACTTTTACATTTTACATGCACTGGTAGTGAAAAACTCCTGCATTCATTTTTCACTACTGTAAGGCCTACCTCTCCCATAGGATAACATTGGGTTACGTTGTTACATTTAATAAGTGATAACCTTTGATTGTGAACAGGCAGGAATGTCATGTTTACACTCAAATGAATTGTAATTAAAAACCTTTTTTGATGATAAAGTTGGATTTTAAGTCCCAATTCTGAAAATTCCACTTTTTGAAAGTTGGCATTTTCTAGTCCTAACCATTTGGTGTTTGCAGCCTGTATCCTGGGTCACATGACTCGGTGTAGTTGGCTTTTGTGTGTTCCTCTCAGACAGTGACGCAAAGGGGAACTAGATGTTTTCAGGATGGGTCATCTTGTCAGGATGGGAGGGGCACAGCTGTTCTTTGCCCCACTTACATTTCAAAGGAGCTGCCTCAGCACACTCATCAAGAACTTGACACCAGGATGTTGTCACCCTAAGCCCCTTGGAACCTGGGCTGGGGAAGGCAGGAAATTCCAGATGTGTGGGGAAGTCTAGAAGTTTCTATCTCTTCAAAGCTGGCACAAGGTATGAATATTGGACCCTCAGACCAACTCCTCAGTACACTCCTGGACCTGTGGAGACTACAGAAGAAGAACTGTCCTGCTGCCAAAGGACTGCCTGCTGCTGCAGTCTTCCTGCTCTCTAATAAGGAATACTGGACCTGCTTCCTTGATCCAATGCTACATGAGTGATTCCAAGCTGGCTGACCTCCTGTTCTGAGCTACAAGAACACACCAAGCTCCAGAGGCCTCACTGCAACTGCTCAGCTGACCTGCTGCACTGGACCTACCTGGACCTGAAAATGGATCTGCCTGAGCCCTGCTGGCCTCTGCTAGAGTGAGTCCCAGATCCCCAAGAGGTGCCGCCTAGGTCTTGGACCCTTGGCTGGCCTCAGCGTGCACTCCTCCATGCCTAACTGTAGGTTCCATCAAAACCAATGCAACACAACGCAACCTGATGCAAATCCTCACATTGCAGCCTTTGCAGATCCTGATTGACAGCCTCATCGAAACTGATGCAGCAAGAGGAGACCCGACGCAGGATCTCGAATTGCATCCTTCTCAGCTCCTGATCAGTGGCCTCATCGGAACTGACACAGCCCAATGCAACTCAATGCCAGACCTCGCATAGCTGCCCCCACAGCTCCTCATCGGAACCGACGCAGCACGACACAGGACTCACCTTCGCAGCCCTGCGCCGCTCCCGATCAAGACTGATGCCTAGCGTCGCAAAGCCTCATACAATTCTCAGCGGGACTAACCTGGTCACTGTACCCGGCCCATGCTCCATCGTGGTCGCACTGAACTTGTGACTTTGCCCCTGTCTCATGCAACCAGTTACCCACAGTTGGCACTTTGTGCTTCTAAGAACTATTTTGTAACCAGATCTTTAAAATTGCGTTTCTCCGGCTCTACTGATTGGATTCTTGTCATTTTGGTCTCAGATTATTTATTAAAATATACTTTATTTTCCTAAATTAATTTGGAGTTTTGTGTTGTGTTTTCACTTTATTACTGGTTGTGTGCTGCATAAATACTTTACACATTGCTTCTAAGTTAAGCCTGACTGCTTTTGTGCAAAGTTACCAGAGGGTTAAGCACAGGTTAATTTAGTGACTTTTTGTAATTTACCCTGATGAGGAGTGTGGTTGTTTCTTGAGCAGGGCGGTGCAGAGCTAGAATATCGATGTATAAATATCGTTATACAGAAATATCGAGGTAAAAATATCGTGGATCAGAAATATCGATGGAAAAAATATCGTGGTCAAGAATATCGATTGTTAGGTAAGTAATATCGATTGCAAAGATATCGAAGTGTTAAATATCGTTTACAAAAATATAGTTGTTAAAAATATCGATTTATTATTAATGTTATGTATTTTAGTATTTTGTATGAGAATTTTTTAATGAATTTTGCGTTTTTAGTTCCGTAGCGGGTTGTGGGTTTATAGGGGAATAGGGTGGGAAGTAATTTAATGATATAGATTTTATTTATTATTTATAGTAGTTAATAACTTTTTTTTAAATTGAATTTTGGGTTTTTAGTTCCGTAGCGGGTTGTGGGTTTATAGGGGAATTGGGTGGGAAGTAATTTAATTATATGAAATGTATTCAATAATTTATATTTATTCATAATTGTATAATTGTGACCTTATAGAGTTAAATGTGTAAATTCATTTATTAATAATTGTTTGATAATTAGTTGTTAATTAATTTAAATTAATTAATTATTAATTAATTATTGTAATTGTTTAATTAATTTTAGGTGTGTGTTGTGGTGTTTATAGGTGTAAATGGTGGGAAGGGTGGGAAGTAATTTATTTTTTATTGATGAATTATTAATTATTTGTTAATTAATTAGCATTAATTAATTAGTAATTATTAATTGTAATTGTGTAATTAATTTTAGGTGTGTGTTGTGGATATTATAGAGTTAAACAATGTGTAATTAATGAATGTTTATTATCCTTTTTAATAATAATATATTTAAATTTCAATATTAATTATGTTAATAATGGAAATAAAATTTAATAAAAATGTTGATGTTTTTTTTTTTAATTGGTGTGGTATCCAGCACTTTCCCTGCTTTTGCACTCACTGGAGTGGGAATAGTAATTTTTACCCTCCGCTATCCAACACTTTCCCTACTGTTGCACTCACTGGAGTGGGAATAGTAATTTTTACACTTCCGCTATCCAGCACTTTCCCTGCTTTTGCACTCACTGGAGTGGGAATAGTAATTTTTACCCCCTCGACTATCCAGCACTTTCCCTGCTTTTGCACTCACTGGAGTGGGAATTGTAATTTTTACCCCCCCGCTATCCAACACTTTTCCTACTGTTGCACTCACTGGAGTGGGAATAGTAATTTTTACCCCTCCGCTATCCAACACTTTCCCTGCTTTTGCACTCACTGGAGTGGGAATAGTAATTTTTACCCCTACGCTATCCAGCACTTTCCCTGCTTTTGCACTCACTGGAGTGGGAATAGTAATTTTTACCCCTCCGCTATCCAACATTTTCCCTACTATTGTATTTATTGTGTTGCGGAATGTATGTTTTATTTTTATTTTAATAGTTTAATGTGTTAATTAATTATAGAATGTTTTATTTTATTTTAAATTATTGATATATGTATATATTTTATTTTTATATAATTTAAAAAGGTTATACATTAAATAAAGATAATAGTTAATAAAATGTATTTAAGTAAATATGTATATGTACACATTTTTGTGTGTTTATATTTTTTTAAATTAAGTTTATTTGTTATATTTAGTTAAAATATATATTAAATGTAATTTATTTTGTTAAAAATATTAATATTATTTAATATATTTTATTTAAATTATATATATCTTTTAAGTCAATATGTTTCACATCTATATTTTTTACTTCGATATTTTTGTTTCGATATTATTGTACTTACCTGTTTAAGTATAGGGAGTCGATATTTTTGTATTCGATATTTTTACATCGATATTTTTGTTATCTATATTTTTTACATCGATATTTAATCAGGGAACCAGCAGGGCTTCACACCTCTCAACCAACAACCCAATTTCTCACAATTTAAAAAAAATAAAAAAAAATAACGATCATACATATTAGTAGAACAATAATGGTACATCCTAGCAGACAGACACACTTAAATAAGCTTCAGCAAACCCAATAGGTCCCACCTACCCAATAACTAATGCCTTTGTCAATGTCTCTTAGCCATATTGTACAGTAGCATGACTGCTGTGCAGCATGGCTGAAAGTTAGAAAAAAAAGCTCTATGATGTGGCCACCGCAGGCCGTATCATACCACCTTTTTTCTGGTGGGACAGGAAGGGGCAAGCAGCAACACGGTAGTGGGACAGGGAAGCAACAATGCAGGAGGGGGTGGAGGACTGGACAAGCAACAATGCAGGATGGGCAGAGGGATGGGGCTAGAAATAATGTGGGAAGGGGATAGGGCAACGGGGCAAGCAGCAACCATGGTGCAAGCAATGACGGGGTAAGCAACAGCACAGAAGGTGCGGAGGGATGGGGCAAGCAACAACGCAGGAGGGAGGGGCAAGCAACAATGCGGGAGGCTGCGGGAGAGATAAGGCAAGCAACAACTATGGGGCAAGCAACAACACAAGAGGGGCGGGTGTAGGCAACAACATAGGAGAAGGAATGCAACAACGTAGAGCAGGAGGGGGGATAGCCTGCAAACACATGTCCTCTTATAGAGTCCTGCAACTAAAAGAAAAAAGTAGCTCCGAAAGCGTGATCAGTAAAAGGAAACTTGGCAAGGAAGCAGTACTTGGGCCATGCTCCAGGGGAGGGACAAACATACAAACATACAAACAGGAAGGGAAGCCTGCATACGCTGGCAAAAGAGAAGCAAGGGAATGAGAGAGCCAATGAAGCCAACCAATAGTAAGCAATGGGCGGGCTCTAAGCCCCCTGTAAGTAAGCAAAATGTCTTACAAGCGATACTGCTTGCTCTGTCTGATGCAAGACCTAAAAGGGAAGAAGAATGGAAAAAAATAGTTGTGAAAGTGAAGTATTCTCCCACTAGCCCTGACCCTCATGTGAATTTCTTTTTAGACAGAGGTGCACATGGAATCAGACAATGCAGTCACTCATAGTGCTATAGAACTAATTGCTGAAGTGGACTTACCCATTGTCCCATGTTGTATGCTGTGGTGGACAGAAGCAAAATATGTGCATACAAATATATTTTTCATTTATGTTATTTGTTATTATTACGTAAGGCTGATAAAGTAGCTAAAACTACCACTGGGCCAGATCAAAAAAGAGAAACAAATGAGAAAAATAAGGTGGATTACGTGTGCTGATTAAATTCTCGAGAGGACGATGGTAACTATCTTGAAAATGCTTTTATGGTGATGCACCTATTAATCTGAAAATCACCAAAGAGTAAGGAGACAGAACAGAATACACTAAGGCTGATGTTATGAGCCTGATTCTGAAAAAATAATTCACTATTTACTAACCCTGGGCAAAGCACTATGCTACGCTCGCGTAGTTTGCAAAGTTTGCGCTACTTCGCACAACGCGAATTGCACGTAGCACAGTGCAAACACGCGTAGCGTAGTGCAGCAGTCATTTTTTGCTTGCTCGCGGTCCTCAACGTCAAGTTGGCGACCGCGAGCAAGCAAAATGACATCCCGGCGAGGCTTTTTCCTCGTTCGCGATCAGCAACATCAAGTTGCCGATCGCGAGCGTGGAAAATAAACCTCCCGGCGAGATTCTCAACACGGGGAGGTCAGGTTTCTCATTGCGAGTGGTCGCGTATGCTCGCGACCGCTCGCGATGAGAAACTACCAGTCCGCGTTGAGAAAGCTGCCGCTCGAGTAAAAATCTACTCGAGCGGCAGTAAAAGACAGCTCGCTGTCGTTTTCAATGATTGCACAGTGCGGACAAGCATCCGGCACTGTGCAATCATTGCGAACAGTGCACTACGCAGTTCGCGTAGTGCTACGCGTAGCTCGCGTAGTGCGAACTGCACTTTGCGTATCTTTGCGTAGCGCTACTTCGCGAACTACGCCCAGGCTTACTATTTACAACCTTTACTACTACTAATAAGCACAGTACAGACATTATCAGAATAGGAGTACAGAACAGAAAGCCTAGGCTTACCGAGCAATTAGCAGAACTAGTTTAAGTGTAACATTAAATTACAGCTTCACAGATTAACTAATGGCTGTATTTGAATCCACAGTTATGCCTTTCTCCGCTTTGATAACACCAAATTCCTCCCACTCGGTTTTGATCAGTTTGTGAGCAGAAACTGGATCAACACTTAGGGACATATGTATTGCATTAGTGGCACAGGGCAGTTCAGCAAGTCACCTTGCTGCACTGCCCTGCATCACAGGGAAAGGGCAGGAATGCGCTGCATTTATCCACTACGTGCATTCCTCTCCTTTCCCTTTGCACTGGCACCATTTTGACAGCTAAATGCCAGCGCAGGCACCCTTGCACCATTGTGCGAGGGTGGCTGTGTTGTAGGCAGGATTGTTTTTGTGCAGGAAGGGGCACCTGTGCTGCAGAACATGAAAGAGGAAACAACAAGGAGAAATAAACATATTTCACCTCTTTACACCTCCCTGGGTAGGCGTATCTTTTTGGTGCATTCCCAGGTTTACCAGGTTTGGTAAATCTGGAAATGCATCAAAAACCATGGGAGTTGCGTGGGAACACTAACCGCAACGCCTCCCTTGCGCAGAGTAATGCAACGCAGGGATTTGTGCTGAGTTGTATTACTCCATATTTTTGAAGCCATTCAAAGCCTCTCAAAGTGGCTTTGCGTGGCTTCAAAAATATGACTTAGAGGTTTGCGTCACGCATGTACCACGTTGCGTGATACAAGCATGACGCAAATCTCTCATAAATATGCCCCTTAGCTTTGACCCTGCTTTTCTAATAGAAAGACATTCTATGGGCTAAAATCGTAAAATGTGCCGACCATTGCAGCTCTATCTGTCTTTCCAAAAAGACCTGTCCTTTGCAGCTCGTGATCACTGTCTTTTCTGCCCTGTCACCCATTAAAGCCAGGACAGAGATAAAACCCCTGGTGGGCTAGAGGACCGTGGGCTGTTTTCAAGGCTAGACGCTTAATCCTCCAACCTTCAATGCAACTCCACGGAAGCGGAACACAATGTGATTATGGCTCCATAGGTGATTTAGAATTGTGTAAATGTGCTGCTCATAAGACTGTGACAAAGGCTGCAGTACTGAAACCTATAGTTTTTAATCCAGTACGTTTGAAAAATGTGCTTAAAATTAATCACTTGGGCCTATTCAAAATATGTGTGTTATGAGAACTTTCAAGCTTCCTTGGAGGGAATCAGGATCTCTCGCTATATATGGTCTGTTCAACATCAGTCTGGTATAAAAATACTTTCCAAGGATGCCTTAAACTCCCAGAACATTCCTGCACAAGGGCTGGCTAAGCAAGCAGTGGTTAGCTAACAATACTGAAATAATTTAAGAAATTTCAGAATTAGAGTTAGCAGAATAAACCACTAACGCAGTAAATCACGACTATCCGCACCTAAAAAATGCCAAGATTATGAAAATGCCCTTACTACCTAGGGCTGAGATACGGTGCTATTTGAAAGAACACATTTTCATTGGTGATGTATCAATTATCCCTATGTGCTGATACACAGGTAAGGATTTTTTGCATCTTTCCTTTCGTCAGTAGGCAGAGCAGAGGTTCTGCCAAACTGTCAAAATATGTATCTGTAATGCACAATGTATGTGTACAAGGGAAGTGGCAGAGTGAGCAGTTAGCCTTCCTAGCTTAACACCTCACTCCGCCACTTCAGAAACGCAGGGCTGGACCATATTTACAAGCTGGCGCTACACTTAGCATCCAAGTGCCAACGCAGGCACCCTTGCACCCTAGTGCAAGGGTGTCTGCTTGCAGGGGAAGATTGTTTATGTGCAGGAAGATCTCCCTTTCTGCACATAAACAATCTTTAAATGCCGTTTTGTAACTTCTATGTGTGCTGCTTAATGCAGCACACATAGAAGTTGCAAAACAGCATTTTAAAAAAATGATTGTTTATGTGCAGGAAGGGGGACCTTCCTGTACATAAACAATCATTGGCCTTTTGCTGTTTTCATGTGTGCTGCAGAATGCAGCACACATGAAAACAGCAAAAACGAGGAGAAATTAAACATTTCTTCTCGTTGCGCCAGGGTAAGAGCAGGTTTTCCCTGATCTTAATTCTGGCGCTGCCTCCTATTTACGACTCCCTTGTAAATAGAGGGCAGCATCAGAATCAATGGGAGTTGCGGTGGAACAGCCACAGCAACTCCCATTGCCCTCCCCTTTCACGCTAAGCATAGCGTGAAACGGGGCCTTATTAACAAGGCAGCGTTAAGCCACGTTAGGTGGCTTAACGCTGCCTTGTAAATAAGGCGAAGCCCCTATCGCCACAGGAACGTCGTAAAAAGGGATGTTCCCGAGGCCATAGGGGCTTATAAATATGCCCCAGAATCTCAGCAAAGACTACATGAACAACACATTGCACATGAAGTGATGATGTGTAATGTAATGGCATCTGGTGCACAAATGGAGTCAACATGCCAATTCGCTGGAAGGGGTGTGTGTGTGTGTGCGTGTGAGTGGGTGCATGTGTGAATGGGTGTGTGGGTGGCAATGTTCCCTCTAATTTTTTTCCTCTGTGTGCGGCAGTGGAGGGTCTCTGTGCGCTGCAACCATGGCTATGTGCGCCAGGAACCAGACCGCGCGCGTGTGCAGCGCCAAATGTCACTCCAAACGTTTACTTAAAAAAGTGAAAAGATGGTGCATTTTCACACATACATCGCCACGTTAAGGGTCTTAAGGTCGGTTTGCAAATTGGATAAACACGCCATGACATGAATTGGTTACACAGGCAAGTACACTTCAGGTTTAGAAAAGCACAAGACTCCAACGGATGTGCCCCGCACAGCGCTTTACTAACAAACGAGTACAGCAAGTTTAAAAACACAGCGTGTACTTTCAATTTATTCTGAAAGTACACGCTGTGTTTTTAAACTTGCTGTACTCGTTTGTTAGAAAAGCGCGGTGCGGGGCATATTGTGCGCTTTAGTTTAAGTATTCATGTTAATCACAGCCCCTTCACGAGCTGTGATTAACATGAATACTTAGACAAAAGTGCACAATATGCCCCGCACCGCACTTTCCTAAGTCAGACAGCCAGCCTTACCTGCATTCCGGAGTCCAAACGCTTCCTCTGTCCACAGTCCACGCCGCACCCAGGAAGTGCCCGTTTTTCGCGCCGCTCGCTTTTTTAAAGCGGCGGCGTGAACTCTCTTGCGGGATGTCCAGTGTGTGCGCGCGCTCCACATGGCAGTGCGCGCTCGCAGGAAGAGGTGTGCGCGCGCGCGCGTGCGCACCTTAAAGGGAACAGTGGTGGGTGGGTGTGTTTTTAGGTAGGAGAAATACATCCTAATTTCTCCCTAAATAGCTGATGCTTATGATAGCGTCCAAGTTGATTTTAGATGTGACTTTGCTTTTGGAGCTATAGCTGGAAATTTGCCTATCAAGGAGTGTCTGCTAGGAGTAAAATTCTAAGAGAAATCCTAGAGTTTGTTTTGAAGTATTCCCTGACAGACTCTGATGCTTTGTTCAGTCTTTTTTAATTGCTCACTCTTGAAGTTACAATATCATTCCCCAACATTTGGTGCCATCCAAAAATATGTCATGTAAAGATAGGGTCTCCAATCCATGAGCTGCTCACAGACTACAGTTACCAGGGAGCCCACTGATCAGGTTGGCGCTCTGAGAATGTCTGCTTCTTGGAAGTGAGAGCCATGTCCTAGGTCGTTTCTTGGAAACACAGATGCTGGTGATATTACTGTTCTACCTATTGCTCAGGAATGCTATGCTGACTGCACAGACTTTCGATGCTGAAAGCTTAAATGTTCTAACAACACTTAGCAGCAGATGCTCGCAAAGCGCACCCATCCTGCAAGCTTCTGGGATTTGGGAGAGAAAACCTTTGCCTCACTTACAACTCTATTGGCACAACATTGGATAACATGCTCTGTGCCACAGGGTCTAGGTGCATGCATTACAATAAATATCAAGAGGTGTTACATTTTTTTGGTCCTCATCCGGCATGGAACCTAGTTGGTTCCTCCTGTCCCCGAATATTCAAGTAGGTTCTTTACTGGACAGAGACCTTGATGAAAGTGTGACAAATCAGGTCCACCCATCTCCTTAGCCCCATGGATCCCTAAAACACACTACTTTAAATGAAAGTAATAGAAAGGAACACAATACTTCGGTGTATATGGCATGCTTGAATGGTTGTGTGACAAATTACCAATTAACATACTCCAAAGAACAGATAATAGACTTAAATCAAGTCATCACAGAGGGATCCTTAAAAGCTCCTGATGAAAGCCAAAGGACCCATTGAGGAATATGTGTATTGGCTGAAACATGTTGATGCACAGACACTAGATATAACTCCTCTTTCCTAGAGTGTCCCCACCTGGTTTTAATGTTGTCAAGGTGTTTTAATAATCTAAGATCAGGACACCTTAGGGAAGTTTAACTTTAGGATGCCTCTGGATATCGAAGAGCTCCCTTGATTCTCAAGGTTGAGCCCGTCCAGATACCATAGGTATTTGGACGTGGACTCTATGTTGAAGCATGCCACTAGTAACCCTAGTGGATGAGAGTACTAAGAAAACCCTAGAGATGCTTTGCAAAGTGGACGTAAAAGAGACAGGGGACTAGCCTAAGTGGGCCTTCTCTTATTGATTTTAGGTTCTTGTCAAGAACTCTGGCAAGGACTGGTGACAGGGTAAACAAAGTAATAGAATATTGAGTACTGAGCTGCCCAAGATCTCACAGTCAGATGAGAAAAGTGATCCAAAGGGGAGCTCTGCACAAGGGAACACCATGGATAAAGCTCATAAAGAACAGGCTTTCAAGAGGCAGTTTGGCATAGAGACTAACTAACACCCAGGATGGACATGCATGACATATGTTTAACAACATTAACAATAAAGGGAAGGTGGGGTAAAGCACTCGGGAGCCCCACATGGTTAGACTGAAGCTCAGTAAGTTCCTCACCCACAATTGTTGTCACAGATACTGACTCCAAATACCCACATATAGGATATTTATGCAAAGGCACGGTCTGTGCAGCTGATACTTCTGGTGACGTTATAAATGTAACTCAAAGACAATACTCACTAAGGACAAACACCTTCTAGGTTGTCAACTGAGCCCACGGATCCTAACGATCAAACAGGACCACACAAGGTGGTAATAGCAAGGGTGTAGAACTAACTACACAGCCATAATAGACAAGGAGCTAGCAAGGAGGAGTTCTTAACAGGAAAAAAGCTAAAACAAACGGCACACCTGGCAGAAAGCAAGTACCAACCACACAAGGAAACTAGAGGCTAAGACTGAAGGAATAAAAAGGTAGCAAACTAGAAACTAGAAAAAGGGAAAGAACGCAGGCACAGGGAAAAGGGTAAATACAGGAGGAGAGAGATTTCAAAGGTGTACTAAAATAGTGCTGGCTCAGAATTCAAGGGAGCACTGCGAGCAATGCTAGTTCAGGAACAAAGGAATTAGCTACAGCCCAGGGCCAGGGAACAGGGAATAACTATAGCTCAGGAACTCTGGAAACAAGGATAGCAAAAGCTCAGGAAACAAGGGGTCAACCAAACAGAAACACTGCTAAAATGACGAACGCTGAGCTGAAGAGGACTGGAGCTTAAAAGATCTCGAAGTGATCACATGCATCCGATGTGATCAGGGTAGCAGCTGTCAGCCACAGGTGTGCTGAATTTTTCCCTCTATCCTTGGCCTGCATGGATGGAGATGAAGCAGTGAGCAGGGAATTCTAGGTAATGGTGTGTTTAGCAAGAGCAGACTGGCTTCACAAAACCCACCATGGATCTGGAATGCATGGGAATTGCTGAATAGTGTCCAAGACCCAGGAAATCAATCTATGCATACAGTAGACAGTCTGGAAGCTTATTAGAACACTAGAGAGTCCCACAATTCGGCCCTCTGGTAGTGGGCACTAGAGCACAGGGAGCGAATCATGACAGTTCTAGACTGTCAGTTGAATGTCGGGGTTCTGTTAGTATAAGTCCTGTTACATTTCTCTTTTAATCCTTGTATCTAGATTTGCCTGGCATGTATGTTTCACTAATGACAAGGATGAAATTTGAATTCATGCGTGCAAATCACAATAGATTTACATTCTATTGTGTGTGTGTACTTTCTTCCCAGAGTCAAAGATCTGAAGTACCATATGCACCACAGAAAATCAGAGGTAAATATGTAAACAGTTCCAGGCCACCAGCAAATCATGGTTAAAAGCATGTACTTGCCAATGAGCACAGCATGAGCACAACAAGGAAGTTCTTGCTCAAGAGTAAAAGCGGCACTCTCATTGGCCCAAAGGTTTTACAGTTCACATGAAGTCACCAGAGAAAAGAGATTGTAAGGAGCATATGTGTTTCGCTCTGCGCCACAGTCCAATCCACAGAGGCTTTCCTGTGAAGTGTCCTTGCTCATATTTGGCTAGGGCAGGAGATAAAAAGAACTTCAAGGTTCAAAGTATTAATGTTTAAAAAAAATGCAGTAGCAAAGGCAATCAAAATTGGATCCATGATTTAAGAGGTTTTAATCATCGGAATAAGCCCCTTTAAAAATAAAACGTGCAACAGGTCAGGTACTCTTTAATCAGTGTAACTGTATAAAAAATATTAAATAAATCCAAGTTTGAACCACCAGTTGGATCCTACGAGCCATGACTGAACTGAACAATGAAGAATTAAATGTCTTGTAAGGAAGAACATGAGGGGTAGATTTACGACCACTTTGCACCTGGTTTGCATCACAAAAGTGGCACAAACCATTGCAAAGTGAATAATTGGATTTACTATGACTGGAAAGCTGCCCTAAAATAACACAAAATAGCACTATGTGCTATTGTGCATGAAAGGGGCATTTCATGGGGTGTACTTGGACATTCCCATGCAAACACCTATGGTTTTTGACACAGAAGATACTAAAAACACTAGACAGGGGTTTGAGCCAAAAATGTACAACTCCTCGAGGCAGGCACAACATGGGAGAAAACCTTTCCAACGTGCATGTGTGCTGTACTTTACAGCACACATACAAACTTGGAAAAGTTATAAACTATGTCTAATCCAAATATTTAGTACTAGAAGGGTATGCTTCCAGTATAAAACCTATGTTGGATTTCACCCAGACATCCCTGCAATATGGTGCAAGGGTGTGTGTGGTGAACGGCTGCCCAAAGTGCACCAGTGCAGAAAGAGAGAGAAACAGAGCCATGTCTTACAAAATATGGTTCAGCTCTGCTCCCTCCCTTTGTCGCAATGTATCACAGCAACTTTGGTTGCTGCACTGCGTTGTATCAAATGTTAGTGAATCTGCCCCAGGAAGTTGATGTGAGGCAGCAAGTCGAATCAGTAATGGAAACCAATGAGCTGCGCTGAACTGTAACAAGAATAGTCTCCTGTAAGCAGTGAAGATGGCCTGAATACTGAATATCTCAGCGGGTTGCTGTTATTGAAGCCAGAGGTTCAATTCGTCAATATGTGTTGATCCATATTCAAAGGATCCAGTCGATGATTTGATTCTGTTGTGGCCCATTTTGGGCTAATATTGAAGCAGGTCAACTTGACACAAAAAGTTTCAAAGTTGTTTTAAAGTTTTCACAGACTTTCCTCATTCTTTACAGAGAAATGAAAAGAACAAAATGTTATGGATGGAATGCATACATTAATACCAGCCGCTGGTAATAATGCATGCTGAATTACAGTCCATCATATTTTTTATTCACTGCACTACTCTAAACATAGAGCAAGTATAAGCAAACTATTCTTGGCACTGCTTCTGAAGGGTGAGGTGCAGATTAGATCTTAAGAAACAGTGAGTTACAGGATCCACATCTGGGCACACCCGTCTTATGATAGACTGGAATGCGGACTGGATTAAATAGCAGTGGCTCAGAATAACCCAAGCAATGTACCCATCACTTTGTGCTATTCTTAGTACACAGAGTTCTGATCAATTCTTAGGTAGCCATAGACAGAGATAGACACTCCAGTCAGTCTGCTAGGCTCTGCCCAAAACTAACAGGTCAGCAGAAGAGAGGCCTTTACTTGCCCAGGGTCATTTCACTTTAAAAACGTCGGGCCTTATTTATGAAGGCCTTACGCTGCTGATGCGTCACTTTTTTGTGACTCAGCGGCAGCTTAATCAGTATGCCATACTGCACCCCATTTACAAAGTGACGCATCTAGGCAAGCGCGTCACTTTGTAAAGCCCTGCGCTACATTATACCTGCGTCAGGTATAATGTATGCAGGGTGGGCGTTCCCCCGTAAAAAAGCTCGTAGAAGTGGTGCAGTGAAATTTATGAGATTTCACTGCGCCACTTCTACGGTTTCACTGCGTCAAATCCTAGCGCCCGCTCGAAGCAGGCGTAAGGACTGACACAGGGCTTTTCACATGGGTCTCGCCCCATGTGTAATGACACGTTGCTGTAGTTGCGTCTGTTTTCCAACACACTCCAGCAATGTGTCACTACTGCACCAACAAATGCATCAGGATTCCTGACGTATCTGTTCAATCCCTGCGACATGGAGCACCGTAGTTTAAATACGGCACATGCATGGTGTCACAAGGAGGGCGCAATGAAAAGTGTTGCATCGCTGGTTTCAACTAGCGATGCAACACTTTTCATAAATGAGGCCCTTAATATGATGCAACCAGGCAGCAGGCTCCTCTAGTAGGTCGTGGGGCTTCCATCAAGCTGCAGACTCCTATGCCCCTGGAAGCAAAAGACATGTGATTGTCTCAGTTGGTCCCAATAGACAGTTTTTGGTTTCAGTGCTTCTTCTTTCACCTTCCATGGTCCAATGGGATTGTAAAGATCGGTTGCCCATGAAGGCGGACGTAAAGAGTACAAAAGTATACTATCGGTAGGCAGCTACTATTCAATCACCCCAAAATCCACACACATGATCATGGCCTCCTTCAATACACTTGTTAGTGGTTAACAATCACAGTATCTCAGAGCCTTCTACATGGAAAAAATCCAATATGGCATGGTGAAAGCTCCCTAATTGAGAACTCCTTCCAGACCACAAGTTCTGTATGTCATTTGATTATCCCAGACTGCACAGAACAAAGAAGTTCATCACAAATCCCTGCCAACTAATGTCAGGGTCCATGTTGTGTTGATCGAGACTTGGTGCCTTTGTTGGGTCTTCAGTATAAAGGCAACAAGAAGGAATAGCAGCACCTATTGTATACAGTAAACAGAGCCTCTTTCCTCTTCAACTGACAGATTGTTTTCCACAATGGGTATTATTTAGGGATGTTTAATTATACTATTTGCATTCTATAATTATGTTTCCTAGACAGAAATGTGAATTTGTCTTTGTCAGAAAGGGTACCTGCACTTTACCACAGTGGCACCAGAGATCCAATTAATGTTTTGCCACTGCCCATCGGAAGCCCACATCAGAACGGCTAATGGGAGGGGAGAAATGAATGTGCCAACCACAGGAGTTGTAGAATCCAAGGACCCAAAATCATCTATACTCTGGAATTTTTCCAACTGTGTGGATGACATAACTAGAATATGGATTGACTTAAAACGCATTGAAAAGAAACATCTGACTAAACACTACCTTGTCATTGGTTTCTCCTGTCTAGCTACCTCCAGTCTACTCCACTTATTCTTGACTAGGCACTGCACCTCTCTGTGATCTCAACTTGAGATGAGAGTCCAGAAAGGGAAAAGAACATACAATTAGCACCTAAGTACCTTGGCAGCATCTTGATGGCTCTAAGATCCTTTCGAAAGAACATCAATCATCATACCTAGACTCAGTCTTGTCGTGGAGCCATTCTTAGTAGAGATTTAAGAAATATTTCATCATACAGTCTATTTTGTTATTCATGGAATGTTTCTTCACACACTAAGGTTAGTATCTGCATTCTATGCGCCTCGCATACGCACGTTCTATTGCACTCATGCCACCACAAAGATGTATGCTGATTGAGGCCAAAGCACATATACAGGAGCTTAGTCCTCTACATAATCTCTGTAATATTGCTCAACAAACTGTTACAATTTCTAGTGTGTGAGCCAATTCGGACTAACCTCTCTGCAGTCCGGCTCTTGTGTGTCTCTGCAGCCTATTGCATGTTGGCTTGTGCAGGTATCCTACAGTGTTTGTTCCCGTTCTCAGTTATGCACTCTGTGGAATAGTACTGCAATGATGCCAGTCCTCCAGATAGTGGTTCAAAATTGGGAAGCAGCATGTATGACCTTCAGCAGGGTTTTCATAGTTTAACTACTTCCAAGAGGACCTCTGAGTTTCAACAAGACAATGAACTCTCAAAAGAGGTGGCAAAACTCATGCAGGAAGATAAGCAGATCGTGTAGGATGCAGAAGGCGAGCCACGAGGCTTGTTAGATCCAGGAAGTCCTCCTGCTGTGGTTAAGTTTCTCTGTCGTAGTTTTGGTTTAGTGCCCTGTGATCTGGGTAATAGTACTCATTTGCAAGGCCCTAGATTACTTGAAGGCATAATGGCCTAAAAAAATCCGATCGTCATTGGAGGCGCTTGTTGGTGTGACAAGAACACTACGCAAATAAGTAACATTAAGCAGCAATAATGCAAGTGTCATGTTTGTATGAGAAGACATACTTTGATCCCGTGTCCTCGACAGGATACGTTGCCAATTCATTGTTAGAGGGCAAAGTTTGTTAGGCCCTTACCTGTAGAAGTCCAAAGTGTGGATTGAGCCCGTCTGTCTCCTAGGAGATTCTGAATTGAGGAGCAGATTTCCAGCCCCCCTGATTGTCTCAAAACCCTGAGCCCTCTTCTCACACCTGCCCAGGCCCCTTAAGGGTTTGTTGGGTGTTTTTGCTTGTGGATGTTACAGTTTAAAAACTGACGTTTTTAACCTGCCCGTGATTGCATCATTTTTCCCCTGTTTTGTTTAGAAACTTGTAGTTTTTACTTGTCCGTGACTGTTTCATTTAACCTGTTGAATTGTGGGATTTGCAGTCAAAAATCTGTTGATTTTTTTTCACATTCCCCGTGACTACCTGTTTTTCTCTCCTAATTTCTCCCTTGATCTGTGCTCAGACCTATATGTTAAGCAATCCATCCCCAGCTCCCATTTTGTGTCAGCAAGTGAGTGAAACCAGATTCCGCCCCCCTCCCCCTTAGCAACAGGGATGTTCTAAATCAGAGAGTAAACAGAGGGTGCTCTGAGACAGCAGTAATATGCTGTGAGCTGTTTAAGCTGTGTTATTTAGGGATTGTGCACTAATTTTTTGGCTAGGAGAGTGAGTAAAGTTTTATACAAACAGTATTATTAGAGGACAACGTTTGTTAGGCCCTTACCTGCAGAAGACTAAAGTGTGGGTTGAGGCTGTCTGTCTCCTAGGAGATTCTGAATTGAGAAGCAACTTCAAGCTTCCAACTCCCTGGGCAGCAAACCTCGCCCGAGGTCGCAGGGACCTTATATAGTCTGCTATTGGATGCTACATGTGTGCACTGGTTGGTGGTTGCATCTGGTGTTTCTATTGGATTAGGGTTAGTGTTCTCATTGGTTGGGTATTTGAGGGTTCTGATTGGTTCCTGGGTCAGTGATTCTATTAATGTAGGGCTTAGGGTTAGTGATCTGATTGGTGGATAGGTTTAGGGTTTTGGATTGGTTCCTGGGGCTGGACTTTCTATTGGACATAGGGCTTAGGGTTTCCTGTGTGATTGGCTGCTAGGACTAGGGTTGGGACTAGGGCTAGGGTTAGGCTTTCTATTGGACGTAGAGTTTAGGGTTTTGTGCCTGATTGAGCGCTTGGACTAGGGCTATGAATGGTTGTAAGGTCTTGGTCTCCTATTGGTCCTAGGATTCAAGGCTAATGTTGTGATTGGTTAGGGTTAGGGCAGGGTTCCCATTGGCTAAAGGGGTCACCTGATTACTAGGGGTATATAAGGCGAGGGCTTAGGGCGTCTCAGCCCGGGCGTCGAGACTAGGGTTGAGAGGACAAGGGTGAGTGCCTCTTTGAGCCTGTTTGAGACTGGTCGGGACTAGGGCCAGAAGTGCTGCCCAATTTCATATACACCAGCACCCGCCCTACTCCACCCACATCCACAACCAGATTAACACACTCACACCAAATGTACTCCCACTCATTTACTACAAACCAACCCTATGCACAATTCACTGTCTCAGCACCCACTACAAAACCACACAAACCACACCTATGCACCCTTCTATCCTAGCTACCACACATTTCCACCATCACCTACAAACAGTACACAACTCTATCCTATAGCACTAGCCAATCCACTCATGACTAACACAACTCAATTTCACTCCACACTGAACTATATCCCAACCAGACACACACTCCCTGCTCTAATTATACTTAACAGACCCTTTTTTGTCACTAACAAACCTATACTCAGCCTTCCATCATTTCTCCAATCAAGACCCTCCTCTTCTTTCGACCACTGTAAGACAACTACACAACACTTACACTGCACTGCACCACACATATTACCTCTTGCACTAAACACGTCTAAGACAAACACTCACAACTCTACTTCATCCCCTCCTACACACAACATACGCTCTACTCACAAACACATCACCATCCCCTTTACCTTACAACTTTCACTCACAAACAATACTATACTAACAAATCCATCTCCTAAAACAAATACATCAGCATCTCCTTTCACTACTCCTCAAAAACAAAACATATCACGCACACCAGCACAACAAAATCTCTCAAGCGCAACACCTCATAATACTTACCATCACAAACTACAAACATCCACCCACCTTTCAAATTACACAAATGAACAAACTCCAATACCAAGCTTTCTCTCTTCCACCACACCCAACACATATACAACTTCACAGCAACTCTCTTTTAACCGCCTCTCATCCATTGGACAATTTAGAACCTTACTACATGATCCATATGCTGCACCGCCACCCCTAACCCATAGACCTTCCACCCTAAACAGACACAAACAAGATAAGCAACGTGCCACACCTCACAACTTCGCTTCTCCATGTCCACTGCACAAAAAGGTTACACTACAAAAACAACACAGCACACCAACTCACTCTCAAACACTGTCTCCTCTACAAAACAGTCACACTATCTCCAAAGCACATTCTCTAAACTGTCTACTAATAAATGCTCAATAGTTCTCTAAGAACAAACATCACATTCACAACCTTCTCACTGACACAAAACCAGACATACTATTCATAACTGAATCATGGTTGGGCGATGATATGGCTCCAGTCCTGCATGAAGCCGTTCCTCTAGACTATCAAAAGATCACCCAAAATTGTATAGGCAAAAAAGGAGGTGGCCTAGCTGATGTGTTCAGACAAACATTACATATCACTAAAGTTGACAACGTCTCCATAAAAAATTGTGAGGCCCTTTTCACCAGATGCAATACTACACCGTCTTCTTCCTGTAACTTCCTGCTACTTTACAGACCTCCACCTAGCAAGGCAACATTCCCAGAAGCACTTCTAGACATGGTTTCAAACCTGATAACACTACACTCCAACCTATGCATTCTGGGTGACCTCAACATTTGGTTTGACAGACCAAATATGCCCCATCCAAAAACAATCATAGCTGGCCTAGAAGCACTGAATCTGCATCAGATCGTCCACGAACCCACACACATCGCTGGTCACATCCTAGATGTCATTTTTGCTCATACAGAAATAGTTACCTTTCACACGTTGACTCCCGTCACATGGTCAGACCACCATTTGCTTGCCTTCCAACATAAAACAACACTAAGCGACGCACCTAAAACCACCTTACATCCACTTATCGACCATGGAACAAACTAAATTTGGAACACTTAGAAACATAACTAACATCCAGTAGAGATCTAGAAACAATACATTCTGTTCAAAAACTATATGAGTGGCTACAAGAAGCTTTTAATATCCTGATACCACTAAAAATCCACACAACAGTACAAAAGAAAACAAGCACCTTGGAGAAATACAGAGATAAAAGAGATAAAACAACAAATTAAAAAGCTGCAATGTGTCTGGCTCAAAACATACACCAACCAAGACAAACTTCGCCTACAGAAAATTAACAGATTATACAAGTCAGCTATCAAAAAAGCAAAGAAAAAATACTTTTCAAACATAATTCAAAATGCTAAATGTGCAAATAAAGAATTCTATAAAATTCTCAATGAATTTCGTAAACCAAATTGCCTAGAAGCAGCTCATCCCATTACTCAAGAGTTCACAGACAAACTGGCAAATCATTACACGGACAAATCAGACACGTTGTACTCATACTTAAAACAGAGACAAAGCATCAGCTCTAACCCAGCCTCTCCGTTCCTTCCAACACATTTCACACAATTAATTTATGGACCTCGTCAAAGCAAGCAGGCCTGCCGGCAGCCCTTCTGACCCATGTCCACCACAAACCTTCAAGACAATTCTTCTAACAACCTCTGCTGCCACTCCAGTAAAGAGAATCATCAATTACTCCTTAACTACCGTAATATTTCCAGAAGAACTCAAAAAGTCATACATATGCCCATTACTAAAGAAAACAAACTTGGACCAGCTGAACCCTGACAACTACAGACCGATTTCAAATGGACCTTTCCTGGGCAAACTGATAGAAAGAACAGCTTTCGCCTAGATGTCATAATTCACTCAAGAGAATGCCATACTTTCAGACTTCCAAATCGGATGTCGTCCATGAAGAGGCATAGAATCGGCCCTCATTGCCATCTGGGATGACCTGAAGAACATAGTTGGCTGCAACAGGGTTGCTGCACTACTTCTTCTGGACCACTCTGCTGCATTTGACATGGTTCAATCAATCAATCAATGAATCAGGGATTTGTGAAGCGCAGTGCTCACCCGAGAGGGTCTCAAGGTGCTGGGGAAGGGGGGCTTCGAGCAGCTCCGTCTCATCCGAAGAGTCAGGTCTTGAGGCTCTTCCTGAATGCTTGCAGTGCGGAGGTTTTTCTGATGCTGAGGGGGAGTCTTGGCCACGATGTAGGAGAAGGCTCTTCCTCCCGTTCTGGCTCTGTGGATGCGTGGGATTTCGGCCAGGGCAAGGTCGGCAGAGCGGAGGTTTCTCTTGTGTGCGTAGAAGGAGATTCTTTCATTGAGGTATTGGGGTCCGATGTTGTGGAGGGATTTTTAGTCGTGAGTGAGCAGCTTGAAGGTCACTCTCTTTTCGACGGGGAGCCAGTGGAGGTCTCGTAGGTGCTGGGTGATGTGGTCTTGTCGTGGGATGCCGAAGACAAGTCTGGCTGTGGCGTTCTGGATGGTCTAGAGTTTGAGGAGTGGGGATTTGTTGATTCCGGCATAGAGGGCATTCCCGTAGTCCAGTCTGCTGGTTATGAGTGCATGGGTGACGATCTTTCTGGATTCGGGGGGATCCATTTGAAGGTCTTGCGGAGAGTACTGAAACACGTGGAAGATACTGTGCTGACCTTTTGGGCTCATGGTGAGGGAGGAGTTGAGTATGATGCTGAGGTTGCGGATGTGGTCCGTGGGTGTGGGAGGGTTGCCGAGGGCGGTGTGCCACCAGGTGTTGTCCCATGCGGAGGGGGTGGATCTGTGGACGAGGACTTCCATTTTCTCCAAATTGAGCTTCAGGCAGCTGCTGCTCATCGTGTGTCTGGTGATTTCGGGTTCCTTGATGAGGTTGTGGCTGCTGCGGAATCCGGATTGGGAAGTGTTTAGGATCGAGTTGGATTCTTTGAAGTTGGTGAGCTGGTTGTTGACGATCTTCTCAGTGACTTTGGCTGTGAAGGGGAGGAGAGAGATGGATCTGTAGTTCTTGAGGTCCGTCGGGTCAGCGGTTGACCATGACACTCTGATACAAAGACTCTATGATGCCGGTATAGAGGGGACTGCTCTAGACTGGATCGTGTCCTACCTTCGCATCAGAACTAATGGCATGCAGGGCCGGACTGGCCGTAGCGGGCATTGGGCATTTCCCTGGTGGGCCGCCAGGGCTGGGGACTGGTTTTGGGCCCCTGGGGTCTTTTTTGTTACAGCAGGGCCGTTTTTGCAGCACAGCTGCAATATCGGCCCCTGTAACAAAATCGGCCGAAACCGGCCCTGGCAAACAGCTCAGCCGCACCCAAACCCCCCGGGGGGGCCGGCCAAGCACTTTGCCAGGGCCGGTTTTGGTTCCCAGCTTTCTCGTCCAAACCGTACTTCACAAAAGCAGGGGTCCCTCAAGGCTCTATTATCTCGATTACCGGCACTGATCAATCAATTTCACCTCACATGCTATAACTATGCAGATGACACGCAAATAGTCCTTCAACTGCAATGCCCTAAAGACATTGGAAACTCGCCAATTTTCAGTTGTCTCGGAGCCGTGGATCAATGGATGACGTGAAGCCATCTGAAATTGAATGCTTCTAAAACAGATATCGTCACGTTCAGCGATTGGAAACATTATGACCTGCTTGCCGCATGGCCTGATGATCTGGGAACAAAATATCGAAGGAAGTGAGAAACCTCAGAATGGCCATGGACTCTGAGCTATCAATGAATGCCCAAGTGGACAAACTAGCAAGATCAAGCTTTGTTACTATAAAAACTCTGCGACAAATCTTTCCCCATTTGGGCTTTCCACACAAGGCCCAGGCTACCATTTCCCTTGTTTTGTCCAAACTCGATTACGCCAATAGCCTCTACCACGGAACACCTTTAACCACCATGAAAAGACTACAACGGATTCAGAACTCAGCTGCCAGACTACTCTTACATATAAAACCGCAAGACCACATCTCCCCTGCCTTGAAAGCCCTACACTGCTTACCGGTTACCAGAAGATCCACATTCAAGCTGCTTTGTATCACCCACAAAGCGATACATGGAACGGGACCGCTCTTCATCAGGAATAAAATCACCAAACACATTCAACAAAGGAACCTCCGCTCTAGATTGGCACCTCGCCTAAAAATCCCAAGATACAATAAAAAAACAATAGGTGGCACATCATTCTCTGTTCAAGCAGCCAAACTATGGAACTCTTTACCCCAACATAAGATCCACAGATAACCACCTATTCTTCAGAAAACTACTCAAGAATTGGCTCTTCCCCACATAACCACCATATGCAAAGAGATAGAAATATACCGCATATCTCTCTGTACATAAGCATTTATTTGTACTATAGATATGTACCTATATATGTGTATTGCTTTGTATAAACGTGTAGAATAATTATGTTTAAAAAAAATATATATATAGATACTCATTAGTTCTGCTTAACAAATGTACAAATTACTGATAGTTACATTATTCTATGTTTTTCACATATATATAAGTGACTGCATAAATAAGTAAATCTTTTTATCATAACTATTTATCTACAATTGCTTCACTATTGATCTACAAAAAATATATCAATAAATAAATAAAACGAATTTAAAGTACAACAACACTTGAAAGCCAGAGTTTATTTAATGCACCTTTAATCTACATATACTACCTTCCTTTATGCATCTATATACCTTCCATGTACTTATGGATCTATATCTTTATTACTTTTGGATATATATATTTATTACTTTTACTTATTTGTTACTTTTCCTCTAATTCAGCATATCCAATGCACTACCCTATTTTTCACCCTATACCGCTCTCAATATATCCTCTACCTCAACCCTCTGACTCATCTCAAACCTCTTTTTACTACTCTTTCCAATGCACTACCCTATTTATCACCTAATACCTCTATCAATTTTTCCATTACCTCAACTCTCTCATTCTACCCAAACCCCATACCACTAATATGATCCCCAAAATAACCCTTTCGAGACTCTTCCCTACTCCATCCCTCCTTGCATCATCTCATACCTCTTTTTACTGTTCCGATCCCCCAAAACAAGCCTTTGTGTAAATAACTTTACACAAAGAGGTGTTCTCACCAATCTCTATCGCCCTCACCCCGACCCGCCGGCACCGTCGAGTCTGCCTCCCCTCACTTTAGGGACCAGACTCCTTTCCCATCACCCTATGTGCCTGACCATTGGATGGCCGCCCAGGTCCAACTCTAGGGGTATCTACAGGTAACTTGTACAGGTGAATCACTGACCAACCCCACTCTTGTGGTAGGGTCTCAGCTTCAACTCGCCCTGTCCCGCTGGGCCCAGAAAGGAAGTCATCTTGACCCTCACCTTCATGACTGCCGTGCCAATTCGTATCTGCCCATTGCCTGACCCTTGATACCTGACCGTAAAATGGCCTCCTAGGAGTAACTCCCAGTCAAATGCACCAGGTAGTCACCGACCAGCTCAAAAGAAACAGCACAAATCTCTCTACTACTCGCACATTACCCTCAAAGGACGGCTCTGGAAACTCTATCCCACCTTTCCCAAAGGGAGCTTGCCCCCGTCCTACCAAGTCACAATGCTATCCGTCACGCCAGCCTACACCAACCCCTCTTCTGCGAACAACCTAAAACTGCACGGCCCGAACTCCTTCTCAATCAGTTTCCCTCCTAACCACTCACCCAAAGCGAAAAAAAACTTCAAGCAAAAACTGATCAGACAATACCCTGAATCTCTATAAACAAAGAAGCACCAACAACGGCTGACCACAGGTTCAGCACATCAAATCCCCAGTTTTCATAAATAATAAGAGTCCTGTGCAGACACTTCCAGAGCTTGCCGCAGTTAAGCTCTACTGGAAACCAGAAACATATTCTTTATACAAATAGGAAGGTGCACCAAGAAACGAGTCAATGTCCTTCAAATATATCCAAATGATGTCCTTTTATTAATCTTGATAGTAAAATACGGAAATCAGCCAACGCGTTTCGTTCCACAGAGGGAACTTCATCAGGGCTCATGTAACAGTACGAGGTACAAAATATCCGCACTCGGAATAAAAATGTATTCAGAAATGGAGTAATTTGGAAACCCCCGAAGTCCTTAGGTATCAAGACGGGGAATAATATATCCACGATCTGACATACGGTTAGTCCAAATAACAAATTGTAAAAACGATCTAGAAATTCCTGACACGTATGCAACAAAATCTAATACACAGAAGGTATCATTCCCAGGAATTATGTTCCACCGAAAATGGCAATTAAACAGCCGGTATCATAGGGCCTGTCTGGGCACTAAATGGAGGGGAAGGGGCTGGCAATCAATAATATCCAAAGGTGTGGTGGTAAAACTTATCCAAAAGGCGGTGTCCCGTGATTAGTCGGTGGCCTGAAACAATATTGGGGGGTCTTTGGTAGACTGCGGTAAACGTGCATCCGTTTCCTTTGAGGAATCCGATATTGAATATGTTGCAAGAAGTCCAATGAGGGGTTCAGAATTAATCTATGGCGGAAAAATCTCGCCCGCGATATCAAGGAGAACTGCACTCGTCTGCCTCTGCTTGGGAAATGTCAAGGTTTCTTGGTGCACCTTCCTATTTGTATAAAGAATACCCTGAATCTCTATTTGCGGACATCTACCACGGCTCCTCCAAAGGACAGATAAAAATGGACCTCATCTTCCACACTGAAAGACCCGAAAAATGGAATTCCATCCTCAGATCGCAGCTCCATATTTCCAAAACGACTATCACTTCCCATAGCTGCAAACTGACATTCTCAGCCCCTAACCGCACTAGGCGAAATGGGAACACCTCTGTGACCATCTACTCCAATGGCACAGTCCTGATACAAGTCAACAATGACAATCTAGAGTCATTTGACGCCCTCTTCCCATCTCTCCGGACTGCCCCCTCTCACGCACTCCTCCCCTGCCCGCCCCTCCTCCTCTCCCAGAAGAGCCAGACCCGCCAGCAGAACTCACCTACCATTCCAGTGCACCCTAGTAACAACACCTGCCTCTCACCACGAGACTCCACCCTCAACACTACCAGAGAGAACAAGGCCCCACTACCCCCCCCGGCAATCTCCCCTACCCGTCCCCCGCCCTCCATCTCCCCCAACCCACATTGAACGACCTCAACACACAGTCTGTGACTCCCAACCACCTCCCCAGACCCACATGCAATAAAACGCTGACGCCTCAACACGGCCCTCGTCACCCTGCACTCACGGCCCCGCCCAGAACCCACAAGGACAGCACACTCACAAAAAGGCAACTTAACAACGTCAGGCTCTCCCCCTCTAGGTTTAACATACCCGCCCAGAACACCCTCACCGACATAGAGACTGGGCAGCGGCTCACCCTGCTTGAAAGCTAGATAGCAATTATAATCCAGGGCTTTAGCGAAATCTTAACCAACCTCGCCGCGCCCCATAAGCCTCACCGAATACCCTCCTTCCCCACCCCCACACAAAAAGGCCTTCCAAGGCTCCCCACCCGAGATGGATCTCAACCCCCTCTCTAATCAGACACAGAGATCCCAAAGAACTAGAGATGCAATATCTGCAAGTGAAGCGGCAGATCTCGCTTTCTCGTACGACACTCCAATTACTGTCACCCTCCAATCCAAAATTCAGGTGATCACCGGACTGGGAAGAGACCAGGCCCTTCCAAAATCCCCTAGACCCCCGGCCACCCGCACTATCATCCCCACGGCCCCACGAACGAAGAAACCCAAAACAGAGACAACCCCCACCAACTGCATGCTCATAAACTGCAGATCAGCCACCAAGCATGCCACAGAGCTAGCAGAATCCATCCTCACCCACGACATAGACATAGCATTCATCACCGAGACATGGCTAAATGATTCCTCCTTACCACTCATGGATACTCTTGTCCCCCCAGGCTTTGCAATGACCAACAAAGATAGAAAAGACCAAAGAGGTGGAGGCATAGCAATCATCCACAAAAACAACATTTCCGTGACGGAAATAGACTCCTTCAACTACAACACCTTTGAATGCCTAACCGCCAACATTAACACTAGCAATAACAAAACACTAATCTGCCATCTTATTTACCACCCCCCAGGCAACACCACCGCATTCACTGAGCACCTGTCCGACCTGATTGCCCACTGCTCTCTCCGAGACGCGAACAACCTAATTCTGGGCGACCTCAACCTACACTGGAATGAAGAAAACAACCCGCTAATCCAGAACCTGAATGAGCTGCTACACAGCAACAACCTTACCCAACACTGCTCAGAGGAAACTCACAACAAAGGAGCAATCTTAGATGCAATTATCGCCCAACGTGACACAGTCACAATAGACCACACCCTGTCCGTGGATTGGTCCGACCACCACTTAATCCTATTCCACCTCACTCAACCGATCACACTCCAACCCCCCACCCAAGACCCCCCTCCAAATGGACGAGAAACCTTACTCAGATCAACATGACTGACTTAGAGGAAAGGGTTAACTCCCTCCTCACTGCCTCCACGGATGATCTATCCACAACAGAACTCACCGCCCACTACAACACAACCATGACATCCATTCTAGACCAAGTAGCCCCCCTGAAACTAAACAAACCCAGAAACATCCCATCCAGATCCTGGTTCAACACAGACATTAACAACGAAAGGAGACAACTAAGAGCCACAGAACGACTATGGAGGAGCAACCCCTCCACAAGCCTACACGAACAACTCAAAGCAGCCCGAAGGAAATACAAAAAACACATCAGCAGCGTAAAATCCACTTTCTTCTGCACCGCCCTGGACAAAGCAAAAAACAGGCCCAAAGAACTGTTCAAAATCATCAGGCAACAAACCTCCAAGCCCCCTGAATCCTCAATGCAGGCCTCCAAGGACCTGTGCGAAAACTTCGCCAACTTCTTCGAAGAAAAAATCACCAAGATTGAGCTCTCACTGGACATCAACGTCAACCCCGCCTGCAAAAGCTTGCCCCCTGGGACAGAAGACAACACTCGCAAGCACCCCACAAAAACATGGAAGTTCTTCAACCCCATCCCGGAAGCCGAGATCCTCAAACTGATCTCCACCTCCAAACCCGCCTCTCACGTCCTTGACCCTATACCCACCCAATTGACCAAAAAACTGAAACTCTCCATAGCCCCGTTCTGGTGCAAGATTATAAACAGCTCCCTGAGAACCGGCGTCATACCTGAATGCCTCAAAGTTTACCAAGTCACGCCACTACTAAAAAAAACAGGCCTTGACTCCAAGGACCTGAATAACTTCAGACCCGTCTCCAATCTCCCCCTCCTATCCAAAATCCTCGAAAAATGCGTCCACCTACAACTGACTCAGCACATGGACAGCATCAACCTTCTTGATCCCCACCAGTCGGGTTTCAGAAAAGGCTATAGCACCGAGACCGCGATCCTTAACATCATAAACGATATCCACAAATCCCTCGACACCGACCAATGTTGCCTCCTCATTCTCCTGGACCTATCGGCAGCCTTTGACAAGGTTGATCACCAATTACTCATCAAGGCTTTACAAGAAAGGGTAGGTCCTGATGAGGTGGTCCTACACTGGTTCTCCTCCTTCTTACACAGCCGCTCACAAAGGATAAAAATAAAAAACTTTACTTCCGACTTACAGCCCGTCAGCAGGGGCGTCCCCCAAGGTTCAGTACTCTCACCACAACTGTTCAACATATACATGGAACCCCTCACCACCATACTTAAAAATGCCAACATCCCCTTCCACCTTTATGCAGATGACACCCAGATCTATCTAGAAACCTCCTCCATAGATGACATTCACAGACTAAATGACACTCTAAAAGAAATCCAACACTGGCTGTCTCTAAACCACTTAAAACTCAACCATGACAAAACAGAGATCCTCCTCATCTCCAACAAAGAAGAGAACCCTCAAATTTCAGAATGGCTAAAAGCAATGGATGCTCTCAACGGCAATCTCACTCTGGCCAATTCCGAAAATCATTAGGAATCACCCTAGACCCAAAACTTGACATGGCCAAACACATTAAGAACTCCGCAAAGAGTGCCTTCCTCAATCTGAAGCTACTCAACAAAATAAAACCCTTCATCCCAACCAAAGACCTCAAACAAGCCACCCAATCACTGGTGCTATCCAGACTCGACTATGGGCATGCAATCCTCACTGGTACAACAAAATCTCACCTAGCTCCCCTCAAAACAACTCTCAACGCAGCAGCCAGAATGGTCACTGGAGTTAGGAAATACAACCACATCTCACCAGCACTCGGAGAACTAAAATGGCTCCCAGTCGAATTGCGTGCCAGCTTCAGAACTGCCTGCCTCACGCACAAAGCCCTGCACACAGGAAAACCTGACTACCTGGCCGCCAAACTCAAGAGGGCCGGTCAGACAAGGAACCTCAGGAGCTCCAATACCCTACTACTCATCCCTATGAAAACACGCAAACAAAAAACCGCTGCACTGTCCTTCGCCGGAAACGCGCCCCAAAATCTGGAACTCCATCCCAGCAGATATCAGGACTATCCCGTCCTTCACAAAATTCAAAAAACACCTAAAAGACCTCTTCCTCAACCGCTCCCTCCCGAACAGATAGCCACCGCCTATACGCAAATCCCTGCTCGCCGTAGCTCCCCGACATTGTATCACTAAGACCTACCTCCTCCTCGCTCTTTGACCCCTACCTGTTCCCTCCCCCCTCAAAGAGGTTCAACCCAAGACAACGTGCATGCAATGAGGCTATCTCAGGACTCACGTACTACCTCAATGCTGCACAGCACACTTGGACTTCCGAACCAATATGTATACTACTGCTCTATTGTATGACTCTTGCACTAAAACTGTTGTAAAGCGCTCCGATACCCCCGAGTCCGGCCAGCGCTATATAAAACTCCTTAATAAAATAAAATAAGCCTTTCTAAACCCTCCTTCTGACTCTTACCCCTCCAACTCCCTTTTACTCATCCCCCTCCACCTCCCTTTGCTCATCCCAAGCCTCCTCCTACTGCTATGAGCTCCAAACAAACAAAAAAACCCTATTCTAAATCCTTTCCTTCTATCTCTCCACTATCCTTCTCAATCCAAATAACTTACTAACATATCCACCATTCAAATTACTTTCATATTTTCACTATACTAATTCACCACTGATCCTTTATGGGTTCCGAAGTAGCGTGCTACTCGCCGAAAAAGTGCTTCAACACCCCATCAAGGGTAGCAAGCGCTATATAAATGCAAACCTTTTTTCCTCTTCTATCCCTCCACTATACTTCTCAATCCAAATAACTGACTAACATATCCACCACTCAAATTACTTTAATATTTTCACTATACTAATTCACCACTAATCCTTTATGGATTCCGGAGTAGCACGCTACTCGCCAAAAAAGTGCTTTGACGCCTCGTCAGGGGTAGTAAGAACTATCTAAATGCAATTACAATACAATACAATACAATGCGTCCCCTGCATCTCTTGATAGTACTCCACCTGAGAAGTTGTATTAGGCCCAAGGTTCATCCTGTGACTTCTGTTAAAGATACATTTAAGCCTCAGAGCATGCACCTCTTGGGATAGATCGCATGATGGTTTTCAGGCACGGTAGTATTGTAAACCCCTACAATTCAATAAGATTTCAAGATTCTCTGCCCTTTTTAGCCAGGTCAAAAACAATTTGTATGAGTTCTGTGGCTGCTGTTAACCAAATGCCATGAGCCATCAGCTTAACTAGAAAAACATGGAACATGAATATGCAATAGCTGGATAGCATGAAATGTACATCTCTAGATCACACTAATTTAGAAAAGGGATAAGAACCTATGAAGTTAGGGAACACCTTTTCAGGAATCATGAAGGTACAGATATTTTGTGGGTAGTTACACCTGGTGGCCTGGGGCATTTGTAGGCGTGGGTGGTGTATCTATATGCTTGTGCTCCATATTAGGTTTTGTCATTTTTTATGTGGTTGCTGGTCTTTTTCCAAAGGCTCATGCAGAACTTCTCTTAGTATAGCTATTAGACTGAAAAATCATTCACTTTGTGATAGAAAGCTGAAAGTTGGTACCGACATTTGTCTTTGTAATAGCAAGACCCGAAGCGGATCTTGCCTATGACATCATGTAGTCTAAACGAAATTCAAGATGGCCGACAAATATAAAAAAATCATTTTAAATCTTCCGATTTGCATCAACTATGCCACAAAAGTTCATGTGTACACATCAGTGCATGTCATGTTGGATCTAGACTGTGACATCATAAATATAAAACCAAAATGGCCACCAATAAGGACGCCAGGAATAAGTAACACACACTGTAGCGAAAGTAAACATATAATTTGCATTATTTGTATCTTTACAGCACATACTATGGACATGTGGATAATGTCTCAGTTGTAATTAAACGATACAAGACTATATTTAACCCCTGATAACATTTCTATAATATGAAACAAACGATGATTCGAGTTTTTATACTGTCTTAATCTTGATAACAGTTTCCATTGCAAAAGCAAAGGTCGGTGCACGGTAGGTTCACCTTTGAGCATTTCCATTGATTTCGGCATAACTTTTTTCACCAATTGCACATCACTTTTGCAAGCTATTAATGTTTATAGCTGTTAGCAGCATCAATTAGATCACTTTGGCGATCAACTACTACAGATAGTAATGTAACGTTATAATCTGCATTGTTCGTTGAAGCTGGTTAATTATTTGTATACACTGCTGGAAAATGTTACATCTGTTTGACTTAGCCATAATAGGATTAATCATCACAATACCATGATCAATTCCTTCTAGTTCTCGTTCTGGGTGTTAGTTAGACTTGGCATCCTTGGTGTGGTTTCCACTGACCATTTACCTCTGCCTCCTGCATTTTTGACTATGTGATGGAATTTGTTTTTGCTGGCTCAGATGCTTTGGGCACTCTGCCACGGCCATATTGACCTAGCAAGTGCACCCACTTGCCAGGCCCTCACCTCCCCTTTTCTTACATGTAAGGCACCCTTAAGGTAGGCCCAAAGTACCCCATGGGCAGGGTGCAGTGTATGTGAAAGGTAGGACATGTGCTGGTGTGTTTTACATGTCCTGATACTGTGTATTTCGTTTTTAAATATTTAAAGGCTGTCTGTGCCATAGGATCATATAGAAGCTGCACTGTAACATCTTACAAGTGTATATTTCCATTGGGACAAGATGGAGACATGGAGTTTAGGCTCTCTGAACTCAGAATTTAATAACACATCTTTTAGTGAAGATGGTTTTTAAATTGTGTGTTTGAAAATGCCACTTTTAGAAAGTATTTTCTTGTTTAACCATTCTGTGTGCCTCTGCCTGTTTGTGTATTCACTGTCTGGTTTTGGAATGACAGGGCTGTGGTGTGCATTCACTCTAGGCAGTCACAAGGAGGTTGAGGTATGCCCTGCCCTGCCTGGGTGACTCGTAGCTGGGCTCAATAGACCTGGTCTGCATTTAGAGTAGTGGGAGGAGTTGTCACTTGCACCTGAATGGACTGTGTCTCCCTTGCACAATGCTGTCTCCACCCCTTGTGGTCATGCTGCACCAGAGAGGACAGGACTGGTTTGGACTGGGTTCAGAGACCCTTGCCACAAAGAGAACAAAGAGAAAATGGGGTATAGGTATTGGACCTTAAACTCCAGAGATTTAGATCACTTCTGGACTCAAGAGGAACCTCTGGCAAGGATAAGAGCTGGGGAGCTGAAAGGAGGAGTACTGCCCCTTTCCTGTGTGTGCTTTGCTGGGTTGTCCTACAGTTGCCAAGGAGAGGACAAAGACTGGAACTTTGCCGTGGACTTGCTTGAAGAAGAATCTCGAAGGGCTTGTGTGTGCTTGCCTCCTGTTCTGAAGGCTCAGGGCCACAAAGACTTCATCTGCACCCACTGACCACGACCTGGACTCCTCTGTGGACTCCTATATTCAAAAGGGCGCCAACTCCAGTTCTTGGACCCTGAAAATAGTGTGGTTGGTGCTGCAAAGCAGAAAGAACAACACTGACGCCGTCAGCGACGAAGCCAGTGATTCCACAACCTGCACCGAGGCCAGGGGCACAGCCCCAGAAGTGTACAACGTACCGCAGCTCCGACGCCCTTTGATGCCTGCAGTCATCGCCTTCCCGACGCCAGTGCTTGCACCGACGCCGTCCCCGCCAGCGCCAGCATCAAGTTATCGCGGAGCCGATTACTGATGAGGTTCACTTCACAAACTCTTTGACCTTGGCATCGCCTCACCGGAACCGACCCCTCATCGCCGACGCCGCCTAACTTCCCCTGTCCTGGATGTGACGCCTCGCCTCCTCATGGACACGACACGTCGCCTCCCCTGTGGCAGAAAGAAACCGCTTCGCCTCAGCACTGATGCCTCACCTCCACGACGTCGTGCATCATCTGTTGACTTCGTTTCCAAGGTACTGTTGTTTGGGGGTCCGTGTGACTCCATGCCTGGCCCACGCACCTTGTGGTCGGCACCATACTTAGGATTTTTTGGGTCACGATGTGGGGCTATTTTGTTTCTACAGTTCTATTTTTGAAGTAACCATTTTAAAAGTGATATCTTGATACATGTATGTTGGATTTTTGTCATTTTGGTCTTGTTTGGTTTAGATAAAGATACTTTATTTTTCTAAACTGGTATGGTGTCCATTTGTGGTGTTTTAACTGTGTTACTGTGTGTTTGGATATAAATACTTTACACATTGCCTTTGGGATAAGCCTGTCTTCTTGTGCCAAGCTACCAAGGGGGTAAGCAGAGGTTATCTAAAGTGTGTAATTCCCTTACCCAATTAGAGATCTCCATTTCTAACAGTGTTGTGTCATGGTTATTGCTGTTCCATGGAAGGAGTCTTTAGCTGTCATGGAACTTGGGTTGTGATCTGTGTTATCAATATTTCCACTGGTGAGTACTTGCAACTTCAGTTTTGGAGGACACACAACTTGTTCACTCTCATACAGTGTGCAAATGCAAGTTCCTAAGTCCGAAGATATTTGCAAAACCCTATCATATGAAATACAAATACCTAGACTTTTTCACAGGAATACTGATCTCTTATGTCAGATCCATCAAGTATCATTTTAACAAGGGCAAGAAGCGATTCCGGAAGTGATCGGTTTCAACAATCATCCCCAAACGTTCCATTGAGGTTTTCTGATTTCTGCCTTCATGTCCCTTCTAATAACATTTGCTGCATTAGAAGTATTCATGGCGTCAGAATCTGACTTGTCACAGTCAAATACTAATGCGGATACTACGTCATCTTTGAAAGCAAACTGGGCACCTCTTCCTTCATTGCATGCCTGCAAAACACTTGTACTTCTGAGAATTCTCTCTTGTAGGCTTGTCGAGTTAACCTTACCTGCAGTGGAATTGAGCTGCTCTACTCTGCTTGTGTAAAGGGTTACTAAGTTACAGAGTTTGAAAATAGTTTTAACATCTCCCACTTGTGAATCTTTCAGATAAGATACAGGCTTGGCTAGAGCTATTTCTTCTACTGAGGTCTCACTAGGTGGAGTCCAACTAAACATTTATCATGGTATTCAGCATCCTATGCGTGCATATCACCCATAGCCAGTTTTGCAATAAGTGCTGTATCTTGCACTAACTCTGCACACTGACGAACATGAGTATCCTGTTAGAAATGGGGTTTCTAGTTGGGAGTGGCTTGCACCCTGTCCAAGTAGGGACCCTCACTCTAGTAAGGGAGATACAGCTAAGATAACACCTGCTCACCCCCTTAGTAGCTTGGCACGAGCAGTCAGCTAATCTCAGAGCCAATGTATAAAGCATTTGTACATACACCCACAGTAACACAGTGAAAACACTACAAAATGAGTCCACACCAGTTTACAAAAATAGCCAATATTTACCTGAATAAAATAAGACAAAAACAATACAAATCCAACAAACACAAGTAAAGATATCACTTTTCAAAGGTTAAATCAGTTCAGTCCATAGAAATCTATGGATCCGTCACTCTTAGCACAAAGTACCTTGGACGCGTCAAAATTCAAAGACGAAACAGGGCCAGGGGAGGTGAGGCACCAGAAAAGCAAAGCGATGCGTCAGTTCCTTACTGCCAGGGGAGGTGATGCGTTAGTTCCTTACTGCTACGTAGGGAAGATGATGCGTCAGTACCTTACTGTCAGGGGAGGTGATGTGTTGGTTCATTACTAGCAAGGGAGGTGATGCGTTGATCTCCGGACATGCAGCCTCAGTTCCTAAACTGCCGGGCAACGTAGATGAAGAAATCGGCACCCAGGGACGATGCTTTGAAAATCCAGACATGGTGTGTCGATTCCACAGCGATGAAGCAGGCGCTGCGTCGGAGTTAGAGCAGTGCATCACAGACTTCGGTGATGCGATGCTCGAAACTCATGCTGGGGCGTTTCTTCTGACGCGCTGAAACAGAAAGGTGGGGCCTGCGGTAAAAGCAATGGCCAATGCGCCGATCAGGAACTACGCTCCAGTGCTGACAGTGGTGATGCATCAAAGTTTGTAGCGATACATCGATAAAAACAGAGCTGGGAGTCGATGAGTGGATTTTCTCCTACAGTTCACCAGATTCCACTTCCAAGGACCCAGGGACTGGATTTGGCACCACTTGGCAATTCAGGACTCTCAGCAGAAGAGCCCAGGCACTGGTAGGTGAAGTTTTTGATGGCCTTGAGACTTCTTCGTAGGAGGCAAGCACACACAAGCCCTTGAAGAACTTTGGAAGTGGGATGCAGAAAGCAAAGTCCAGTACTTTCACTCCCAGGATGGAAGCAGCAAGCAGCAGGCCAATACAACAAAGCAACAGGCAGAGTGTGAGTCACTGCTACAGCATTCAGCTCTTCTTCCTAGCAGAATGTCCATCAGTCCAGAAGTGTTCTGATATGAGAGTGTCAGAGGTCCAATACTTATACCCCTTTCTGCCTTTGAAGTAGGCAAATGTCAAAGGAAAGGCTTTGTAGTGCACAAGACCCTGCCTTTCCCTGACCTGACTCCAGTCACACTACAGGGGATGGAGACAGCTTTGTGTGAGGACAGGCACAGCCCTAATCAGGTGTCAGTGACAATTCCTCTCACCACTCTAGCTCATCAAGCCCCATCAACCTGGTGGTGGCCCATCAGGATTTGCAAGGCACACATCAGCTCCCTTTGTGTGACTGTCTAGAGTAAATGCACAAGAGCCCAACTTGTCATCCTAACCCAGACGTGGATTCTACAGACAGGCAGAGGCACAGAATTGTTAAACCAGAAAATGCCCACTTTCTAAGAGTGGCATTTTCATACACGCAATTTAAAAACCAACTTCACAAAAAGATGTATTTTTAAATTCTGAGTTCAGAGACCCCAAACTCCAAATCTCCATCAGATCCCAATGGGAAATTACATTTAAAAGATATTTCAAGGCAATCCCCATGTTAACCTATGGGAGAGATATTCCTTGCAATAGTGAAAAATAAAATTAGCAGTATTTTGTTATTAGGACATGTAAAACACACCAGTACATGTCCTACCTTTTACATTCCTTTTAAATACACTGCATCCTGCTCATGGGGCTGGCTTGGGCTTAACTTTGGGGTGACTTATATGTAGTAAAAGGGAAGGTTTGGGGTCGAAATAGCAGTTTAAAACTGCACAAACAGACACTGCAGTGGCAGGTCCAAGACATGTTTGCAGGGCTACTCATGTGGGTGGCACAATCAGTGCTGCAGGCCCACTGGTAGAATTTGATTTACAAGCCCTGGGCACACCTAGTGCACCTTACTAGGGACTTAATAGCAAATCAAATATGCTAATCATGGATAAACCAATCACCAATACAATTTACAAAGAGAGCATATGCAACAACTGACTGGTTAGCAGTGGTGAATGGCCCAGAGTCCTGAAACCAACAAAAATAGGTCAGAAAAAATAGGAGGAAGAAAGCAAAATGTTTGATGATAACTCTGAAAAAAGGGCCAGCACCAACACATCCACATCATCTGTTTTCACTTTATGCATTACAGATGTATCTGATTAGTTGCAAAAGAAATATGCCTTTCTTCCAAGAATTTTATTCAGATCTGGAATTGCTGAACGTGTTTTAACTGGGCTACCATGTAGATCCACATCACTGTGTTTTCTTTTCTGAACCCATTGCAGCTTTAGCCACACTGCATTGTTAGTCCTTAATGTCTGCTCAATACCAGAGCCATCATTAAGACGTTCCAGTTCGATATTCATAGGAAAGCATGCCAATTTTTTTAATTTCTTCAGATTATTGTCTAAAACACTATATCCAGACCCATAATGTTTGCGTGTAACCATTGCTGGGCTGATAAGTCTTTCTGAAGTGCTTTCCTGACAAAGAACACAGATGGCAATAACAACGAGATTCCCTCTGCCCAAGGTTGATGCGTCAAAAGCTAAACAGTCATTGATAGATAGAAGACAGCCCGAAAATCCTGACCTTCCAAATTATGATATGAACAACATAATGAGCTAACAAGTCACATTTATTTGTTTGATTTTGTCAACATGATAAACATAGTGAATATAAAAGTTCCAGATGCATCCAAAGTCACACACACACGACCTCTCAGTCAACATAACTCAGACACATACCCAAACAAACTCTTGCATACTGTCAATTCAAACAGTCACTAAACATCAAGACAACACAATTTAAATATATGTACAAAAATAATTACAAGATTTTCCCATCAGATAAGGGGGTACAGGGATTCAACCGTGTAGTTGAATAAAGTCCATAGCAGCATCTAAGGGTCCCATGTTACGTTGGTCATACAGTTCATCATTCAAATGCTTTCTCAGACGGGTAGATGAAAACAGAAAAGCTAAGATCAGCTCCAGCGCTGACGCGCGTTTCGGTGTCTAACCCAGCTGTGGGTCACACCTTCTTCAGGGCGCAGGAGTCATGTGGGGGGGACACGGAGTAATGCGCCTGGAGGGAAACAATGATAATGAGCAAATATACATATTCACAGTAAAATATTCAGCTAGATCCAGGTTTGAGGATATGCACAGTCCTAATATCAGGAAGGGCTGAAAGCAGGGAAGGTACAGTTACAGGGCTGCGGGATGAGCAAAGGATTACTATACAAAGGTGCGTGCACACTTGGAAAGCACAAACATAGTGTGAGATACCGGTGAATTCTCTAGTTAGAAACATGCAGATCACCCTAGAGACATACTGGTGTACACGTGCCCAAAGAGAGAAACATGTGTCCAAGAGATAAGGAAGTCAGACCCAAATCGGTCTGAGGGATAATAGTCAGAAAGCCCAGAAAACACAACAGTACAGTAACCAAAAAAGATTTTTTATATAATACACAGATACCTGGAACAACAAAGTAAGAAACACGCTGCCACTCGATCATATAAGACGTGGGCAACGTGTTGCCCACGTCTTATATGATCCCGTGGCAGCGTGTTTTCTGGGCTTTCTGACTATTATCCCTCAGACCGATTTGGGTATATTTTACTGTGAATATGTATATTTGCTCATTATCATTGTTTCCCTCCAGGCGCATTACTCCGTGTGCCCCCCACATGACTCCTGCGCCCTGAAGAAGGTGTAACCCACAGCTGGGTTAGACACCGAAACGCGCGTCGGCGCTGGAGCTGATCTTAGCTTTTCTGTTTTCATCTACCCCTCTGAGAAAGCATTTGAATGATGAACTGTATGACCAACGTAACATGGAACCCTTATATGCTGCTATGGACTTTATTCAACTACACGTTTGAATCCCTGTACCCCTTTATCTGATGGGAAAATCTTGTAATTATTTGTGTACATATATTTAAATTGTGTTGTCTTGATGTTTAGTGACTGTTTGAATTGACAGTATGCAAGAGTTTGTTTGGGTATGTGTCTGAGTTATGTTGACTGAGAGGTCGTGTGTGTGTGACTTTTTGGATGCGTCTGGAACTTTTATATTCACTATGTTTATCATGTTGACAAAATCAAACAGATAAATGTGACTTGTTAGCTCATTATGTTGTTCATATCATAATTTGGAAGGTCAGGATTTTCGGGCTGTCTTCTATCTATCAATGACTGTTTAGCTTTTGACACATCAGCCTTGGGCAGAGGGATACTCGTTGTTATTGCCTTGATTATTTCCCCTGCTCCCTCTGCCTGTTATCAGCTTCAGGGGGCCCCTTCCGTGTGAGCGGTAAAGAACACAGATGGACCAATTTGTTGCAAAAACATCATGCTGAACAGTCTGACCACCATTTGTGGGTGTTACAATAAGGTATTATTTCGACATGCTACTCATTTTCAGGCATTACAGAAGACCTGTTGAAGCTGAAAAAGCAGAAAGGTACATATTAATATAGAATACATATTAATAAATGTTGATATATGTCAATAAGTATGAATATTTACATTAAATTTAGAACAGATTTAAAGTTTTCTACATGATTTTGGTGCCCATTTTGGTTTTACATTTATGATGTCACAGTCTAGATCCAACGTGGGCATGCACATGCCATGCGCTGATGTGTGCACATGAACTTTCGTGGCAAATTTTACGCAAAGCGGAAGATTTAAAATGATTTTGGGAATTTTGTCAGCCATCTTGGATTTCGACTAGACTATATGACGTCATGGGCAAGATCCACTTGGGGTCTTGCTCTTATATGATTACTATTACAAAGACAAATATCTCTAACAGCTTTCAGCTTTCTATCACAAGGTGAACGATTTTAGTTAGAAAACAGGCTTAACAGCTGCACTATCTGAGAAGGACATGTAATCACTTCAAGAGGAAGCAAAGACCAAAACACAAGATGCATTCCAGTCGAACAGTAAAATGCCAAACAGGCTGTGAAGCTGTGTTGGCTTTGCTGTAGCTAAGGGCAAGATGTACAAAGATACTGGTCGTAAAATGTGGTCTCAATTTGCAACCTAGCTTTACTGAGGCCATATACAGTTTGATCTACAAGCGAAGTCCAGTGGCAATTGAGCAGGTTTGCAGACGTGGAGCGAAGACCCTTCAGTTGACTTACAACATATTGCACAGGGTAGGTTCTGTGCACCACATCCTGGCTGCCTGTAGAGCAGTGCTTAGTTTGTAATAAAATATGTGCCAGGGCCCTCATCAGGTGGCCACTGCACCTTTAACCACCTATTTCCCCTGCCAGCGCTGCCAACCACAATACCTGCACAACTATTAACCATAACGCTCCTACAAAGTGTGACAATTCAAACTATTCCCGGAATTAATAAACAGCTGTTGTTATGCTAATCTCTAAACTACACAGACAGCGCCACCATGTGGCAGACTATCATAAAAGCCAGTGTTGACAATTAAGTGCCGGTGCCGAGCACCGTAAACCATCAGCTCAAATTAAGCACTGCTGTAGAGTAATTACTTTAGGGAATAGAATTCCAAGGAAGGGCTTCAAACGCAATATAATTGCAGTCTATCTTCCTAGTTTTCACTTAAGGAAGGATTACTAAACGTAGCCAGTGTACACAGGGGTCTAAACGTCCCGGAGAAAGCCCTAAGATGTATTGCACTAAAGAAGTGGTGAAACAAGTTGCCCTCAATAGGATGGTGAGAAAATACCCTAACAGCATCTATTTCTCTCCCCCTATTGATTTTAATCCTGCATAAAATATGGCAGCAAATAGCTTATTAATGAATTGTTCAATACTCTAATGTTTCACAATGCAATTTTAACGTTTCTGGGTGATACCCTCTGTTGCATTCTGTATGAAATGGAAGGTTGAGGGTAAAGACTCTAGAATGAAATGTGGGTGATTGTCAGTTGCAGGAAGACTCCCTCCTGGTCATTCACTGCTTATTAAAGCCCTTACCTCCAGTTTCACGGTGTCAAGAGCATCTTTTCACCCTCCTTCCCTATGCCTACACAAAAAACTCAAAGGGCCTGATTACAAGTTTGGCGGTGCGGCGGCGGTCCGCTCCCCCGCCACACGCCAAACCCATGGTCAGGCTGCCTGCCAGATTTCGAGTTACTCTTGTGTCTGGCAGGCTTCTTTTTGATGATTCCAAGGTGGTGCCCTGAAAATAGGCTCCACAATGGGAACGCCAAAAACAGTTCCAGCACGGCCTCGACTGATAAGTCCATGCCGTACAGGAACTGGGGTGCATGCATACAGGGGGGCACATGTTGTGCCCCCCTGCATGCATCCCAGGGCTCAGAGACACAAGGTGGCCCTGTAGGACCCCCTTTGTTTCCTCTCTGCCACAGTTTTAATGGAGGAGGAACCGCCATGAAAACCGTGGCCGAGAGGAAACTCATAATATGCTTGGTGGGACCGTGGCGGTCCTGCCTAGCATATTGCGGCCTCCTGACCGCCGCAACACTGCCAGGGAATGGCGATTCCCTGGCGACTGTGGTTGGGCAATGACTGTCCGACCATCCTGATTGTAATCGGCACCGCCGCGCCTCCACAAGTCTGGCAGTCCGTGGACTGCCAGACTCCTAATCGCCCCCAAAGAGTTCTTGGGAACCATTTTGAGCCATGTTGGTGCTGACGAAGGAGCAACCCCAATGATGAAGCATGCCACCTAGTGTGAATGAGAGGTTGCATCTTTTTCTTAAAGGAATTTAGGTGATGAGACTAGCAGTAACAAAACTGCATAGACACAGCGGACAGTGTGAGCATTAATAGTGACCCTCACTAGCCAGAGCTGACTAGTTCTTTTGAATGGCAGTTTGGCCTATAGCTGCAGTCTTCAGTGCTTATGTTTTACCCCTCCCCTTCATGAGCTCCAACAGTGGAGTATCTTCAGAGCAGACAGAAATTCAGAGGGACAAAGGGGAAGTCAGAGGGACTGAAAGAGAAGTATTTTGAGAGATGCTTAGATAGAGAGACAGAAAGCTGAATGGTACAAACAAACAGAAAGATAGGCAAAGAGAGTCAGAGGGAAGAGTAACTAAAAGGATAACAAACTGGTAGAGACAAACAGTAGACAGACATACTTGTGGGTGAAAGAATGGATGGACAGACAATCAGCTTGGAGTATAGACATAACAACAAGGATACAAAACAGATACACATATAAACAGATAAGACAGCAGTACAGTTTGAGAGTGTTAACATTCTTTGCAGGCATTCCCTCGCTTCCTTTGGCAGCGTCAGCTCTTTCCTTGAACAGTGATCAGATATGGTTCATATCAAACCCTCCTTCCTGCCTTCCCCAGACCTTTTCCATGCAGTTTATTTTCCGCTGTGATTTGAAGCCAATAAATAAAACAGGAATTGACACAGTTGGTTTTCTTTAAGAACATAACATCCTGTGATCCTTTGAAGGCCAACATTCCAGCAAATACTTTCTAAAACGGGCGTCACAGCTGGAAGCCAGTTACACTTTCATCTCTCTTCATTAAAACCTTATCAACCTAAAGAAAGAAAGCTCAACAGTTTAAGCGCTGTGAGTTCAGTATTCCGCTGTATACAGGCATCAACAGCATGACTCATCTTGATCTGTGCAGTTTATCTGATGATACACCATGACCCCCTACAGCTCAATCAGATAAAATAAAAAGGTACATATATAAACATATATAACTGATGTCAAGCTTTGTTTGATATTTACCTATTTATTGAAATCCACAGATAATGAGAAATAACAGATATCGAGAAAATGAGTCACACCTGGCAATATACCTTTTAAAAGAATGTCAACATTTTGTATTTGTCAAATATCCTATGAACTAAAATAGTTTGTGGAGCAGAGCGCTGCGTAGAGAATTGGATAGAAAATAATCCAAATGTATCAGCAAGTCCCTATTATTAAGGCACCTGCTGCCTGTTGACAAACACTGCTAATGGTTTCGACTGAGTGCTTACACAAGGGCAATTCTAAAACCCCTCTTATTTGGTCAATGGTTGCACCTATGGGGTCTGATCCACAAACTGCACTTTTGTAGAACTACCAATAATACTACAAATTGCAGTTCACAAACTACGTGAGGAGGTATACACCTCTGCATTACCTATACTTATGTGTGCAGAGTTCTCCGCGTCCAAGAAGTCTACGCACACGTAAGTATAGGGTTTATTAGAACATTGGAATGTTGGGAGCTCCACTGAAAACAATGGAGTGCTCCGGGCCTCTAATGGCCGATAGAAGCCCGGGAGGTCCAACATTCCAATGTTTGTTCACAGCTGTTCTGTGAACAAAAGGCCTCACGGAGCCCGATGAGATTTTAATCCTCTCATGCTCTGTGAGGCCTTTGTTTTACAAATTAGAACATTCTGCCCTCTAGGGGCGGAATGTTCTAATAGCCTTAGGGCCCTCCGTAGTGGGCTCTACCGGCCATTAAAGGCCCGCTCACTTGTTAAAGGCCCTCACCTTCGGCTCGGGCCTTTAACGCTGGAGCGGGCTTTTAATGGACAGTAGAGTCCGCTACGGCGGGCTCTAAGGCTATAGTAGTAAATGTGGGAGGGACACAGGTGAGTGGCTTAAAGAAGGGGCAGATTTACTACAAAAAAGAATGGGATTAGGGAGGAGTAAGAGAGGTTTAGAGCGAGTCATGGAGGAGTTTAGGGAAGGACATCACTCACCCCCAAAAGAGTAAGCCAATTGCAATGCTCAAGGGTGGAGAGGTGTAATTTACACTTTTGTAGTAAGTTTACAGTCAGAGTTTGTGAATACTGTAAGTAGCAAATTTACTCCAAAGTGTTAATTTACTCAAAAGTGCAAGTTACCATTGCTAATCTGGCCCTTAAAGTTTGAGATCCTTGGATTATGAACCTCTATGATGGAATCACATATTGTTTCAAAACATACAGCTTGAATTAACATACATAAGAATTGGAAAGAATGTCTAAATAGGGTTTATGTAATTAAAAATACATATTTAAAAAAATCTATTTAGCATGAAGATCGTGTAGGGTAAGGCCTTCACAGAGTACAGAGATTGAGGCAAGAAACTAAATTGGAAGAGTAGAAAAAGGAGCAACAGAATGGACGCATGGGGGACTCATGCTGCTTTTCAATTTGCAACAGGAGAGAATGTGGCCTAACTGCTAGGGCGGTCGACCTCGGAGCTGGGGAATCAGGTTTGAGTCTCGGCAGGGACGCTCAACATTCTGTGATTCTGGGCAAATCGCTTAATCTCCCCAAAAATGAATGTGTCTCTCTGTAACGTAAATGGTGCTCATGTAAAGCACTCTGATACCTCCGGGTCTAGTTCGCGCTAAAACTCCACAAAAAATACAGGAAATCCGGGGTAAAACCAGGAGATTTCTGCATGAATTTGTACACTCCTTGGGACATAAATGATGACTCTTTGGAACGAAATAGTGCAAACTATTGTTTAGAGAAATCAAAACAGCATTTATTGTGTTTAAAATGCACTGTACTTTCCAACTAAATGTTTTGCATTAAATTCACATTGCATAGACAGTGGACATTTTCAGATTAAATATTTCTCCCTCACATTACATGTTTTTCAAACTACAAATTCATACAGTTCACCTAGATTCACATACCTCTCCTGTCAAAGAAATGGGCATGAGATAAGAGAGCAAAACTTAAGTGCTTGCTGTGAAACCTTGGGCACTATCCACTAAGGTACACTTAGACCAAAAGTCTAAGTTTACGACTTTCGATATTCACAAACGTAAATTACAAGTAGTGTCTTTACATCCGCAGTCGTGGCGGAGTTTCCACACTCAGGGTGGAAGGTCCACAGTTGGGGCAGAATCTCCGCAATGCAAACACAAGGAGATGATGGACGGAGCGCTGAAACTTTTGAGACACTCACCCCCAGTCACAGATCTGGGTTGAATCCATCATCGTTCTTTAGCTCACTTCGCCTCCCCAGTTCAGACCCAGCCATATGCAAATCAGTCTTGACCCTGTGCCTCATGGGAACAGTCCAGCCCGAACTGCCAACGAAGGTCTTCCTTGGACCGGAAAAAAGCATCCTGGGACCAGTTTTGGGGTAACACCCCTCATCAGCCAGACTAGCTTGAATCTAGTGGCAAAGTGAGTAAGGGACCCACGTCTGGGCATACTCTGCCAACTCTGCCAACAAAGCAAACACAAGGAGACACAATTTATTGTGTCATTTGTAGTGAGGAACCACAAAAAGTTGCACAGTCCGCCACCATACTACACCAGTGCAACACTAAAGGTAGTCCTATGGAGGCAGTTGGGGACTGCAGTTACAGCATTGAGGGAGGATGTCTGGTCCGTCATGGACATAAAAAAGAAGTGACAGGATGAGAAGAGGCGGGTGAAGGAGAAGTTCACCAGGATAAAGGTGGCCAGAGCTCTCCCTGGTGGACAAACCGGACTCTGTCTCCATCTCGCCGCACTTGAGAGGGGCGTCCTCTCCACTATTCACCCACCTGCTGCTGCAGGGGCTGCCTGTGACAGACGACCTTAATGGGGTGCCAGGTAAAATGTGATGATTTAAACAATGACTTAAAATGATAAATGTATATGATACACTACAAATGTGACTATGGAAGTTACTTCAACATTGTGTGAATATTCATGGTGAGTTAGACTCTCATGTAGCTCATTTTGCCTATTGCACTACATGTCCCAGAATCCTTTATGATGGAAATGGTAACTTCCAATTTCTCATTCACAAACAGTGTCCCATCACTGCTGGTGATTTAATTTTACACTGGTAAATGGCACAAAAAAAATGTGCCTGGTCTAGTAACCATCACTGTTGTCTTGAAAATGGCCATTGAGTAAATATGTGACAAGTTGTACATATTCATCATTTCTTGGTATTGTCTGGTGACTTCTCCTTTTCATTGCCATATACAGACAGAGTACATTCACCCACTGGAGCAGAGTTCCCTGCACTTGCAGGGAGGCAACGTAATGGGGCACATCAATCCATACCACCAGCGCAAACTGGTACGTAATTATGGCCAGAAGAGAATCTCATCTATTACATTTTGATCAGACAACCCATAGATTTTTTACACTGAATCCATTAATAGTCTCAAACATGTGAACTGAACTAGTATATGTGGTTCATTACATATGTTACCTGGAATGTAAACTAAATACACTCATATCATTTTAGGCCCTATGACGTTGGCCAGAAAGACACAGCCCACAGCGATCTCTGCTGCAAAGTATAGGGGTGACATCTGGTCAGGCACCATACACTGGGCGGATTGTAGACCCTAGTAAGTACATTTAATAATGCTCTCACAAAATTCTCATGCTCCTAAAAAATCACTGAAATGTCTGCAGTGTGTGGTGTGTCTAATATCCCTGTTGTCACTCATCTCCATATGCTCAGATATGGCTCATAAGAGTGCGCTACCTCATAAAATGTTGGCTAATGAAACAATGAATCTAAATGTTTGTTAAGTGAATACAGTAAGTACCAAATTGCTTATATTCTCTCTTCTAAAGAGAAGTAACCACAACTGGGTTGAAAGACCATAACATGGATACTCGCAAACAAAATTTCCAGGGGCCAAAATGTATGTTCATTGATGTGGCTGAGGGCCGCATTGATGCCAGCCGGGTGGCGGTTGGGTATGGTGGAGGGGGCTGGTAAGGTGGGTATGGAGGAAGCGAAGAATATACATTTGATGGCTGGACTGCACAACGTGACACCAGTAAACCTGGGATTAATCCAAGCTTATCCACTTGATCAAATTGTGTGATCCTAGCCAATTGTTCCTTTGCACTTTCCCTCTTCTTTCTTCATAATCATATATAAGTGAACGTTGAAATACATGACTTCAGGATTTGTGCTGTACAAAATCTTCTCTAATGTTAGTTACAAAAAACTATGATGTTGTTTATGTCTAATAGGAACAAAGGCCACCCAAAGAGTGTTTTGTAAATATTACGAGGTACCCAGGAACACTTTTATTGTCCCCATTTTGAAAAGCTTGAGTTTAGGCAGGTGCGACCTTTTTACAAATGTTATCTGGCAACACTGTTTTTTATGTTCTTTATTGTTTTAAAGCAGCTGTCAGGCTTAGAGCCTGTTGTGATTAACTGTCAGTGGCTTATAAGGGTTGGTTGGTATGTGTCCTCGTATGTATTGTTAGGCCATATCTAGACCGTGGAGTCTTTTTGTTTCATCTCCTTTTTAAAGATAAATCATATATCTTTTATCTATATATTGTCTTTATGTACAGGATTTGATGTTATCAAGCAGATTTGTTTACAGTGAGACCTATTTATATATTTTGTTTTATCTGACTTTTATGGTTTTATGCAAAAACCGAATAAAGTGGTATGATGATGAGTGCACATAAACACATAAAATATGATTTATCTCTCAGTTCCCTATGGTCATTGTTTTCCGGCGGCGGAGGGGGGAATGTTACCAAAATCTGGTTTGAAAAAGTTCCCTAATCAAAAATTACTCTGAAATCCACTGATATAATATGATGAACAAAAGTGAAAGAGTTTTGCATGCTGATGAACATAATTTTAGAATTTTGAAGAGACTTTCTTATTCTATTGCACTTATGCTGCAAGATGTCTTTAAAAATGAAGGTGTTTCCAAAGGTAAGCAGTGCAGGACACACTAGTTACTTCCTTTCTTTAACATTCATCTATCTTCAAATACAAGTTTGCCTGTTAATTTCATATCTCTTCAATGTCAGTGCTCTATTGCAGTGGCGGCTGGTGGATTTTCAAAGTGGTGAGTGCAAATTTTATACCCAAATAATGATGGAGCAACCCAAGCGAGCAAGCCCAAAGTGCAAAAGAAGGGTGCCGGGGTTATACCTGTGCAAGAAAAGTTTGAAAAAAATGGATTAAAGGGGTGGATTTTATAGCACATATATACTAGGACTGTAACTTTGAATATGAAGGTAACAAAAGGAACTCTGTGACAAAAGCAGTAACCCACTGAGCTATCCTCATAAAATACAGTTATGTGACCTGAAAGGTATGTTTGCAGTTTTATATAGGGCAAACTCAACCCAAAGGCTTCGGAGCACTTAGTAGGCACAGGGAAATTAAATGATTTACCCAGAATCACAGGGTGTTGAGCTGACACCCAGACTCACCTGCTTCCCCAGCTGAAAACTTGCCAGCTTCTCTCCATGTAACATGGTGTGGTTTTGCAGGAGGCACATTATCCCTGTTCCCCACTTTAGGATGAGTCAAAACTGCAATTAAACAAAATGCAGCTCTCTCATGCAGGTACATTACTCACCAGCCTTGTCTTGACATTTTTATTATCCACTGAAAATTGCTGGGAACATAAGGAGCTCTGCAACAGATAGATTTAACCCAGTGGTCTTCAAACTTTTTAATGCCTCGTCCCCCACCCCCAGTGAAAAAAATAAATTATCGGGCCCCCCTCAAAATTCTTCACAATTATTTTATTACACTGGCAATGTTTGAATATGTCTAGAATTATTTAAACATTGCTGGTAAGTTCTGTTACTGTTTAAAAAATGCAATCAAATACATGATTGTAACATACTATTCTGATCAGGCAGGCCTTGCTAACGTGTACAAATATCCACAGTGTGATTATTAGAAATGGGGTTGGGGTTTTGAAGAATATTTGGAGTCCCTTCCCTTTTGACACCTTCTCCCAGCTAGCATATATTGTACAAAAGATGTTAGTGATGGCCCATTACAAAGCCGCTCATTTTTTTCCCCCGCTAATAACAAAGCACTATTATCAACATAATGCTCCATTTGGCTATAGCCTGGTGCCACCCTGGGATCACTTGAGACCTCCCTAGGGGGCCCAGCCTCCCAGTTCCATGACTCCTACTTTAACCCATTGATATTTTAAACTGCAGCCACCCCCTCCTTTCCCAGCTTGGCGGCAGTGCTGTGCCCTAAAACTAGCACTGGGTGAGAAGTGGAGACAATGCGTGAAAGAGTGAACGCAGCAGGGCCCAGTTCTGGGTGGGAGTCCAATGACTCAAGTATTATTTTACAATGACTCTCATATCAGATTAAATTGTATTTATTTTATTTATTTATTTTATTTATAAAGTTTTATATAGCGCGAACATGACCCTAGAGGGTTTCAGAGCGCTTTACATAATGGGGAGGCAGGATATAAGTGTGAGATCAAAACCAGTTACATATACGAGTGAGGAACAGACATTGAGGATTAACAGAGTAATAAGCTTTACCTCCATAGTGAGTCAGCAATGTAGTAGTCAAAATGCCTAGAACATGCACCAATTCGTGGAAGGATCGTAACCTCCTCCCGCCACTCTTGCTCTTATTTCCCAACCCTGAGTCTGCCTTTTCGTTGTTTTTGTAAAGCACTTTTTGATGATCCCGAGGCCCAGCGCCTAGATATATGTGCAGTTCAGACTTCGTTCTGTGCAGTCCAATAAAGTGTTGACTATTTCAATAGCACTTCATTGGTCCTTCTGAAAATAAAGGCGCACGTAGCCCATAATTGACTGGACGGGTCGGGTAGTTAAAAGATTTTTCTTTGCCCCCCTCATGTGAGTACTGGTGGCACACAGGCACATTGCGGATCATTGTGCACCTAGATAAGTAAATGCTGGCCGTGTCTGTGCAGACAGACCTGGACATGTGCTGTTGTATTTTTATAGAAACGCAAAAACAACAGTTGATGGACAGAATGCAGAACAATGTCATACATTCACCCCAGTACAGAGATCTGGGCCTAAATACATCGTTTTTTTGCTCACCATGCCATTCCAGTTTGAACTCAGCCATATGCAAATCAGTCTTGACCCTGTGCCTCATGGGAACAGTCCAGCCCGAACTGCCAAGCCAGGTCCTCCCTGGACTGGAAACAAGCATCCTAGGACCGGTTTCGGGTTATTTTTATAGGGCAAACTCAACTCAAAGCTATTCAATATGCGCGCTAAAAACAAGCACAAGAAAGGATCAAGCTGCGGCCAGTGCAACTGTAACACGAAAGGCCTTTGGCAGGGGTCGACATGAAAACTGACCTCGGGCATAGCACAGAAAAACATTGGTGTCAAGGCTCTGCCATGTGAGCCTAGCGGCGCACGAGTGGAGGGGTACACCCACACTGGCCTTTGATGTCTGCCGGTTTATCGACGCAAGTGTAGTGGCCTGGGTGGAAGGCACTAGGACCCTGCACTGGGCAAGAGGGCAGGGAAGCAACTGGACACCACTTCCGGTCAAGGGGTGAAAGGGCAGTCCAGTAGGAGGAAGGAAGAAGAGCGGACGTACATGTGGGCAGCGAGCAGCACATACGATATATATATATAATAAAGAAATCAAAAGCCTACCTGGTCTCCTGTGTAGTCCATGCAAGAAGAACACGACATCTGGCGACGAGAGTGGGACGCCGAAGCGCCATCGGAACGAGTGAACGGCGGTCCCTCGCAACCACCGAAAACGGAAGACTGGAACCAGGAGCCCACCCTGGTCCGCCCGCTGCAGGAGAGTCGGGAGGCGAGAAGGATCAACTGCGACGTCCGGAGCCCACCCGGTCGCAGAACAACGGAGCCAGGAGCCCACCCTGGTCCGAGAGCCGGAAAAGAAAGAAAATCACCCAACGACGAGAAAGCGCGGTAAGAAGCGCTCAAGCGACTGCAGTGCAGCGGCAGAAAGCAAGAGCATCACGGTGCACCCGACCGCGTCCCTGCCGCTGCCGCACTGAAGAGAGCCCGGTTCGCGCGAAGATTTGAAGGCAAATCTCGCGCGAACGCAGCGGCCATATTGAGGTCAGGCAGGACCACCAATCAAAGCGGAGGAAGGCCGGGAGGCCATCTTAAGGACAGGCACCGGAAATCTCGGTCTCGCGAGATCCGGCGGCCATTTTAAGGCCAGGCACATGAGCCAATGAGGAAAGAGGAAAGCCGGGAGGCCATTTTCAAGTCAGGCAAATAGGAAAAAGAGCCGAAAGTGAAAGAAAAAAGCTAAAAGGCCAATCATAAGTGAACAAAGTTGAAACAAACAGCACAAGGGTGCATAAAAGAAACAAGAAGAGACTTGCAAACAGCCACAGCAAGAAGAGACAGTGGAAAAAATAAATAAAGTGCATATAAAGTGAAGAAACAAAAATGAAAAAAAAAAGAAAAAAAAGAAGACAGAGAATAAAGTACTGCAGTCGCCACAAAACAAAGCAAGGCTACAAGAAAGGCCGGCACAGGAGCTACGCCCCAGTAGAAATGGTCGACACCGCAAGCGAGAAGACTCCACAAGCAATATTCAGACGACCGCTACCATTCAGCTTGTCAGAACCACAAGCTGGCATCAGGTGGGAGAGATGGATTAGGCAGTTCGAACGCTACATGCGGGCCACCGATGTGGCAAACAGCAAACACTTGGACCTTTTTCTTAATCTCGCAGGGGATGAAGTGGAAGACTTGCTCATAACATTTCCCAGCGAGCAGACGGCGACATACAAAGGGGTGATACAGTGTCTCACAGAGAAATTTGACCCGCAACGGAACATCGACTTTGAAAGGTACACGTTCAATACAGCGTGTCAGAGAACAGAGGAGTCCCTTGATGACTTCGCAACACGACTGAGGAAGCTGGTCACGTACTGCAAGTTTGACAAGTTCGACAATGAGCAAGCAATAAGACTGCGCATCATTGAAGGCTGTCAGTCTGTAGAGTTCCGTGCACGGGTCCTGAAAGAACCGACAACATTGGAAAAGATATTGACCATGGCGCGTGCGGAAGCAAGAGCAACAGCACACGCCAAAGAGATGCAGCTGGGAAAAGAGAAAAGAGTAGAACAGGCGAATCGCGTCACGGGAAATATCAAAAAGAAGGAATATCCGGTGGCCTCGAATGCAAAGAAAAATGAACAAACAACATGCTACAGATGCGGACTTGACTTTCCGCATGTTGGTGCGTGCCCTGCGATGGGCCAGAGATGCAGAAAGTGCAACAGGGAAAATCATTTCGCAAGCGCCTGCATGAGCAGGCAGTTCAGGACTGAGCGGGGCAGAGCAACGAGACCACGGACGACCGAAAATCGATACGCCCGACACATGGAAACGGCAAACCGCAGTTCCTCTGATGAGTCGGAAGAAACAGCAGCACCTGTGAGTGTAGCACGTCTGTATCTCATGGCTGACGCTCCCAAGCAAGACCAAGAACAAGAGCACATTCACCTCGTGGGAAAAGAGAAAATAAAGAAAACCGCAACAGTGGACATTGCAGTGGGACAGCACAGCGCTCAGTTCGTGCTCGACAGCGGGGCCACGTGCAACATCATGTGCATGTCAGAATATGTGAAGATGAAAGTGAGGCCGCCGCTATCACCGTCCACGGTTGATGTGTTCACATGGGGATCTAAGAAGCCGGTAGAGAACATGGGGAAGTTCACGGAGACACTAACGTACAAGGAAAGATCATGCCAAGAAGAGGTACATGTGCTGAGAGGTGACGTCCCGGCACCGTGCCTGCTCAGCAATGTCACGGCACAAGTGATGGGTCTACTAGCGATGACATACCACATGTCGGCAAAAGGGAACATATTGCAAGCACACCCGGCCCTCCTGAAGGGCCTAGGAAAATTAAAAGGAAAGCAGATAACATTGCACATTAACGAAGCGGTCAGACCAGTTGCACAGCATCATCGGCGGGTGCTGATACACCTGCAACCGCAAGTAGAGGAGGAAATTAAAAGCTTACTGGCCCAGGACATCATTGAGCCCGCGGAAGGGCCGACGTCTTGGGTGTCTCCGATAGTGGCAGTCCCGAAAAAGAACACCTCCAAAATTCGCATCTGTGTGGACATGAGGATACCAAACACAGCCATCGAGCGAGAACGGCACCCAGGGCCCCATCTAAATGAGATGATCAGCTGTCTCACGGGTGCAAGTACATTTTCAAAGCTAGACTTGTGCAAAGGGTACCATCAACTGGAGCTGGACCAACAGTCACGATACATTACCACATTCTCGACGCACATGGGGCTCTTTCGCTACAAGAGACTGAGTTTTGGCATTTCGTCGGCTGCAGAAATGTTTCAAGAAACAATACGGCAGGTGATAAGGCCGGTGAAGAACAGCCTGAACTACAGTGATGACATCTTAGTATTTGGGCGGTCAGATGAGGAACATGACCAAGCACTGCATCAAGTATGTCTACAGCTGGAACAAGCGGGACTAACACTAAACGAAGACAAGTGTGAACTGGGGAGAAGTGAACTGGTATTCTTCGGTCACATTTTCTCCAAGAAAGGGATGAGGCCCGATCCCAGCAAGGTAGAAACGTTGAAAAACACGAAGTCTCCCAAGGATGTCGCAGAATTGAGGTCATTCCTAGGGCTTGCCAGCTACTGCGCTCGATACATCAAGGACTTTGCCACGGTGAGCACACCGCTCCGGGAGCTAACAAAGCAAGGTCAGAAGTTCGTGTGGTCGTAAGAGTGCCACTGGGCATTTGAAGCCATCAGAGAGGCTGTAATGACGGTAGATCACTTTGCCTACTTTGACCTGTCGCTATGCACGGAACTAACGGTAGATGCCAGCCCAGTAGGGCTAGGAGCAATACTAGCGCAACATCTGCCGGGGAGAGATTCACAGAGAAGGATTGTTGCATATGCAAGCAAAAGCTTGTCCGACATCGAGAGAGCATACTCTCAACCAGAAAAAGAAAGTCTGGCAGTGGTATGGGCGTGTGAACACTATCACATGTTCATCTACGGGAAGTCGTTCACCATCATCACCGATCATCAAGCTCTGGTGACAATCTATGGCAATCCAGCAGCGAAGATGCCGCCGCGCATTGAGCGCTGGGGCATAAGGCTGATGACTACGACTTCAAGATCGTACACAAGCCGGGGAAAGAACACAACCCGGCTGACTACATGTCGAGACACCCTTTGCCACGGTCACCAGAGATCACATCAATGGCTGAGGAATATTTAAACTTCGTCTTGAAGCAAAACACTCCAGCGCCAATAACAATAGCGGAACTGGAGCAAGAGACAGCCAAGGATGCCACTTTTCAGCTAGCTAAAGAAACGACAAGAATGCAGAGATGGAAACACATCAACAATAACTGCACCTGGGGAGAACAAGTAAACAAGGAGGAAATGCTGGCGTTAAAGAAAATACACGAGGAACTCTCAGAGACAGAAACAGGAATAATGATGAGAGGAACAAGGATAGTGATACCAAGCTCATTAAGGAGTATGACTGTCAACGTGGCACACGAGTCACACCGTGGAATGGTGGCGACGAAAAAGATGCTAAGGGAAAAAGTATGGTTCCCTGGCCTGGACAAAATGGTGGAAGACACCATCCCGACGTGTCACGTCTGTCAGGTAACGGGACAGCCAGCCAGCCCAGAACCGCTACAAATGTCAGAACTCCCAAGAGCAGTGTGGACAACGCTAGCGGCTGACTTCTTCGGGCCACTAGAGACGGGCACCTACCTACTGGTGATCATTGATGAATACTCACGATTTCCCATAGTGAGACCAGTGTCCTCAAAGTCAGCAACAGCGACGCTACCAATCATGGACGACATATTTGCAGCATGGGGCTCCCCAGAAACACTGAAAACGGATAATGGTCCTCCATTTTCAGGAGAAGAATTCAGAAAGTTTATGTCTTACCTGGGCATTCATCACCGGAAGGTGACGCCGCTGTGGCCACAAGCGAACGGCATGGTGGAGCGCTTCATGGGGAACATCAAGAAGGCGGTTCAGCGAGCAAAACTGGCACAGTTCTCCATTGGACAAGCGCTATGCCAGGTTCTGCAAGACTACAGAAACACACCACATGGCTCCACGGGAAAGTGTCCGGCTGAGCTGGTACTGGGAAGAACCAGCAGAACAAGACTACCACAGATCGAAGCAAAAGGGCCGTCCGAGCACAGCAACATTGCAGCCAAAGACAAGGAAGCAAAAGAAAAAATGAAAACATATGCTGATGCAGGCGTCATGCCACCCCGTCACACCTCAAAGAAGGAGACGCCGTGGTAGTACGTCAGCGACAACAACGAAAGTCTGACAGCGTGTTCTCAAAGGAACCTCTCACGATCATAAAAGTGAAGGGCCTGATGATTACAGCGGCGTCAGAACACCACCAAGTAACACGGAACAGTTCTCACTTCAAAGGACTGAAGACGGTAAAGGAAGAGGGCCAAGATACTGCAAGTGGAGAAGAAGGAGCGATAGATAACAACGGGAAAGGAAAGGACAAGGTTGAAGGGAGAGCAGACGAACAACAGGAAGAGACTTGTCCAAAGAGAGCGAGCAGAAGGCCAAAGAGACTCATTGAAGAAATGTAGTGAGGAGTACACACGTGTTGTTTCCCTTTGGGAGCAAGTTCCTTTTCGTGTCTTTTCTTTTTCTTTTCTTTTCTTCTGTTCTGTTTCACTATCTCTCCAAGGTCTATTTTCCCTCTCTTCCCTCGACTGATTTCCTTTGTGACAAAAGGGGGAGATGTAGTGGCCTGGGTGGAAGGCACTAGGACCCTGCACTGGGCAAGAGGGCAGGGAAGCAACTGGACACCACTTCCGGTCAAGGGGTGGAAGGGCAGTCCAGTAGGAGGAAGGAAGAAGAGCGGACGTACATGTGGGCAGCGAGCAGCACATACGATATATAAATATAATAAAGAAATCAAAAGCCTACCTGGTCTCCTGTGTAGTCCATGCAAGAAGAACACGACAGCAAGCACGTCTTGCACATTATACACAGACAGACAAAGGGCGGCACCTCTCCTCTTATCTTTGTCCTCTTTAATTCATAGTAAAACGTGTCCTTTAAATTTCAAATAGCAGACACCAAAGAAGTGTTCCTATTGCAAAGCGTGCCCTGCAAACTCACTTGTGTTTTGCCATTTTAAAGTAGACCTCACCTGTAATCAACCGAGCGGCATGCATGTCATACATATACGCCAACTGGTAGGATGGCTCAGCGAGCTGAATGCTGGCCACTGATATAAGCAGTGACCTTCACATCCCAAGTTCCACTACAGCATGACCAGAGATCGGTAAATTGATTACATTAAATTGAGTAACAGTAAAATTGTTTTACAAGTGCTTAACAATGTCAGAAGTGAAGATTGAAGTGCAATATAATAAAAATGAGAATTATTTCTGCAGCTTGCACCCAATCCACAGAGCGATCTTAACGGTTTGGCTCTTCAGGTGCACTTACATTGGTGAGTAATGTGCAAGCAAGTTAAAATAACACATGCAAACACTGAAATAAATCTCACCCCAGAAACGGCGACTAGCCCAAATTACGCTCTCTAGGTGGTGAGGTTTCCCTTAGCGCATAGTGGCTCTTCTGAGTATAAAATATGTGCGCCTCTTCGAGGGAGGGCCAGGCTGTAAGTATAGTGGCCTTCCTTTAGCCATGAGTTCAGCACATGTGTGCACCCAGCGGGCCTCTGAACTAACGGGGTATACAAGAGAGTGGGCCATCCCTCGGGCAGGGAGAGTGAAAAATGAAGGGAGGACTTCAGAAAATGTAGATATCTTGAGTGGCTTTAAGTCCGGCGAAACCGGCTTTTCAATCTTGTGCTCTGGGAACTACAGGTTTGTGTCTCTGGGCGTCCACGCAGGACTGCAGGTCCTGGAATTGATTAAAGTAGCATAATGTAAGGTGGTACTAACCAGTGCTCCCTTACCATAGGTATAGGATTACAAGTCCAACAATGGATTGGGCTGCATGAGTTGTAACACCCTGCAAGAGGCGCCATGAGGCCCGTCTGTCTGTATGTCTCTATCTGTCCATCCGACCTGTTAATAATATTACTACTGCTCTATATAATCTGCCACCCTGTCTCATGTACCTTGCAACAAGAAAGAATTACATCTAAAATGAGTTTTATATACGGATTCAGATTTTATGCATTACCTTAATTTTGCAACGAAAAACAGATTAAACAAATCTCGAAGTTGGGCTAAAAAACCAGAGCCTTGTGTGGTCTCGGAAATCAGTATCGGATCTTTTTGGTGCTTCACACATTCACATGTACCCGTGCGCACACGCTGCTGGTGAGTACTTTATGTTTCGTTTACCTACATTGTTTGCAGTAAGGCACACAGAGAGACATACAAACTCAATAGGTGCTTCGAGAGGCCTAAACGAGCGGCTTCCTGCCAGGCGTGCCTCGTGTGCTGGAGGTCTGCGCATCCTCTTAGGCTGTCTGTCAGCACTCACGGACAACAAGACATGCTTTTGTGAGTTATTATCAAGATAAGAAACACCAAAATGCATATAAAATAAACGCACCCAAATTCTGAATGAATGATGCAAGAAAACTACTAACAAAACTCACTCACCACCTACTTATTCTCCACGGGGACTGGTGACTGGACTGCAGTGCACTGGCACAAACTATTAACCCACACTATACCTGAACCTCGAAGGAAGCTGCTGGACTCCTCCCCCTGACCCCAGCCCACCTATCATAAGAAAATCAACAGGAGTTGCTGGGTCACAGTGGAAGAGGTAGAGGCCACTGACACACCCACTCCTACATTGTCTCAGATGGCCTGCCCATACTGGGGTGAATGTATGACATTGTTCTGCATTCTGTCCATCAACTGTTCTTTTTGCAATTGTCACCCCGAGTGGGACGGGTTTGCCCAGACGTGTGTGCTCTCCATGCCACTGGAGTCAAGCTATCCTGGCTGATGAGGGCTGAAAGCCCGAAACCGGCCCTAGGATGCTTGTTTCCAGTCCAGGGAGGACCTGGCCTGGCAGTTCGGGCTGGACTGTTCCCATTGGGCGCAGGGTCAAGGCTAATTTGCATATGGCTGGGTCCAAACTGGAATGGCATGGTGAGCAAAAAAACGATGGATTTAGGCCCAGATCTCTGTACTGGGGTGAATGTATGACTTTGTTCTGCATTCTGTCCATCAACTGTTCTTTTTGCAACTGCCCAGCTCCTAGCCATTGAGATTACTGGGGGTCTTCCGACCCCTCCCTCGGCCATGTGAATAGCGCCCAAAGTAAAAGTCTATTCCTGGTAGTAACACACACTGCTCCCACTAGTGTGTTGTCACTGCACTGACTTTTGCCCCCAGGTCGAGGAAAACTTCGCCCAGCCAGGACACGCGCAGGGCCATCCTCCCCGCCCTTTAAAAAAACCACAGATTTACACATCTATGTCACCGAGCAGCAAGCACAATTTATTGCTAGCTGCTCCGTGTTTCTTCTCACCCTTATGTTACTCCCCCAGGGTGGCAGAGCGATGTCCATCTCGCCCTTCAACACTAGCCGTCCCTGCTGTGTTGAGTGAACAGCAGCCCAGTACTGGTGTTGACCAGGGGGCCGCATGTAAAGGTCCGGAGGGCCACATGCGGCCCCCACATTGATTAGAACTAATCTATACCTATGACATATCCATGCTAAATCATTACCATCATCCTTTGAATTAAAATATGGATATATATGTTACATTACAGCTGCTGTCAAGTCTTCCTCAGTGAGCCAGGTGACACCATCCATGAGTTTGGGAGACACCCTGGCCGCAGCAGTCAGATCCGCCACCATCCGTTCATCAGATAAGTGTGCTTTATATTTTGTGTTGTAAACTATTGATTCCTAAATTGTGCACACTAACCAAATCCTTGTGAAAGGACATTAGCAGATATTGCCCCTTTATTGTAGCATCTGAAGTTGGCGTGTAATATGTTCCCAACATAATCAATCAATCAATCAATCACGGCATTTATAGAGCGCGCTACTCACCCGGGAGGGTCTCAAGGCGCTGGGGGAGGGGGTAAGTTACTGCTCGAACAGCCAGGTCTTGAGCTGCTTCCTGAAGGAGAGATGGTCCTGGGTTCGCCGAAGGTGAGTGGGGAGGGAGTTCCAGGTCTTGGCTGCCAGGTAGGAGAAGGATCTTCCTCCGGCGGTGGTTCTGCGGATGCGTGGTACGGTGGCGAGGGCGTGGCTGGTTGATCGTAGCTGGCGGGTGGGCGTGTAGAAGGTCATGCGGTCGTTGAGGTACTTTGGGCCCAGGTCGTGGAGGGCCTTGTGTGCGTGGGTGAGGAGTCTGAACGTGATTCTCTTGCTGACGGGGAGCCAGTGCAGGTCTTTCAGGTGTCCGGTGATGTGGCTGTGTCGGGGGATGTCCAGGATGAGTCGTGCGGAGGCGTTCTGGATGCGCTGGAGTCTTTTTTGAAGTTTGGCTGTGGTTCCGGCGTAGAGGGTGTTCCCATAGTCCAGTCGGCTGGTGACGAGTGCCTGGGTGACGGTCTTCCTGGTTTCAGTGGGGATCCATCTGAAGATCTTGCGGAGCATGCGCAGGGTGTTGAAGCACGAGGATGAGACGGCGTTGACTTGTCTGGTCATCGATAGGGAGGAGTCCAGGATGAAGCCCAGGTTGCGTGCGTGGTCCGTTGGCTTGGGCGCGGTGCCCAGGGCCGGGGGCCACCAGGAGTCGTCCCAGGCGGAGGGTGATGAGCCCAGGATGAGGACTTCCGTCTTGTCTGAGTTTAGTTTAAGGCGGCTGTTCCTCATCCAGTCGGCGACGTCTCTCATCCCGTCGTGTAGGTTGGCTCTGGCGGTGGTGGGGTCGTTGGTGAGGGAGAGGATCAGCTGGGTGTCGTCGGCGTAGGAGATGATGTTGAGGTTGTGTTGGCGTGCGATGGCTGCGAGGGGGCTCATGTAGACGTTGAAGAGGGTTGGACTGAGTGAAGATCCTTGTGGAACGCCGCAGATGACTTCGGTGGCCTCGGATCTGAACGGGGGAGGCGGACTCTCTGGGTTCTTCCGGCGAGGAACGAGATGATCCATTCCAGTGCTTTCTCTCGGATACCGATGTTGCTGAGGCGCTTCACTAGGGTGCGGTGGCAGACGGTGTCGAACGCCGCGGAGAGGTCCAAGAGGATGAGGGCTGCTGTTTCCCCGTTGTCGGTTAGGGTTCTGATGTCGTCGGTGGCTGCGATAAGGGCGGTCTCGGTGCTGTGGTTGGCCCGAAACCCGGACTGCGAGGGGTCGAGGGATCCATTCGTCTCGAGGAAGGCGGCAAGCTGTCCGTTGACGGTCTTCTCGATGACTTTGGCCGGAAACGGAAGGAGCGAGATGGGACGGTAGTTCTTGAGGTCGGTGGGGTCCGCCGTTGGTTTCTTCAGGAGGGCGGTAAGCTCGGCGTGCTTCCAGCTCTCCGGGAAGGTGGCAGTGTGGAAGGAGGAGTTGATGATGTCCCGGAGATGGGGTGCGATGGTGGCGTCGGCTTTGTTGAAGACGTGGTGTGGGCAGGGGTCGGTTGGTGATCCGGAGTGGATGGAGTTCATCGTGCGGGTGGTGTCTTCGGTGCTGATCGGGGTCCAGTTGCAGAGGGTGGTGGTGGCGGGCGTTGGTTCGGCGGTAGGGTGCGTGGTTTGTGCGTCGAAGCTGTTATGTATGTCGGTGATCTTGCGGTGGAAGAACGTGGCGAGTGAGTTGCAGAGGTCTTGCGAGGGGGTGATGTCGTTGTTTCCGGCGCTGGGGTTGGAGAACTCTTTGACGATGCTGAAAAGTTCCTTGCTGTCGTGGGCGTTGTTGTCCAGTCGTTCTTTGAGTGCCGACTTCTTGGTGGCACGGATCAGCTGGTGGTGTTTGCGGGTGGTGTGCTTGAGGGCGGTCCTGTTGTCTGTGGTCTGGTCGAGTCGCCAGGTTCTCTCGAGAGTGCGGCAGTTCTTCTTGGATTCCTTGAGTTCGTTGGTGAACCAAGGGGTTTTCTTGCTTCCGGGTCTGCTGGGAGGGTTTTTTAGTGGTGCGAGGTCGTCGGCGCAGGCGGTCAGCCACTTGGCGAGGTTGCCAATAATCAGTGAAGCCTGTGTAAATTTTGCATGTGCACTTATGAATCGTGCTGAACATTAATTATGGTGTCACTTCCTTCTGAAGCTGCTGGATCGAGGACCACATCTTCTACAACACACCCAAGGAGCCAGGTTCAGCAGCTGACATCAAGGGGGATCGCAATACCCCACAGAGCTGTGGTTGGACCTGGTCAGGTTGAATTTTCCTTGCACATCTGCATTAACCACCTCAATGCTACAGTATGAGCTGTCACATGTAGGTGTACACAAACCAGGTCACATGTGGAACATCAGTTGATGCAAAGATAATATGACCCGACTCTTGTGTTGTACCACATGATATACTGAGGCAAATACTTATCCTGTTGCAGCCTCTATCTTACAGGTGCTGAGGACAATGAGTTGCTTGAGGAAGCTGGACCAGTGGAGGGCGACAGGCAATCCAAGGAAAGAATCAACTCCTCCTCCAAGTAGCTATGTCAGCTGGCAGAAATGCACAAGAGGAGGAGGATGAGGAGGGGGAAGAGGAGGATGAGGTGAAAGTAGAGGAGGACGAACACGATCTGGTGCTGCTTGCAGAATATCATGAGTCTGATCCCCTGGCCTCCATTGTTGGCCCACTGCGCAAAACATCTAAGCCCACGCCAGCTCCAGCCAGCACAGTGCCTCGCAATCCACCTCCGAAGAGTGCCCATTTCCAGCAGTCAACCAACCAGCCACAGCATTCACCTACCCCAACACAACCATCAACTCCTCGCAATCCTAATGTCTAGGTCAGACGTGTCGGGTCTCCTACACACTCCTGCCATGACAGTGCCTTCTAGGACTTCTCTCAATTACCTGAGGGATCTAACACCCCTGGTGAGGAGCAGGTGTCCCCTAGGCACCAATCTCCTCCCCACAGCCTCCCACCTGCCAAGCTGGTAGACCTGGTGGTCATATCAGAGGCCGACCCATGTGGAGCGGGCTGGCAGATGGTAATAGTGGCCAGTAGGAAGAACATTGTTTTCAACAGCAGGCTGATGTGAGGCAGGACATTTGTGCCATAGAGGCTACTCTGTCTGACATTTCAGACTTACTACAAGACATGTGCCAAATCCCTCAGATGATTGACAGACAGACCTGTGCCTTGCACAGGATTGAGACATCTGGCCAAGACATGGCAAGGAGGCAAAATGACATCATAGCTGTAAATAGGGAAGAGAGTGCAAGACATCATGCCTTGGCCATGAAGATGATGGAGGGCATATTCAAACAGAGTCTATCTTGACGGTCAACACATGGAGGGGACCCAGCACACCTACCTGCACCATGCCCCACTCACCCATGTTTACTACAACCTGCACAGGCACCCTGCCTACGTACACAGGCACCACCCCCCTGGACATGCCCCCTGCAGCACAGTCACATCCCCCCTGCCCAGTCACACCCCCCACCTGTACAGTTACCCTCACTACCCTGTACAGGCAACTCCCCCACCTATGTAGGCACCCTCACCTCCTGTCCAGGCACCCTCACCCCCTGCACAGGCACCTACCCCACCTGTCCAGGCACACTCATCCCCTGTACAAGCACCTCCCCCAGCTGTACAGGTACCCTTATCCCCTATACAGGCACACCCACCAGCTGTACAGGCAGATGCACCACACCCACCCACACATCAGTCCAACACAGTAAACGCACTTACTCACAGAGATCCTCCCCATCACAATTGCTAAGTCACAAGAGAGATCCCTGATGATCACTGTGAAATATGTATACCCCAAATATATGTGAATAAACAGACATCATTCACAAGTCAATACTGAGTTGTGTCATAGTTGGTTGGACATGGACAATAGTAGGACCAGCTGTGTAACAAGGTATCATGTTAAAAGCATAGCTAAACATCTACCAATGTTGACTTCCATACTTTGAATCCAGCATATGTAATGAACAACACAAGACAGAGATGTTGTGATAAAAAAAATATTTATAGGGGGGCGTGGCCAACCATTATGGCTGACCGGACGTGATTCCGATCAGCTCCTCGCCAGGCCCGTCCAAATCAGCGGAGTAGAGCGTACTAAATGCCCTGATCTTACCGTGGGGGCTCTCTGGCAGCTCCGGTGCCTTGAGGGAAGGTGCACAGCCTGCGTCCAAAGCGCTGGGAAGACCCACGGTGACGGTGAGAGTCCGGCCCCCTCCGGGCTCGGTGGAGGTGACATGGCGGCACCAGATCCGATGCTCCACTGAGATCCACGGCGCTCCACGCCACCAGGTTGGTGGCCGGTGGGGGGAGAAGTGCAGTTGAGGGCAGGCGCCGCTGCAGAGCTGGGGGCCGGGGACTGCCCCCGAGTTTGGAATTTGGCGCTTCTGACGGCAGCGGGTCTGCAGGGACACCCGCGGAGCTTGCGATCGCCTGTCTGCTCGCCCACCTGAGTGGCGGAACCAGACCTGGGGGACATGCGACGCTGTTGAGACTCCCCCCCCCTGGCTGGGGAACACAACTGTCGAGGATCGGCGGGGGGGTCCCTCCCGCTTCCTGAGATCCCGGTGCGCGCCTTCCCTGCCTGTCTTCATCATGGTGGCCACCGGGGGTTACCTGCAGCGCGCGAACGGAGCGAGCCCTTGCTGGTAAGGCGAAATCCGAGGGGGTGCAACGAGAGGAGACACTACTAACAGCCCACGGGGACCACCGGTAAGGAGCGGTGGGTCTCCCCTTCCCTCGTCAAGATCTTCTACAAGCACACCAGCAGCTGCTGATGCCTGACCCTAAGATGGCGGCGAGTCACCCCCAGCCTGTGGCGCCATAAAGAGCCACGGGGACTGACTTTGAGCTCATATACAGCGACGTGGGAGCCCTGGTGGGGGCGCTGACACCAGATCCAGGTCAGGAATAAGTGTGAAGCCCACCAGCACCTAAGAAGGGTTCACCAGTGGCAGCGACCCCTTAGGCGTGAATGCGTTCAAGAGAGTGATTCCCCTGCAGCCGACCCTAAAGGGGGCCGTACTAGCGAGGCCGGATCTCACGCCTGAAAAGGGGCCCTGTGCCCACCCATGCACTGCACCCTGGTCCGGAGGAGGTCTACTCGCACCACAAGATAGCGTGGGTTTGGCGCCTCCTTGCCGGCCTTAGGGCACGCAGTTCCCTAGTTCTCCCAGCCGCCACCTAGAGAGGCCTCTGACGACTGCGACTGGTGTATGAAGCAGAAGCGGGTCTTCAACGGCCCCTTCGAAATCTAGACGCCCTTCGGACGCGGCGCGAGAGGGTCCTTATGCCACCCAAAAAATCCCAGCCCCCTAGAGTCTCCAGCTTCTTCTCCCCAACATCTAAGGGGACAGCGAGTGCAGATCCTAAAGTCTCCCAAGGCACCATGGCGATCTCCAGGGAGGAGCTGTTGGCCACCCTCAGGGAGTTCAAACAAGAACTGCGGGATGACATCAAGTCGGACATTGGGGCCTCCTTCGAAGCGTTCAAATCAGAGATGGGTGGCCGCTTAGTGGCGCTACAGGCAGACGTAGATTCAGTCGGAGCCCGCACCCTCGATCTCGAAGCAAAACAGCAAGACTTGGAGGAACGTATGCGGCCCCTGGAAACCCAGTCTGCGGAGCTTCACGCACAGCTACAGGCCACGCAGCTCCGGTGTGAAGATTTAGAAAATCGCTCACGGCGGGAGAACATCCGAGTGAGGGGTCTGGCGGAAGGATGCGAGGGTCCTGACCTGGAGGCCTTTGTGGTGGGGCTCTTTTCTATGATTTTGGGGGACTCTGAACCGGAGGTACGCCTTGAAAGGGTCCACAGAGTAGGACCTCGGGCTCCAGTAGACACCAGAAAACCCCGCGATGTGCTAGCGAAATTTAGCTCCTTCAAAGTCAAGGAACGAATCCTCCAGAAAGCTCGTTCAATGGACAAGATCACCTTCCAAAATACAGAATGCTCGCTTTTCCAAGATGTGGCCCAAGCCACGCTAGCCAGGCGCCACCAATTTCGTCCGATCACGTCTACCCTAAGAGAGCGTCAGGTGTGCTACCGCTGGACTTACCCTTTTGGCTTAGCTTTCACCTGGGACAATCACAACTGCCATTGTACCTCCCTGGATGAAGCGGCCGCCATCCTGGGCATCGAGGTGCCTTCATCAACAAGCGAGGCAGCCGCCAGACGGGTTGAGGAGAAGGGGGGTCCGAAGAATAAAGGAGGAGGCCCCTGGCGTCAGCGGCGTAGATCTGGCAAATCCCCGGAGGGCTGACACTTCTGAGCCGCCATGACGCCCCCACCGACCCTCTCAGACACTTCTGCTGCAGTGGAGAAAGGCACACACGGATCCAGTCGAACATCTTATGCCATACCCAGCCAAGCTACTGTCTTCCACTGATTTCTTTATCTATGAGACATTCAATGGGCCGCGGCGGTGGAATTTTGGTCCACCCCAGTTTGTGCTCGTAACGGAGTCCTCCTATGTGATTGGGGATCTCCGCGAGCACGTTGCTGCTCTAAGTTGGACTTGGTCTAAGTTTTTCTATTTTACCTTGTCCAGTTTTTTTTTCCTTTTTGCTTTATGGTGTCACTGTCCATGTTTTTTAGCCGCTATCTGCACTCTGGGGCCACTAGGACGGGGTCGGGGGGAAGAAGCTTGCCGGTCGGGGAGGACAGGGGGATTGGATGAGCCTAGCTATCCTGGCAAAGATGTCCAATGGCAGGGTTAAATTGTTTATCGTGGAATGTTAAGGGGCTGAACTCTCCCAATAAGAGGCAACGGATCTGGAGGTTCCTCCGGCATCATCAGATCACGATCGCTGCCCTCCAAGAGACACATCTTCCCCGCAAAGACGAACAACGCATGAAGCATAGGGCATACCCCCAAATTTACCGTTCTTCGGCACATACCAAACACAATGGAGTGGCGCTTCTCTTTCACTCCTCGACCTCATTCCTACACCAGGCCACCCGCACGGATAAGGAGGGGAGATATGTGATGGTCAAGGGGGAGCTGCGGGGCAGAACCTACACCTTTGCAACACTTTACGCCCCCAATACAGGCCAACACGATTTTCTCAACGCCTTCTTGTCCACCTTGGGAGGCTTCGCCAGTGGGGATGTCATACTGCTGGGGGATTTTAACTTAATTTGGGACCAGGCGATGGACACTACACATAGCCACAGGGCGGCGGGGGGGGTCTTCAGCCAGCCGCTCAAGGCGACATTACGGGGCCTAGGACTGATAGACGCTTGGAGGGCTGCACATCCTACGACCCGCGATTACTCTTTTTTTCCCACTCGCACAGGACGTACTCCCGCATAGACCACGCCTTTTTAGCCAGTCCCTTCTACCGAAGGTGATGGGAACTCAGTTTCACCCAATCTGCCTCTCGGATCATGCGCCCTTGGAGCTGACCCTAGACTGGCCCGCTCCCCGCTCCAAATATGCCAGATGGTACTTCCCTAATCATTTGACCCGAGATAGGCTCCTCCGAGACGAGCTCAGGAAGGCAATTGCAGACTTTTTCGAACTCAATGACCCAGCCCAGACCTCGCTAGCTAACAACTGGGACGCCTTCAAGGCAGTCGTCAGGGGAAGTGTATGGAGCTAGACGCGGTGCTCAAAAAGCAACGCAAGGGAGAACGCCTCCTTCTAGAGAGCGAACTGTGTTCAGCTGAAGAGAACCACAAAACTTCTCCCTCGGTACAAACACTCCGCAAGGTCACCCAAGTTAGGGGGAAACTCCAAGAGATATACACGAACGGGGCCGAAAAGTCTCTTTTGTGTCTACAAGCTCGCAACTATGAGGGGGGAAACAAGGTAGGCGCACTTCTGGCGCGCCAATTACGGATCCGGCAAGAGAAGAACTACATTCAACGAGTGGGGGGTGGCGGGGGGTCCCCACACCAGAGCGAGGCAGACAAGGCCAAAGCCTTTGGAGACTTCTACAGCAACTTATACACGGCAGATCAACCTGATCTGCAAGCGCAGGACCAATACCTGGAAGGTCTCTCCCTTCCGCGAGTACCTGCCTCTACCAACGAATTGCTAAACAGCCCCATCTCCGCAGAAGAGGTCCAAAAAGCGGTGGATTCGCTCAAACTCTCAAAAGCACCCGGTCTGGATGGTCTGAACGCCCACTTTTATCGTACCTTCGCGCCGGACCTCGTTCCCCATCTAGTCACTCTCTTTAATCATATCGCCTCCACGCAACAAGTGACCCCCTCAATGGGTGAAGCTCTGATCTCCATTCTCCTCAAACCAGGGAAGGATCCCGCCCAATGCGCCTCTTATAGACCGATTGCGCTTCTCAACCTGGACGCTAAGCTGTACTCTAAGATTCTGGCCTCCCGCCTAGAACACATTATGCCGTTCCTGGTGCAAGCTGATCAAGCGGGTTTCATTAAGGGGAGGCAAACCCATGACAACCTGCGAAGAATAATCCACCTAATTGAAAAAGCACAACGGAAGGCAATACCCACGGTCCTCCTCGCGCTGGACGCGGAGAAGGCCTTCGATCGGGTGGATTGGGCCTTCCTGACTGGCACGCTACAGCGTTTTGGTTTTGAGGAACCTTTTATTGGAATGGTCAAAGCGAATTACCATGCGCCGCGATCCACGGTCCTCGTAAATGGAGTGGCCTCGGCGCCATTTGCTCTCACGCGAGGCACGCGTCAGGGATGTCCCCTATCCCCCCTTCTATTTGCGCTTAGCATCGAACCGTTCGCAGAGCGTATTCGCTCCAACCCTGAAATACGGGGTGTTCCGTTTGGCTCGGATGAGCATAAGATTGCTCTCTTCGCCGACGATGTGCTCATCCCCGCCACGCGTCCACAGACTTCCCTCCCGGCGATCCAGGCGGAGCTTGCCCTCTACGAAAGGGCCTCAGGTTTCAAAGTAAACCTATCAAAATCCTATCTATTGAACCTCACCGTACCGGAAGAGGCCATGCAGGTCATCGAAGCAGCGTCCCCCTTCCGTGGAGTGCAGAAAGAGATCACCTATTTAGGTATAAAGCTCACTCCGAAAGTAGAGAATCTCTACAGGGCTAACTTCCCCCCATTGCTGCGTCAACTCCAGGCGGATTTCGCTAGATGGAGGACGGCCTACCTCTCATGGATAGGGAGAATAAACGCCGTTAAAATGAATGTCCTGCCGCGACTATTGTACCTTTTGCAGGGCCTCCCAATCCCGGTGGAGAAGTCGCTCTTCTCTTCGTTAAAATCAATGGTCACTAAGTTCATCTGGCAGGGGCAGCGGGCCAGGCTTTCTAATCGTACATTGACTAGGTCGAGAGAGGAGGGGGGACTGGCTCTACCGGACTTTCGGGGCTACTATAGAGCTGCTCAATTGAGGGTCATAACTGAGTGGTCTCTGCGGGAGTCCGGTAGGCACTGGCTACACATGGACAGGCAAATCACGGGGAGAACGATCTGGGACCTCCTCTGGAAAAGCAAACAACACCGTCCGCGAAACACATATATAAGTACTCCCACGGCAACCACCCTGAGTGTATGGGACGAAGTAAACAGATCCACCCCCCATACCTCCTTTCCCTCCCCGTACACGCCCATACACTTCAACCCCGAGTTTCCCCCGGCCCTACAGGAAGGCCCATTTGACGCTTGGCGGGAGGGGGGCTGCCTGATGCTTTCCCATCTCTTCGATAGGGGGAGACTGCTCTCCTTCCCGGAATGTGCGAAGGAATTTAAACTCAAATCATCCGAAGAATTCCGATACCTGCAACTTAAACATTGGACTCTGCAGCCACAGGTGCGGCTGGCCGTTACCCGGGAGCTGCTTCCTATAGAATTATTTGCTCAGTCGGGGGCCTCCTCAAAGGGCACTATCTCCTTTCTGTACTCACTCCTCCGCTCTCACGGCTCCACAAACACCCCTCGGCACCACCTCTTTTGGGACACTATACTAGACACTCCCCCAACGAGACAACAATGGTCCTCACTTTACAGAGATATTCCTAAGTTTAATCGGTCTATGCACCTTAGGGAGGCACATTACAAAATTGTATACGATTGGTATCTGCATCCACACCGACTACACACTATCTTCCCTAATACCTCAGACAGATGTTGGAGGGGCTGCGGCCAATTAGGAGACTTCAGACATATTTGGTGGGACTGCCCGCACATTCAGCCATTTTGGAAGGAGGTCCTCGCCCAAATCAAACACATTCTGGGATATCCGATCTCCAACACGTTAGAACACACGCTACTGGGACTCAGAGACACCAACCTAAAGCACCAAACCCATGGAGACCGCTCTGTGATGTGGCTTTTCCTTGGGGCGGCCAAGATGGCAGTGGCCGCTGCCTGGAAAAAATCGGAAGCCCCTTCCCTCACGCAGTGGCACACCAGATTATGGCGCGCCTTGGCGATGGAACGAATGGCAGACATTGTGGAGGACTCCCGCACAGGTTTTGACTATATATGGGGGCCACTAGTCGAGTATCTCTCCGAGGGGCTGCCCCTGTTTGCCTGTGGACCAAGGCTGCGGGCTCTTCACCTCTTTCATATTTAGGACTCCCACTGACCTCTTCAAGGCCACGTACGACGACTCCGATACCCACACCTCGTCAATCCTTTTTCAGCATCCGGATTTAGCATCCCTAATAGTGCACTACTTTTTTTTTTTTTTTTGTTCGACCGTGACACCTTAGGTTTTTGTTTTTCTTATTGTTCGATTGTTGGGAGGGGGATAGGGGGTAGGGCGGGACACGAGAATTGGACATGGACAATACGTGCTGATCGCCACTTACTAGTTCACACACTGTATTGGTTCCACTAGCCTACCGTACGAAGTGGCCGATAATCTGCATTGGGGTCCTCATCCCCTACAAGGGTTGTTGTATACTTGTATGCTCTGTTATCATTAAAACAAATAAAGAGATGTTTGATAAAAAAAAAATATTTATATATATCTATCATAAAATGAATGAATAAAAAACTGTCCATTGGAAAGGGAGAAACGAAATCAAATAATGTTCTTCAGCCAGAATGGGCAAGGGGAGGGGGTTGGGCAAAATACATAAAACACGTCACGAAGCGTCAGGGGAACCAGTCTATCTACAGGGGGGGAAAAAACTCCACAGTCCAACCATAGTCCCAGTCACTAGTCATCTTCATCCTCACTGTTCTTCTCCATGATGTTAAATCCTCACCTCCTGTGGCCTGATCCTGGCTGGCCGGTGTAGGATCAGACACTCCATGGGAGTGTCAAACATGAGGGGTACGTGGGGTAGCAGGGTAAACACTGAGGGAAGTTGGACAGGGAGACACATGGACGGCGGTCTGGGTTAGACGTTGGGCTAATGCAGACAATATGGCAGCACCCAAGGAAGTAACGGAGGCATTGAGGATGGCCATGGCCCTGGACTGTGCCTCTCGGATCCTATAGAGTTCATCACTGATCTCCTGTAGGATCCTAGAGGACACATTCAGCTCACCATCAGATGCCACCATCACTTCCTGGGATGCAGTCACAGGAGTGATGATGCACGGAGGGACTTAGGTATGACATGAGGGGTGTGGGGTGTCGGGGACAGAGCTATCCCTCAGATCTTCTGGGCAGGCACTCGGAAGGGGACTAGTGGCAGGGGGTGCAGCTGGAGGCCCTGATGGAATGGAGGCCTCAAGAGCCAGGGAGGGATTGTGGCAGGCCCAGATGGTGATGTGGCCTGCTTTGGGGACACCTCAGCAATGTCCAGTTATCCAGTATTGGATCTTTCATAGATTCACATGCTTGAATCATTCCCCCTCGTCGAAGTGGGAGTACCACGGTACTATAATAAAGCAGTATCTAATAGTATAATAGGCTTGTGAGAGGCTGGCCTGGTATATGATGTACACTTATGTAAGTGGACACCTTGCACCAGTCCAGACAACCCTTATGGTGATTTAAGAGGTCTTAGACAACCTTAGAAAGCTCTCTAAGTGGTAGCTGTGGAGAGCAGCCTTCAGGCTTAGTCCAGAAGGAGTGTAAAGCAGCTTGTTTTACCAGAATGCAATCTTATAGTATAGATTAAGTGAAATAGAATGACACAAAGTATTTATAAAAATATGTATTTATTATATAATACTCTCTAGAATGTTCAAGTATCTCCAACACGGAGATAAACACAATACACACAATACTTTAGCAAAGAAACACAGTAAATAGCACGAAATACACAGTGGCCCCCAGGGGGGACCAAATCATATACTAAGAAAGTGGTATAAGAACCACGACTCGAGTCAAGACAGTGTCGAGAGGACATAGAATTGCTGGGACCCCAAGGAACCACCCAAGGTGAGTAGATAGGGACCCCACGCAGAGCGTGTGCAGTGTGGGAACAAGATCGCGTCATCTTTACAAGTCTTTGTGCAAGTCGCGGTTGGATTTTTAAAGATTAAGGACCCTTCCCAGTGACTCCTGAAGAAACCCCGTGGAAGACAGAAGATTGGAGAGCCACCCCACCCGTGTCTTCCCTAGTACCCACGTTACCTGCACCAGGGAAGCAGGGTGCATACGTGTGAAGTGGTGTCGGAAACTGCCGTCGAACTCAATGGAGGACTTCAGGAAAGTGCCGCTGCTGGAAGAGGAGAAAGTGTCCATGGGATTCTTGAAGAGGAGTACCTGAAAGCAGAGGGGACAGAGTCTATGTCACTCAGGAGTGACCAGGAGACTTGGAAGACGAATACCCTCCGATCTCAGGTGCTTAAGGAAAGATGACAGTGACCTTGACTCTGCAGCTGTGAGTACCAGGTGATGCTGAGGAAGACCAGAACCTGGATATGAGCTGTGCCATGAAGGATGTCGAGTGCTGAGCGGTCGTGTCCGGCGGGAGCACCAACAAGCCTTGACAAATGCAATCCATGCAGGAAGTCAAGAAGGGGCACGGTTGGGACCAGCAAGATCCAGGGGACTCACCACAAGCAGGGGAGTCAGGGCAGGCCCCGAGGAATCAGGGGAGCCCAAGGAAAAACAAAGGTGACCCTCAAATGGACCCACAGGCCAGAGGCACAGGAGTTACGAGAGGACCTCGAGCAGCTCACCAAAAGGAGCAGGCCACGGTGCCCACGAGGTGGTGTGGCTGAAGATCTTGGTGGAAGAAGTTGCCGGAGGTTGGGGCACTTGGAGCCCAATGCACTTGTCCCAAAGTTGCCAACAAGCATTTGCACTTGCAAAATTACGCGGTGCACAGGGGTTCGGTTAATGCAGACCCCATGAGGGATTCTGACCTCAAACTCAGTGAGAGGACAGCTCAGGCCTCGAGGGACGTAGAAAATTACCACCTATGTTGTTGAACCCTTCAGAGTCTGCAAGAGCTCGGGATCAGCAGACCAGTCAGAAGTGTTGAGGTGCCTGCAAATGCAGGGAAGTGACTCCTTCACTCCAAGGGAGATTCCTTCAAGTGTCTTGGATGCTCCAGAGGTCCTGCACAGATCCTGTATGGTGCACAGGCACAGACGATGCAGCAGACTGAAAGGAAGATGAAGTCAGGCCCAAACGAAGTCCAGCGAAGTCCAGAGTGTCTGGACGGTAGTAGTGCAGTGGTTTCAGTTCTGAATCTTATCACACGATGAATCTAGGGACCTACACCCAGGTAAGCCCTTAAGTACCCTAGGGAAAGGGTTGGGAAGATTCATGGGACCCTCCCAGGGGAGGGTCTGGACAGGGGGGAGGTTACTCCCATGTCCTTTGTCCAGTATCACGCCAGAGCGGGAGCCAACGTCTCCCAGAACTGGTTTGAACTGGACTATGCACAGGGGCACAAAATGTGCCCCTCATGCAGACTTTCAGACACTGGGAAACGCACCCACCCTGTCCCAATACACTAAATCCTGTCTGGGAGGTGGTCACATCTCCCTATGACAGGATGCCTATTGTTCCACCTTCCTCTGCTTGAGCTTTGCTCAGCAGCAGGAGGGCAGAAATGTGTCTCTGGTCAACAGCAACCATTTTGTCCTGTCCGGGACTAGAAGGTTAGCACCGGGAACACTGAGAGCCTAACGGAGGGCTCTGCCAGTGCTTGGAATCATAACTCCCACACCGTTTATGGTGGGGGGAATGATTCCAACATGTTTGATACCAAACATGATGGGGTTCGTTGCAGCCGGTTTCGAGATGGTCATCTCGTAATTATGCGATGCCCCTCTATATAGTATATAGCTGCTTCACTGACAACCCGAGAGAATGGACTCCGTAGGGTGCAGGGGTGTCCTGCTCATGCAGGGGCACACTCTCACTTAGAACCAAGCACTCTGCCTTCAGGATTGCAAAGGCCTGCTATAGGGGTGACATAGGTTTTAAGGGCAATGACCCTTAGATATAGTAAACCTATATCTTTAGTAAGTGGTGCATGCACCAACTTACACAGGCTGCAATGGAAGGCCTGTAGTTCCATTTTGAATGGTCTCTCATGGGTGACATAATACATGCTTCAGCCCATGGGAGACCTCTGGGGTACCTATGCCCTAGGTACATGGGTACCATACACTAGGGGCTGACAAGGGTACCCCATTATTCAATCTGGGATGTACCTAAGTACTGAACACATCAGTTTAGGGACAAAGCAGATAGACTGGGGTCCTGATTAGCAGGATGTACCTAAGTACTGAACACATCAGTTTAGGGACAAAGCAGATAGACTGGGGTCCTGATTAGCAGGATCCCATTCAGACTAGTCAAAACACAGCTTAGAACCAGGCAAAAAGTGCGGGTAACCACGCAGAAGGATCCTACCTTCCTACAAGGCTATAATGGCAATGCAAAGACACTTTAATAGCCAATCTATGTCCTTTTAAAAAAAGACCAAACTTGAACTATAACCAGTCAGGTGACAGCACACTCTTAGAACACTCCCAACAGATGCTGATTCTCTCAGATTTTTTAAGCACAAGTGGGAATAAATAATCCCAAGCTATAAGGGGAGCCTCTTAGGGGAGGGGGGTGGTTCGCATGTGAATCTATGAAAGATACCAATACTGGATAACTGTAGTTACAGGTAAGTAACTTATTTTCTTCTTGTTGGTCAGGTGGAGAGTAACTTTCCTCCTCCCCTAGCTGGAGGTGTTCTGTTCGATAAACCCCCCTTCTGTTTTGTTAGCCTCCACCCAGGCTGTTGCTGTTGTAGTCATCTCCGTCCAGGTGGGTTCACTACCCTTGCCTGATGTGTCCTGTCCCCCCTCCTTCTCCTTGCTGTTGGACTCCAGATAACATGTCCACCGACGAGCCGAGGATGTCCCACTCTGCCCTTGGTCCTGTCCAGTGTTTTCTTGGTCAGCCTGGTCCACTGAAATATGAGGCAAAACATTATGTAGTTGGTGTACACTTCATAACAAAGCAGGTGACTGCATAAAGCAAGTGCAGACTTTGTACTTCTTGGATCCCACTAACCAATTATATGTTTCTTGGACCCAAAAGTATGTGTACTATCACTGTGATGGCCAGAATCTACTCACACATTGACATCTTTCACATTTTAGGTAAGTATACTCTTCTGTACGTACTAACCCTCAAGTTCAGCACTACTGCAATGTGTGTTTCCTCACATTGAAACATAGTTATCTTCCAATGTAAGTCTACAAGTAGAGATGTAACACAGTCTGGATCAATCAATCAATCAATCAATGAGGGAATTGTAAGCGCTCTACTCACCCGTGAGGGTCTCAAGGCGCTGAGGGGGGGGTCCGCAGATCTGTTTAGCCGAAGAGCCAGGTCTTGAGGGTCTTCCTGAAGGTGTTCAGGGAGGGGGCGCGTCTGATGTCTGCGGGTAGCTCGTTCCAGGTCTTGGCTGCAATGTGAGAGAAGGATCTTCCGCCTGCTCTGGCTCTGTGGATGCTTGGGGTTTCGGCCAGTGCGTTGTTGGAAGATCTGAGGTTTCTTTTGGGTACGTGGAAGTTGATTCTGTCGTTGAGGTATTTGGGTCCGTTGTTGTGTAGGCATTTGTAGGCGTGAGTGAGGATTTTGAAAGTGACTCTTTTCTCCACGGGGAGCCAGTGGAGACTTCGTAGGTGTTGGCTGATGTGTTCGTGTCGGGGGATGCCGAGGACGAGTCTGGCGGCGGTGTTCTATATTGTTTGGAGTTTGCGGAGTAGGGACTTGTTGATGCCGGCGTAGAGTGTGTTTCCATAGTCCAGTCTGCTGGTGATGAGTGCGTGGGTGACTGTCTTCCTTGACTCAGGGGGGATCCACTTGAAGGTCTTGCGGAGGATGCGGAGGGTGTTGAAGCAGCTGGAGGTGATGGTGTTGACCTGTCGGTTCATGGTGAGTGATGAGTCGAGTACGATGCTGAGGTTCTTGGATGGATATATCCACACATAAACATGGATCTAGATTCATCCTGTAATCTGCAGTCTCAATAATCTTACACTTACTATAAAAATGTCATCTGTTGTGTAACATTGTGCAACACAACATAAATGCTAAACGGGGTGTACATATAAAGAAACAAGGCCTTGGACATGACCTTTGCACTGATGTGATTTTAAGTATTGGAATATTCCTTGACAACATCACACACTCTACATGGCAAGTGCCACATATAGCATGTCAAGACTGCTTCGTTTGTGCTCTACGCTGGTAAGCACATGTGCATACTCAGTACAGCTACCTAGACATTACAAATGACATACGTGCCACTGTTCAGGAGATATGTGTATTTCGGCCCCCTTGGATATGTTTGTACCATTTTGAGTGAGACAAGTATCACAAAGTCAGCCTTTACTTCATGGCACATAAAAACATATTTTAACCATAAACATCATACACACAAAAGGCATGCATGATACAGCATCCAACAACCAAAGCCCTCTCATCACCATACTAGACATTGTCTGCGCCATTCCGTCACCTTTGCATACAACAGTTATAAGGCCTTGGTTCACCGGTCATGTGTGATTTAAGTGCAGTTATTCATTTAAATGCAACTGTACTGATCATTTCCCCAGTTGGGTTTAGTACACTTCAAGTCCCAGAATGCACTCTGGAAACTGCATTCAATGTGCTCCTATGATGCCTTGGTCTTATAAGTACTGCAGCCATTACTATGATCACATGAAAGGTAACAAAAGACACACACAAAAGGCTTGCATGATACAGCATCCAACACCCAAAGTCCTCTCATCCCCACACTAAACATTGTCTGCACCATTCCGTCACCATAGCATACAACAGTTAGAAGGCCCTTGGTTCACCTGTAATGATTACTTAAGTCCATTTATTCATTTAAATGCAACTGTAAGGGTTATTTCCCTAGTTGGGTTTAGTACACTACAACTTCCAGAATGCACTGGGAAAACTACATTCAATGTGCGTCAATGATGCATTGACATCATAAGTATTGCAGCCATTACTCTGATTACATGAAATGTGACAAAAAACACATGATGGTACATCTCTTTCACCACTCATATCATACTACCAGACACATGATGCAGTTAATACACTTACCAGGTCTCTGCTGCTCAAACTCATCCAGCTGAGCATAGAGGGTCGGCCAGATTTCCCTCAGGAACCCTCCTGTATAGTGGGCTAAGGCAGGGCCTCTGTAATTGGGGCTGAGAGGACAGGCCCAGCGTTGCAGGTCCTACCAGTGCTTTCGACAGGTTTTGGCCCACTGTTGGTAAATGCCCACTGTACTGCAGCGTGCAGCGATGTCTCCCCAGATTCTGGTGCAGCCTGCATTGCTCAGCTGGTCCTCTGGGCCCCACAAAGCGGAGGGTACTTATCAAGCACCCCCTCAACTAGTAACCTCAATTCACCTCCAGTGAAAGGGAGTACCTTGTCATCAAGTCACTCAGTCATGTTGGGGCGAGTGAGTTACACAGAGCAGCAGGATGGCATAAAATGGCGGCCTGCAACTTCCTGTATTGAACTTCCTGTTTTTTATTTCCTGTTTGTCATTTCCTGCATGAAAACTTTGGGTTCCGGCCCGACAGTGGAAACTCCGCACTCGAGGCAGAATTTACGCGATTGGGCCGCAAAAAAAAGATTTAAGATAGAAAATGACAAACAGGGAGAAAAAAGGCAGGAAGTTCAATACAGGAAGTTGCAGTCAGCCATTTCACAGTCATTCTGAGTCATCCTCACCTCCAAGCAAAATCCTCTGCCATCCTGCTGCACTGTTTAATTCACCTGCTCCCAACACGTCCGAGGGACTCGAGGACAAGCCAACCACACCTAATTTGATATGGATTTCAACATACTAACTGAGAGGGTGCTTGATAGGTACCCTCTGATTTATGGGGGACCAGAGGAACAGCTGAGTGATGCAGCATACAACGAATTCTGGAGTGACCTCGCTGCGTGCTACAGAACAGTGTGTCTGTATACCTGCAATGGGCCTAGATGTGCCATAAGCGCTGGGGGGATGTGTTAGTACAACATTAACAGCTCAGACAGTGGCAGCTACTCTGTATCATATATGTCACAAGGTACCTGTGAATATCTCATGAGACAGTGACATATGTTTCATAGGTGAACATTAGTCCTGCATGTTTGATGCATTCAGCATTACACACAATACAAAATGCCTAGCCTTTTTGAATGGGGCCAGTAGTTGTTAGTTGTGTGCATGAGGGAGTCTGCTACTAAGCACACAGCCCAGGCAAGTTTCCCAGGTCTCTGATGTGCTGATCCAGTCCATGTTTTCCCTTTGAATTCTGGGACTTGTAGTCTTTTTCATTCCAAAGTAAAACTGTACCACAAGTCCCAGTTTCCACAAAGTAACCACTTGGCATGGAGTGGCACATCACTCATGGTACTGGAAAAAATGGCAGCTGTGAGCCACATAAAGGTTGTAACACGAAAGGTTGCACATGAGAAAAAAGTGTCAACCTTGGTGGCGCATCCCTGCATACCCTGCCCTCTGTTTTGTACAATGGCCCAGTTGCCCGGATTCAGATCTAGGTGGGGATCCAGAAGTATGTGTAAGCCATGATTTACTGCTATGTTGTGCAAGATACAACAGACTACTATTATCTTGCACACAACTTAAGGGGAGTACAGCAGCACCCCTCCTGTATGGTCAAGATATCTGAATAGCGACTTCAGGAGACCAAATGTGCGCTCTGTGATGACTCATGTACGTATGTGTGCCCTATTGTACCTAAGCTGAGGTATGGTGGTTGCATGTCTGTATGGTGTGAGGAGATGAGGGGAGAGTGCATATGCACCATCACCTGAGGAGGAAATGAGGAAATATTTGTAAATGTCACTCTTGTATCTGTACTGTATATGATGTATGAAATTGTACATACAGTGTCTGTTGAGGCCATGTATGTAGCATAAGAATCAGTGTTTCTTAATGGTTGTGTACATTAAACAAACAATTATAGATATCAAACTTCTGTGGTGCTTGGCACTTACCCAGAAGCCACATGTTGCCAAAATCTCTCGCTGCCATCCACTGGGCAAGAGGTGACCTGCGGAATACGTAGCTGTCATGTGTACTGCTTGGGAACACTGCATGCACAGTGGGAAAGCTACCACTAGCATCCCACACACCCTGCACATTGATAGAGTACCACTGGTATCTGTTGTGGAAGATGTGAGCTTTGTGGTGAGAGGACTAAAGAGCCACATGGGTGCAATCAATGGCACCTATTACACGTGGGAAGGGGGAAAGAGGTAGAAATCCCTAGCTACACTTTTTCTTCCTGCCAGTGTATGGGGCATATGTATGTGGAAATGTGCTCTCTTATTGATACAGCTCAGTACCTGATGAAAGCATCGGGACTGGCTTGCCTGATTGATGCCCATGAGGTCACTGGACACCCTTTAGAATGACCGCGAAGCAAAAAAATGGAGAGCTGCTAGGATCTTGACATAGGCTGAGATGGCGTGGGAGCGGCAGGTCTCAGAGTCGAGATCCTTCTCCCACTCACAAAGCATCTCCAAGATGACATCAGGGGCAAACGGTATCTGAACCTGACATCGTGGCTGGACATCCCAAAGTGATTTATCCTTTGTCTAAAAATCCTCTCTGCTATCCTCCTCCTACTTAGTCTCCTCAAATCGTTCTGTCGCATGGTAAGGGGCAAACCAACATACACATTCAGCGACATGTTAAAAAGTCTGAAAGGGTTTTCTGTGTGGCAGCTTTGTTTTTATGTTTGCAGCAAGGCTGGGATTGGCTATTGAGCTACCGAATTTCAGCTGGGTGGGGGGATTGTAAGCACTGACACAGGTGTGTCAGGATGAAAGCAAACTTCCTATGCCCGAATGCGGAGATTATGCCCCGAGTGTGGAAACTCCACCCCAACTGCAGAGATTGCGTCTCGACTGCAGGCGTAAACATACTACTCGTAACTTACATCTGTGAATACCAAACGTCGTAAACTTAGATTTTTGGTCTAAGTGTTAAGGAAACAAACCTAGTACCAATGAGTTCCACAGGAGCAGAAGACCTTTTCCCAATACTCTCCAATGTATACTCGCAAGGAACCTTTCAGACTTCCTATTGCTAGTAATCACCAGGGGGAAGGGGAGTGGGAAAGAAAGAAGAGAGACTGCCTTAAGGTTCCTGGTGCTGCCTTCCAATTCTACCTCTCAATTTTCTTCAGGAGAGTTTTCACTTGGGGGTGTTACTCAAATTGACTAGCACCTGAAAAGGATAACATTCATAAACATGACAGCATACAAATACTTCTCTTAAACTACAATATCACACCTGTTTTTACATACACAGTAATAGTTATGCAATATGACTCATCTGTACCTAGAAACCTTTAACAACTAACCCCTCTCTTATGTAGTTGAGGAGTTAGGCATCTAATGTTGACCTTAATCCTCTTGTAGAGTGTATTTTAATATGGCCACCAGTGGAATTCAAAATAATCAGGGCGACTCATTTAGGAAAGGAGTATAAGTCTCTGTTAGTCTCTTATTTGCAGGCAATACTTTCTGTCACTATAATTCAAGGAAAACCTTTCTTGGATATCTGGAAAAAGTCTTCGCTGAAATGACTGCTGGAGACTCAAATGAAACTACAAGTTCGTTTTGTCAGGAGAAGCCTCTCAGGAAATGACGCTCTCGAGTGTTCTTTCAAAGCGGAACAAAAAAATAAACAAATGTGAGTAGGAAACTCCTCGGGTTTGCACACCAGACCATCTAGTTGGCAAGACCTTAAAAGGAGGTGTTTCGGACAAATTTTTCCTGTCAGGGGAGCAGGCACAAAGACAAGACGCTGCTCTTCAGACAACGACTTCAGTTGAAGTGTGCCACACAAGCTTTGCGCAGGCCAGATGAGACCTGGGTGATTGCTTGCAATAGGAGAAGAAGAGTAGAGCGCTAAATTTCTAAAGTGGATCACGGTGGGCATGTTGGATTTCCACGAAGCTTTGGTTGCCCAGAATTTTCAGGAGTTAGTGTAGGAGAAACCGGGCAAAAGGTATTGGAATCTCCAACAGGGTTACTTCTTGACTTTGAGCCATTTTCTGGTGCTTTTTCCTTTAGGTACAACAATCATGTTTAATTTAACTGACAGTGCCCTCCTCCAAAGGGCCACCCATCAACCGTGGGTTGCTAGGAAAGGTCTTATGGAATTCTTTGATTAGTCTTGGAGTATGAACATTTGAAGAAGGTTCCCATGATCTCTCCTCATGGCCATAACCTTTCTAATCCATCAGATAAAGTAGGCGCCCTCTAACATTCTTGGAATCCAAGATTTAATTCATTTCAAACTCTGCCTCAAATTCTCCCAGACTAGTAGAGAGTTTGGTTTTTTTTCTCTCAGCTTCAGGGAACTTTTTTTAACTAAAGAAACATGGAATACTGTATGAATTTTTACAGATGGAGGCATCTTTAATTTCACAATCACTGGATTTACCGTCCTGATCACCTCAAAAGGACCTAGGAATCGTGGTTAGAAAGTCCTGTTTCTTTTAAGGTGCAAATGTTGTGTGGATAGCCAAACCTTATCCCCCGGGAATATTGTGGATTTTTTCTCCTCTTTTTATCAGCTTGTCTTTTATGTGAAGCCTTGGCCTTAAATAAGTTCTTACCAGCCATTTGATAAACTACCTGCATTCTCATAGCTAAGGTTTCTACAGCTGGGACTGAATCGTCTTTTTTAACCCACAAATATATTTGGATTCTTTCCATGGTTCAAATAGAAAGGGGAGTAACCAGTGGATGAGTGAACTGCATTGTTTTATGCAAATTATGCAGCCCATATCAATTCTGGCCACTTTCCTTCTTGATCCTCGAAATATAGTTGTAGGTGCTGTTCCAATTCCTGATTTGACCCTGTCTGTCTGCCAATCTGCCTCTGGATGACAACTAACAGAGTATCAAGAGTCAATTTCCAATTGCCTTATAAAGGCTCTCCAAAAATAGGACACAAATTGAGCACCTCCATCAGAAATTACCACCACTGGTACCCCATGGAGCCTCACAACGTGTTGTGTGAACAACTGAGCTAAATCTAGAGTTCATGGAAGGGCCTTTAAAGGAATGAAAATACTCATTTTGGAGAAGGTATATACAAAAACGAGGATGGTGTTGTAACGCCTGCTGGAAGGTAGATCTACTATCAGATCCATTGAGACTGAGTGCCAAGGGTAAGGGGCAGAAGATAGTGGCTGCAAAAGGCCCTGGGGAGCTTGTCGGTTAACCCTCCCCTTGACACATCTCTCACAGGTTTGAACGTATTGTCTTATCTAACTGTTAATGTCTGGCCACCAGAAAATCCTCTTCAATAGCTCCGAATTCTTTTGAATTCCTTTCTGTCCAGCCAATGGATCATCATGAAGAGTCTGTAAAGTCAATTCCTGCAGTTCTGCAGTAGGTAGATACAAGGCTCCTTTGAAGTAGGGAAGGTCATTTCTTATTTACCTTTCTGGATCTTCTTTAACCCATCAATTCATATCAGCTGACGATAGAGATTCTTGTACCCCATGTTCGAATTTTGAATATTCTGCAGCACATGCAAATTTTTCTTCTGGGATGATTTGTGAGACTTCTGACTTTTCTGGGTTAGTTTCAGAACTTAATCTCAAAAGAGCATCAGCCTCCATTAGATGAACCAGGACGGTAGGTAATCACAAAGTTGAAATCTGCGAAATATAAGGACCATCTCAATTGTCAGGGAGTCAGGGTCTTGGTGGATTTCAAATACTGTACATTTTTGTGATCAGTGAATACAGTCACCATGTGTTGGGCCCCCAACAAGTAGAGTCTTTACTCCTAAAAGGCATCTTTAACAGCTAATAGCTCCTTATCTGCAATAGAATAGTTGGTTTCTGGGGGCTTCAGTTTTCTGGAACAGAATGCTACTGGGTACAGTTGACCAGTAGTCTTGCCACTTTGGGATATAATTTCTCCAATAGCTAGTTCCGAGGCATCAGCTTCCACATTATATGGTTCTTCTGCGTTGGGATGTAGCAAAATTAGAGCCGTCGTGAAGGCTTCCTTGAGGAAATGAAAAGCCTCTTCCGCCTCAGGGTTCCAAGGAAAGCGCATTCCATTTTTCAGGAGTCAACCCGATCAATCATTTGGGAGAAAGCATTGATGAAACGTCAGTAGAAATTGGCAAACCCAATGAAGCTCTGTACCTCCTTCACAGAATTTGGAGATGGCCAATCACGACTTACTTTGACCATAGAACAATCCATGGAGACTCCCTTCTGAGATAGAACGAATCCTAAGAATTCCATCTCTTCCACAAGGAAGACACACTTCTCTAATTTTACAAACAGCTTATCTTCTTGCAACCTTTGAAGGATGGCCTTCATGTGAGATATGTGCTCTTCTTTGTTCTCCAAAAATATCAGAATGTTGTCAATGTAAACCACTGCCACTCTATTGAAGAACTTTCTCAAAACATTGTTGACGAAATGTTGAAATGCCACTGGGGCATTACACAGGCCAGAGGGCATCACTTGGTACTAGAAGAGCCCAAACCGAGTACGGAATGCTGTCTTCCACTCATCTCCTTCGGCAACCCTAATCAAGTGATAGGCTCAGCGAAGACACAGTTTGATGAAGATCTAGGCTCCTTTCACTTGGCCCAACAGGACTGATATCAACAGCAGGGGATACCTATTCTTGATTGTAGCTTAATTCAAAGCTCTAAGCTCTATAATCAATGCAAATCCTAAGTTCCCCATTTTTCATTGGGAAACAAAATATAGGAGTCATAACTGGTTATCGGGAGGGTCGAATGAACCCATTGGCCAGGTATTTGTCCAAATATTCCTTGAGATATTGATTTTCTTACTCGGTTAGGGTTATGAATTCTACTGCAGGGTACATTTGCTCCACGCATCAATTAGATTGAATTTTATTTCTTCACAAAGACCGTTAAATACAGTGAGTTCAATTTGCTCTGTCTCTTCTATGATTGGACCAGAGTATAGATTGATACTATCAACCACCAGGACGATCTCAAAACATTCTTAACAGAACAGATGCCCATTTCTTTTGCATACTTGATGTCGCAAAAAATTCCAGTTGCCCCAGAGTCAATCATAACCAAAACTCCTTAGATCTTCTTTTGATTGAATTTTGCGGTTAGAGACACTATGACATGTGGGGCTGCTGCCTGTAACGTGTTAGCTACTTTCTGAGAATCTGGAGTTGTCTTTTGTTTGCTTACCCCCACCAGAGCAACTCCTCTTACTGACAGGGTTTCTCTTTTAACGAATGATTCACCTTTAGTTTCTTAGGATATTCCTTCACAAAATGTCCTGCATTTCCACAGTACATGTATAAATTGCCCAGCCTTTGCTGCTCTTTCTCCTCTTTAGTTAATGGTCCTCGAATGCTGCCTATCTGCATTGGCTCTTCACCCGGGTTACAATCAACTGGTTTGTTAATTTCTGATCTAACTCTGTCAAAACATGGAGGGACATAACGAGGGACATAACGAAATTCTCTTTTTCTTTTTCTTTTACGTTCGTTCGACCAAATCAATGGGTCCCAAAACATCTGTGGGTCGGTTGGTTATCTGTGCTAAAGATTCTTTCAATTCATCTTTCAATTCTCTATAGAATATGGTCGCTCCTTTAGATTTTGACCAATTGGTTTCAACCACCAATTTGTTGAATTGAGCCAGATAAGACAAAAAGTCTTTGTTTCCTTGCTTACGGTCTAAGAGTTTGCTGTCTGAAGCTTAAGTCACAGTTCTTCTGTCAAAGATTTGTAGGAATTCTGTCTTAAAACTTGCAAAGTCATATAGAATGGGGTTGTTATGACTTACCATAGGCATTAACCAGGGGAGACAGCATCACAAGTCAGATAAGACAAAGCAAACGCCACTCTTGATTGATTTTCCATACAAATTACTGCTTGACACAAACAAAAATGTAAAGAACATTGTCCAAGGATAATCTGTGCCTTATGAGGATCCCCACTAAATCTCTCCGGCAGGGCTAATGGAACTATGGGAGAAACTGCGTGAATAATCTGAGTGGACAGTTCTGAGGTGGAAGTGATAGGAATACCTGTCTTAATCTCTTTAGGAATATTAGAGGGACATGCCTATAGTTCATCTATTCTCTGGAGTAAATGTTGTGATTCTTGATGGGACCTCTCTATTTTCTCTCTTAAACTCTTGTTTTCTTCTATTGTAATATTCAATTGGCTTTGCATATTTTCTAAAATGGCAGCTTACCCCTTTACATCTAAACCTTCAGCCGTTCTGCTTGGGTGGAATATTGGTAGGGCACTACAATCTGTCAAGGAAACTAACCTGGTGCCAACTGGTTCCACAAGAGCAGAAGAGCTTTTCCCAATGCCCTCCAATGTATACTCACAAGGAACCTTTCAGACTTCTTATTGCTAGTATTCACCAGGGGAAGGGGAGTGGGAGAGAAAGAAGAGAGACTGCCTTAAGGTTCCTGGTGCTGCCTCCCGATTTCACCTCTCAATTCTCTTTGTGCGAGTTTTCACTTGGGGGGTGTTATTTGAATTGTTGAGCACCTAAAAAGTTTAACATTCATAAACATGACAGTTGGCATACAAATACTTCTCTTAAACTGCAAATCACAAATGTTTTTACCTATACAGGAATAGTTATGCAATATGCCTCGTCTATACCTAGAAACCTTCAAGAATTAGCTCCTCTCTTATGTAGTTGAGTTAAGTGTCTAATTTTGACCTTATTCCTCTTGTAGAGTCTATTTTAATAAAATCTACCAGTGAAATTTAGAAAAATCAGGACGACTTGTTTAGGAAAGGAGTATTAGTCTCTGTTACTCTCTTCCTTGCAGGGAATAGTTTCTGTCACTGTAATTCAAGGAAACCTTACTTGGTTATCTGGAAAAACTCTTCACTGAACTGACTGCTGCAGGATCAAATGAAACTATAAGTTTGTTTCCTCAGGAGGAGCCTCTCAGGCATTGATGCTCTTCAGTGTTCTTTCAAAGCAGAACTAAAAAAAGGTAATGCAAGTAGGAAACTCCCTGGTTGTGCACACCAGCCTATCTAGTAGGCAGTGCCTTAAAAGGAGAAGTTTTAGACTTATTTTTCCTGTCAGGGGAGCAAGCGCGAAGACAAGACGCTGTTCTTCAGGCAACGATTTCAGTTGAAGTGCACCGCACGAGCTTCGCGTAGGCACGATGACACCTGGGTGATTGCTTGAAATGGAGAAGAAGAGTAGAGCACTGAATTAGTAATGTCGATCGCGGCAGCCATGTTGAATTGCCTCAAGCTTTGATTGCCCAGCATTTTCAGGAGATAGTGAAGGAGAAACCGGGCAACAGGTAATTGGAATCTCCAACGAGGTTATTTCTTAGCTTTGAGCTATTTTCTGGTGCTTTTTCCTCTAGGGACAACAATCATGTTTATATTCCTAACACTATGTTAACCTTTGTGAATCAGACCCCTTTACCACATGGTGCCAGAATATCGTTTGACATAAATATTGAATCCTAAATACCACTTACTAAAATATACTCTATTGGAATTAATATTAGAAAATGTCATCCAATTAACCTATGTTTATGACAGAACATATTCCTGGCAACAATATTTTTAAACAGAACCTGATTGTCTTATTTTCACAAGTATATCCATTTGCAGTTTGTTAGTTGTAATTGTCATGTCACTAATATTTCATAGCTTTCAGTCTGTACGATTTTTGTCTTGTGTTCTGGAGTAATTATTCAGTTGCATTTTTATAAATACGTGTATGTGCTTTGTCTGTGAAACTGTTTCAGCTCTGCAGAATTAGGAACATGAGACAATTGCATGTGTACACATGTGCAGTTTAAGGATTCTGATGCTAAACGCAAGTGCGGTATTGGCGGAAAACGAGTTGCAATTACTCCTAGGTAGGACATTTTTTAAAGTACCTCTATAAGGCTGAATTGAAAATTGCGTTACAAAGGAAGAGAATTTGCCTTAAGTTCGTCGATGAAATCAAGTTGAAAGGTGGCCCACTAGAGTGTGATGATGAACTTGCATCACCAGCCCTTACTAACCATTGCATCTTCTCCTGTTATATTCCATATAGGTACCCCAATATAGGCTCGGGTAACATCCCAACCTTTCACCTATATTCATACCTACACTACATACATAACGGGCTGCTTGGACTGACCCTTTACCTAGTTACGGTACTGCTTACAGAACGTGGGGTATTCCCTGACCAAATAGCCTCATACATTATGCATGAGGATCCTTGGATTCCTGGAATCTCAGCAGGGCTACCATCTTGTGCATAATAACTATGTACAAGGTTCATTTCCGATGTCATCCTTAGTCCGACAGTGGCACAGCAAGGTAGAACCCCTGAGGATACCTTCGGGTATATAAACATCACATCTTGCTGAGATAGACAGAGGAGATCAGGACTTCCATGCCAACACACTGACGCGAGACGCTGAAGCCCCTGCATGCAGATACTCAAGCTCACAGTGGTCTGACTTCCCTTGCGGGGTGTCCAACCCGAAACCAGGACGGGGTCCCACAGTTTCTCACTTCAGGTGATGGGGGTTGACTCTATCCTAGAGGGGTTCTTGGCTTAACACCTACATACATGCTAGGTACACTCAGGTACATCTAGTTAGGGTTGCATCGTAGGAGTACGCATTTTATTATCATGTATTTTATGTACTTACCTGTATTCATGGTTTTAGCAAAATGGTAGAACTCTACCAACCTTTTACTTTCCTAGTGCTTCTAATCATCTATATCTGTTACTGTCTAATGATTGTTTCAGCACACCTATTTTACACTAGAATAACGACTGTTCAATAAATACTTATTGAAAACATCCCTACTGTTTATTCTGTGTATCTCTCTGAGACTAAGTGAGCACGAGTGACTGAGCGAAAAGTAGTACACTGTTTCCACGGTCCTGAGGGATCAGGGTTGTCATGTTCAATAGTTGCCAAGAACTATTCTCTCCTTGGTAAGAGGGATTTCTAGTGGCACTGTGAGCTAGCTGGTACACAGGCCAACATACCCGGTGGGGGTTTCTAGAATCAGTCTGACACCAATCCTGCAGTGTATGTTGTCCAAACGCGCAGATCTTGTATAGGTTTTATAAGAACTACACGACATGGCGCCCAACGTTGGTTGGGTACTTATTTAACAATGAAATCTGAGTAGTTCAGTCGTGCTATTCTCAGAGACCCCTACTCACATTTCCCCAGAGACGTCTGGAGTGGGAGGGTACATATTCCGCCACAGCTGAGTAGGCAAAATCCTATGTATTGGCTGTTGGTTAATCAAGCGTGAAGGACACATTGTTCCTATTTGTGCTAACACCTTATCAAAAGTTCCCTTGCAAGGCTCTTCTTATTAAAAAACAATGACTGTACAGGAAGATACTGTGGTTCAATTAAATCTCTCAGGAGATGAAGAAGATGCAGATGCAATACACATTTCAGAAAATGCTAGAACTGCCATCACTCTAAAACTAGCCGCATACGGTTTAACATATAGGGGTTGGCAGGTAACATTCGTGATTGAGGCACACAAATCATTTAGAACAGAGGTATTCTATTCATGGGTTCCATTCGAAAAGGCAAATGCATTAACAAAGACATTTCATTACTACACAGAAGATGAAATACCTAATGAATATTGTCCGTACGAGGACATTGAAATTCCACTCAATTACCACGAACATTTATACTGGTTTAAAGGTGCCCTATCCCATAAAAGAAATAGAATAAGACTCGGTCCACTCGAAAGGGACGGAGCAACATGGCCAGTACTAGCGGCCTACACACCACACCCTGACATTGATACAATGCCAGGAGGAGACCTACAAATACAGCATAAAGTATTAATAAAACTTTACAGAAACATGACACAGTTTGTGATGTGAACACTCACAATTCAGCCGACACTGGCTACACAAGCAGGACCAGTCCAAGCTTGTACAACAAAAATTACACCACAAACATTACACGCAGTGATGGGTAAATTGCCCACTAAACGTGAGCAAATGGCTTTCTGGATAGCTCAAAAAATAACACTGCTAGAGGCAGTATTTCCACACACTGGTCCACACGAAAAGCATAGAATGCTAGCAATCTGCTTGCCAATGGGGATAGCTCCCCCGATAGAGGATTGTACTTCTTGGGGTAAAGTCTTCGCTGCAATATATACCAGGACTCATGGTATCCCTTCATTAGCAGTAATACCAGACGTATCAAGACAGATACAGAACGAGTATGGAGCAGAACCTGCTCTGAACTTAGGGATGAAGTTATTAATAACTTCGCCCAGGTTCCAGCTATAATATTTGCAAACATTAAGGGGGAAGCAGCATCAGTGGCAATACGCCAACGCCTGAGAGATTTCACTCCTTTACAATAGGAGACAGAATTGCCTAAAATAATTGAAACTGCTCATGCAGAATTAGGTAAAGATAGTTTGGGAGCTAGACCAGTAAAACCTCAACTAATGGGGAGTCCTGAAAAGGATACTTTTAAGCAAGCACCTCCTTCTTCAAAGAAAAAATGGGACAATAACAAACAACAAAAGAATAAAGACAATAGATCTCAATCCAGAGGTAGATCTCCTCAACAGGAGACCTCCGAAAGGAGATATAACCTTAGGAATAGGGACAACATTAGAAACCCTGACAGGTATCAGGACACTGATACACGTTCCTCTCATTCCTTTCAGGGCTCTTCGAAAAACTCTGAGAGAGAAGGGCGGTCGGAACACAGACAGGAGGAGCGTCCAAAGTCCAGAGACACGCAACGCGCTGCAAACTACGCACCTAAGAAAGAACAAAAACAAAAACCTCAATTCAAAAAGAAGAAAGTAGCAGGTCTCAAGATCAGACTGAATGGGGAATGGGCTCTGACGATGCTAGACAGCGCAGCAGAAGTAACAATAGCTCGCCAGAACCTGATGGAATTTCTGGTGACAGCGGAGTTGAGTGAACATATCATCGTGGAAACGTCTGGTAATAGGTTACATGAAATAACACTCCGGATGGAGGGGGACAAACTCAGGAAAATTAAAGGTCTCTTTTGGGAGAACCTAACTTTCGGCTATGACATTTTATTAGCTGAAAAAGATTGGCCTCCTGCTATTGTTATGGATTGCCCAAAAGGAGAAACGGTAATTATGCCAGCTTTTTCCAACCTCATTCCCCAATATTTAAAACATACATATTGTTGCGGCGCACCGGGCTGGCCGCCGTAGAACACTGCAGACACGAATCGGCATTGCCTCTGCCGGACAGGCCTATTGAACTGCAATTCCCATGAGGCCGCGGGGAATGACGCCGGTGACGTCATCGCGTGGAGGAGGCCGGGGATAAGGAGGCTTCCGGGGCACCGGTCGGGTGCCGTTGATTCCCGATCCGAGCCAGTCCAAGCAGTGAAGCAGGAAGACGCTGAAGGATTCTGGTAGGGGTGCAATATTGCACCGCCTTTTCCCTTTCTGCTGATTTAAGTCTTACTCTCTGTGCATACGGAGGCTGAAGCTAACAGTTAGCCCTGTTGGATGAGCCCCGAGTTGGCTTATGCAGGGCTGACTTTCTTTGTTGCGGTGTGCTCCTGGAGAAAGGGGTAGACCTTATTTTGTTCGTTGTTTTATCTTGTATAACCAAACCCATATGGAGTGGCAGTCCAGGAGGATTGCATCTCACAGTGATTTAAAATAATCACATATTGAAAAGTATTACATATGAAGGTGGGTGTGTTATCTGGTTGTGGTGCAACAACCTGGCGATCTATGTAAGGAGGGCTCCAAGAAGTATTGGAGAGTACAAAGCATATTTCCAAGTGATGAAAAGGCACAGAGTGTTATCTGGTTGTGGTGCAACAACTTGGCGATCTATGTAAGGAGGGCTCCAAGAAGTATTGGAGTTTACAACGCATATTTCCAAGTGATGAAAAGGCACAGAAGGAATATTGTCTTATAATACATTTTCTAACAGGATCGTGGTCTTGGCTTATTTGTTCTATATCCTACAGCAGGGGCTCGTTGAGCTATTCCAGGTGGCAGTTCCGTCTCCCTTCCCCCCCCCCCTGTGTAGCGCTACATAAGATTATTATTGGTACGTGGTTTTATTTCTTGTTGCTTACCATGAGGTGTGAGGGGCAGGGGGGTGACTAGAAAATAATACTGTTGTTCTATCATTATAGAATACTAGTGGCCTTCCGGCTCAAGGAACACCCCTGCTTTAAAGGAACCGTTATATTGCTTTACAGGTATTGATAGTAGCATTGGTGAACGTATGGTATATGTGGTTAACATGCCGTATGGTGTATGTACTATAACCTGATAGTTGTTTCATCTCATTTCAGATCTCCCTCCCTGCTGACCCCTTCCTTACCTTCCCTCGCTTGATCACTCCGCTGAGTCTGTTGTTATACTCAGACCTCGGGGCTATCAAGAGGTGGACCCCCATTGAGCATCGTACGACTCCGAGGATTCAAAGCCTTGACACATATGCACGGGAGTGGGCAGTAGCCCTTGCTCCTGCACTATATTGAAACCATGTTGGATGGGATGAAGAGTCTACCCACCACGTGATACCATTAAAATCTACTCCAACTCCGCAGAGACAGTATCCCATAAAGCAAGAAGCTAAAAAACAGGTCAGGGAGATCTTAGATCACCTCGAATACCAGGGGTGATTGAAACTTTCACCTATTCAATGAATAACCCTTTGTTTCCCGTAATGAAACCTGACAATACATATCGTCTAGTTTTGGATTACAGACATCTAAATTCATGCATAAAAACATTTGCAGTACAAAACGCACACAGTGCCGCATTAATGAATAACATTGTGCGGAAAAAATACAAAACAACACTAGATATCTCAAATGAATTTTTCTGCCAGAATATAGCGCCTGAGAGCAGATACTTGACGGCATTCTCAGCACTAGGGTCCCAGCGACAATTTTGTCGACTAGCCCAAGGATATAAAAACAGTCCGGGCTGTTTTCCGCCAGAGTAACTGAATTACTTCAAAATCTGGATGAGGAGGCATTGTCCTATGTAGATGATATTTATCTGACGGATGATGACCTGGAGGAATACTTGACGAGGGTGAGTACCATAATTTTGGGATTCGCCTCAGAGGGTTACAAATTTACCTTCAAAAAATCAAAACTAGCCCACCTCAGTATCCTATTTTTGGGATATGAGCTTTCAAGTGAAGGGAAAAGCCTGGCAGCTAACTTTTTTAAAAGTGTGCGCTGCTCCAACCTTCAAAATCACTGAAAAATGTAAAATCCATACTGGGATTTCTAAATTTCGGCAGAACATACATTTTGGATTACGCAGAAAGGGTTAAACCTTTCTACAACCTCATAAGACCTGATTTTTCAGTTAGGCAATGGACACAAGAACATACAGATACACTTCGTTCACTCCAGGCTGACATGATAGCGTTGAAACACTTACAGACATCCGTAAATGTCGGCAACCTGGTGATCCGTATAGTTGCGGGTCAATCTGGGTACAGATACCTCACATATAATGAAGGTGAAACAGTACCCATTGCTTACAAATCACACTTGTACACAAATGCTGAGATGCGTTTCGCAGCCACAGAAAAAACTCTGACAGCAGGACAGACTGCTGTAGTGAGAGAAAGCAAACACAAGGAGATGATGGACGGAGCGCTGAAACTTTTCAGACACTCAAACCCAGTCACAGATCTGGGTTGAATCCATCATCATTCTTTAGCTCACTTCGCCACCCCAGTTCAGATACAGCTATATGCAAATCAGTCTTGACCCTGTGCCTCATGGGAACAGTCCAGCCCGAATTGCCAAGCCATGTCTTCCCTGGACCGGAAACAAGCATCCTGGGACCGGTTTCGGGCTAACAGCCCTCATCAGCCAGGCTAGCTTGAATCCAGTGGCAAAGTGAGCAAGGGACCCACGTCTGGGCATACCCTGCCAACTTAGGGCGAACAAAGCAAACACAAGGAGATGATGGACGGAGCGCTGAAACTTTTCAGACACTCACCCCCAGGCACAGATCTGGGTTGAATACATCATCATTCTTAAGCTCACTTCGCCACCCAAGTTCAGTCACAGCTATATGCAAATCAGTCTTGACCCTGTGCCTCATGGGAACAGTCCAGCCCGAATTGCCAAGCCATGTCTTCCCTGGACCGGAAACAAGCATCCTGGGACCGGTTTCGGGCTAACAGCCCTCATCAGCCAGGCTAGCTTGATCCAGTGGCAAAGTGATTAAGGGACCCACGTCTGGGCATACCCTGCCAACTGGGGGTGAGCGTCTGAAAAGTTTCAGCGCTCCGTCCATCATCTCCTTGTGTTTGCTTTGTTCGCCCTAAGTTCGCCCTAAGTTGGCAGGGTATGCCCAGACGTGGGTCCCTTGCTCACTTTGCCACTGGATTCAAGCTAGCCTGGCTGATGAGGGTTGTTAGCCCGAAACCGGTCCCAGGATGCTTGTTTCCGGTCCAGGGAAGACATGGCTTGGCAGTTCGGGCTGGACTGTTCCCATGAGGCACATGGTCATGACTGATTTGAATATAGCTGTGTCTGAACTGGGGTGGCGAAGTGAGCTAAAGAACGGTGATGGTTTGAACCCAGATCTGTGACTGGGGGTGAGTGTCTGAAAAGTTTCAGCGCTCTGTCCGTCATCTCCTTGTGTTTGCGTAGTGAGAGAAAGAGCACTGGCTCAGGGGAAACAAATAATTGTCGTGACTCCAGTACCATCCTTAGAGGCTGCGACAAAGGCAAGCGTTCCTAACACTAAAGCGTTACATCTGAGATGGATATAATGGGCTAATTCTCTCACTGTATCAGATGTAGAATACAGATATGATCCAAATCTGAAAACACAAGCATTTCTGCAATATGAACAAGAATATCCTCTCCCGAATGAAATAATGCCTCTAGATCAGTATTAATACATAATTTACACTGACGGATCTGCACAACCGACCATAGGAAGTAAACAACAATACAGTGCCGCATGTGCGATTGTTAAAGGTCGTATGCGAGATGGTAAATTCCATCCAAGCTGTACAAAAACTCAGTCTCTAGGAGACTGCACGGCTCAGTTAGCAGAACTAAAAGCTCTTTTATTGGCACTGATAAATACGGATCGAGGACTCCCCACACTAATAGTGTGCGATTCTTTTCACTGTGTCCAGTCATACAATGAATATCTTCATTATTGGGGACAAAATGGGTTTAAAGACTCAAAAGGTGGCACAATTAAGCACAAAATGCTATGGGAACAGGTAGCTGAGTTGAAAAACGAACTACCAAGAGCTCACGTGATACACACGATGAGTCATCAACGTGATGGCGTTCACGTTGAATGGAATTCATTGGCTGATGAAGCAGCGAAGGGGGCAGTATGAACTGCGTGGTAGCTGCAATCACTCGTTCAAAAACGAGAATAGACGGACAGATGATGGTAGCTGTCATTGCTTCACGCAAAGACAACAAAGCACTTCCGAAATGTTTTCCACGCAAGTACTCCTACAAGTTAGATGCAAACAACATTCCATTTGCTCAGATCCCTGGAGTGGGGGATAGAGTAATACCAAATATGGATCGCAGATTAGGCTTAATATTAGCTACACACAAGGGTTTGGGTTCTGCACACGCAGGAGTTACGGCGACTGTTTCTTTGTTGAAACAACGCGATGGGTGGCCAAGGTTAACAAAGCAGACCAAAGACTATGTCTTGAAGTGCGACATCTGTCAACAGATGAAGGGTTCCACCATAACACGTCCAGCACAGACACCATTGCTAATATCAGACAGACCTCTCGCGTGCGTCTATTTGGACCACTGCGGCCCCTTACTATCTGATGGGGCCTACAAGTACATAATGGTTGCAGTGGATTCCTGCTCGAGATTCCTATGGGTATGGCCTCAGCGCTCGGCTGACGCTCGAACTGTTATCAAAGATTTTCGAGTCTTTATAGAGACATACGCAGCTGGCACATTACATTCTGACCGTGGCCCCGCGTTTAGCTCTAGGGCTTACAAGGAGGCCATGGGAGTTTTGGGTGTAGCATTGCGGTACTCCTCTCTGTACCATCCCGAGGGAAATTCGGTTGTGGAGAGGAAAAAACGGGACTTAAAGCAATCATTAACAGCTAGAGTATTAGGCATGGGTGGTAGTTGGGTCAATCACTTATTTGGGGTTCAGAGGGCCTTAAATAACATGCCAAGAAGCTCTCTAGGGGTTGTCACTCCTTATGAGGTCCTATTTGGGACGGGAATGTGGGTACCTGATCTTGATTGTGAAGGCACAGTGGCGGATAAGAAACCTTTTGACATCCATAAACGTTTGGCTGTTTTACAGGATCTAAATGAATCACGGGCACTACAAAGCAATGTCCAAGTGAAAAGGTTCGCCACTGGGGAAGTCAAGTCAGTCACAGCAAGACCTGTCTGGGTCCCTAAGGTTGGGGATCTGGTCAGATAGAAAATAACGGACAAAAAAGAATTTGGGCCATCATACAGAAAGCCTGTACCTGTCCTGGCCGTTGAAGTAACAAGAACTGTACTTCTGCCGCCTCTTGCCTGGAAAAAGGAGAAAAGATTTGTCTCCATTGATCTGATAAAACCACACTATGTGGCCGATACTGAATAGTAGGTCTTGTGGGTTCCCGGGTAGCCGATGCCCTCCTCTCGCTACCATACAGGAAGTTCCAACGGAAAGGCTCATCACCTTTGAAGAGCCACCCATACGGAATGATGCACTAAGCAACAATGCAATGGAACTCGTTCCCCTTGAACAAGGAATACAAAATCAAGAAGAAAGACAACTTTCAATTCGACCTAACACTGATGTCTACATAAATATGCCTCAACAAGCACCATCTACAAGTTCAACAAAACCTGCCGAGCTACCTAAAATAGATCGAACTGCATCTGGCTATTTCATCGACTTTGATACCTTTTCTTTGGATCCAAGTGAAACTGAAACTACGCCAGCCCCAATTTCTCGTAAACAACAAATTAAAGACTTCTACATTTTTGTTAAAAAGACTTACCTGGTGTCACCTCGGATAGAACTTTGGATAAGCACCGTGATACTTTTCTTTCTCTTCTGGATAGGCTTAGTAGCTGTCTTCTGCTTACTTGTTAATGGAACTTACCTTCGCCAAAGCTCTGCAGCATCAAAAGTGAACTTACTCCTGAAGCCTCATGTTTCTTCACATCGTGAGCAAAGAGACTTGTCAACAGTGAACATTACAGCAGTTCCTATACCCGATGGTATAGTATGGGACAAGGTTGATTATGATATATTCGGACCGACAGAACTTTTAAAAATACAACATCTATTTAAAATTTCATTGAATGATACCATTACCTCCAGTACATTTTCCGATGATTGGGATTTTGAAACCGTGAATAATATGTTGTCTGATTTAGAGCAATCTGCCGCATTTTCTAGCAATGAAATGTTAGAACACACATCAGACTTTAACACAATGTATTGTTATCAACATTTTGGTCATCATTTTCTACGCAAATCAAGTAACTAGAAATGTTTTCACATATCACCAATGGGAACATTGCCCAACACCGCCGAAAAGTAGTTTGAAAACTTTTGCACAAAAAGTTTCTTATTTTTCAGGGTTTAATATTTCAGACACGACTTCATATTACTATAAGGTTGCACCTACACCTGCACAGAAAAATATGTTGACTAACACAAAACAGATTTACTCTGTGTGAGAAGTTGGCCTGGTATATGCTGTCCACTAGTTATAGTGGGCACCCTGCCCCAGTCCAAATGACCTTTATTGATGTGATGGAGCAAGGTTTCATAAATGAAACTTGCTTGTATTCAATCCTCAAATTACCAATGAGAGAGAGAGGGAAGTTAATTAAGATGAGGAACACTCTCAATCCCCCGATCAGATATGTTTAAACAACGAAAGAGTGTGACTCTTCAAATCAGTTGAGCATCTATGTGAAATCACTTAGATTTCCTATGAAAGCCCTCACTCACCAACCTGGTTGATGACATGCTTCATCATTGGGCCCACCAGGAGAGGCCGAGTGCCACCCTGGTGTGCTTCGACGCCAGAATTACTGCGGAGCAGGGGAAAAAATGTGTGGAAAAAGTGATATGTGTAAGTGATTTAAAATTGACTGGTTGAACTCAAAGATCCAATTTAATAGTTGGCCAATCAGTCAAGGATAAAAAAGACGTGTAGGACACTTCGACTAAATAAATTGTTCAGCCAGGTCCATTAATAATTGGTCAACATGTTTCTGCCTATGTGTTGAAACTATCTCAGGCTTTCGTCAGGACCAGGAAGGAAAAAGGTGAACCCCGGCGGTATGGGCACGCTAAGGCCCACCCTAACCAGAGGTTGAAATGTTAAAATAGGTTATCCTCGTGTAGTGAGAGGAACCGAGTTTATTCTGTGATACAGAACAACCAAAATATGAGGTAATAATCAAAAAAGGGGGGGGGCAAAACATACAACACACGGACATACATACACAAAGGGAGTAGGGGAAAGGAGAAAAAGAACAAACAGAAAAAGTTAGCCTGTTGTTCTGGTGTGCGTTTTGCCAAAGACATACATGCTCACGTGCTCATCAGAGTGCGCTTGAACAGTACCAACGAGGTGCTGTGGTGTTGTATCAAGTGCACTTATCTGCAATATCGTAACGTGTTGTAATTAAACACTAATTTATGCCCATCCGGTAATAGCCTATAAACAATCAAGTGTATCTAGGCTATGGTACACAGTATGATACACCATTCGTGTGGTTGGGCTCGACCGAATTTGAGGTTAAAGTTCTTACGTGGGGCGCAATCATTAATTACACCATAGGTCTCGGGAGGGGGGTGGTGGCAAATTGGCACACCCTGAAAGATAGGAAGAAAAGTAAACAAGATAGTGAGTGCGACAAATCGCTACTTATCTCAAGGAAAGTGCACTTTTCAATCTCGATCAACTCACGCCTTCGCTGCCAGGCACCCACTAGGTACCTACGGGACTCCCTCTCAATGGCCGGACCCCGCTGGTAAGTGCTGGCAGACCCGGAAGCAGTTTTATAATAACCGGGAGATTTTGATCTGTGCACTTCGGCACGTAGGAAGGCCCGCGCTGCTTGCGTGCGCTATGGGAAAAGACTAGAGCGTCGGGTACGGTAGAATTACGACGTGTCTGGGGCTGCGTCCCTGATTGAAAGGGAAGACAGACTAAAAGAAGCTGCACGTGTCTAATATTTCCGTACATACTTGTCCGTGCTCATTTTTGTCAGAAAAAGATAATTAAATAAACAAAAACAAAAAGATAAAACTCAATTAGCACATGACCGATTATGGAAATATTCACCGATATAAAGCAAAACCATTGGTACTTGAGGGCTCAAAGATCTTTCAAGAAAACCCCACATACGGGTCAAACCAATGAGCCTGAAACTCGAGTGTCGAATATAGGTTTTCATACCGAACCCCACTAGTCCTCAAACGACTCAGAGGTAATTCGAGATACTTCACAATGGTTCTAGACACTGGGTATAATACTAGAGAAACCCTAGTGTTGGATCTAGACAACACGCCCATGATTGCAACTAGTTAGTAAAGGGGAACTGGCCCGATCATAGTAGCAGCCAGATCAGCCCTAAAGGGGGTAAAGGGCATTCAGTAAGGTCTAGAGGGAAAACAGAAGGAGGGACTAAAAGTAGTTGTTGTATTCTTATGGTCTGGTATATGCCAAAAGTCCTCTGAAAGGAGTGTTAAAACGAAAATGACTATTTTATCTCAGGGAAGTGGCAGAGTGTACAGGTAGTTTTAGCGATGTAATACAGTGCCCCAGGGGATATTATCATTCAAGCCCTGTTTATGAGTGCCCAGCCGGTACACCCATCTTTGCTCCTTCTCAAAGAGGGCTTGCTGTGTATTCCTTTGGGTATTGACCTGTTCAATTATGGTCCACCTCAGGTCGTTGGTGGTGTGATTGGCCTGCAAAAAATGCTCACTTAGTTTAGTGGTGATGCGTTTGCATCTAATGTTGCTCCTATGTTCACACACACGCAGTTTGACCTTGCGTGTGGTCATGCCCACATAGCGTAAACCACAGGGGCAGACGATCAAATAAACCACATTTGTGGAGTTGCAGTTGGTATGGGCCAGCTGCGTCCATATCTTCCCTGGTTCTAGGTTTAATGTTTTTGTGCTTGAAGTGAGGTGGCAAATGCTACAGTTGGAGCAGGGGAAATGGCCTGTCACTCTAGGCAGGCCCCATGCTACTCTAACTGAGGGAGCATCTTGTGAGCGGTTTTCCAGAGGGCGTGTATGGACCAAGGAATCTCTTAGACTCCGACCTTTCTTAAATGAAAACAAAGGTTTTGTCCATTCCCTATTATTGCTCGTGAGAATTCTCCAGTGTTTATTAATGATTTTTTTCACCAGATTCGACGCATCACTATAGGTGGTAACACAGGTTAGGGGTATTTCACCAGGTTCTTTTGGACTGTCCTCTAACAGTGCCTCCCTTGGTTGGTTGCGTGCCCTTTTGTAACCTTTTTTCTGTATTTTCTCTGGGTACCCACGATTTTTTAGCTTCATTGTTAGGTCCGCTGATTGTGTGCGGAAGTCTTCCAAATGGCTGCAGTTCCTCCTTAGTCTCAAAAATTGCCCATACGGCAAGTTTTCACGTAGGGGTCTTGGGTGAAAGCTAGAGAAAGCAAGGAGGTTGTTTTTAGCAGTTGGTTTGTAATGTGTCTTCGTGATCAGACCCCCATCGCTTTTGGAGATCACAACATCCAAGAAAACCACTTCCTGAATCTTGCAGGTATTCGTGAATTTTAGGTTAGGATCAAGTGTATTGATCCATTCCAAAAAATTTTGTAAAAGATCATTAGGCCCTTGCCAAATTAAGAGAACATCATCTATATATCTCTTCCAAAAACTGATGTAGGAGAAGAAAGGGTTGTCAGTTGTTTGGATGAATTTATTCTCAAAATCGTGTACATACAGACCCACCACACTAGGGGCAAAAGTGCTGCCCATAGAGGTCCCGGTCGATTGGAGGTATATGGTACCTTTGTGCTCAAAGAAATTCTTTTTGAGCGCCAGGGTAGCGCATTCCAAAATGAAGGATTTCGGAGTCTTGTATTCCCACATAGTTCCATTAAGAGCTTGTTCCAGGACTTTGATTGTATCGTCCTGGGGAATGCTCGTATACAGGCTTTCAATATCTAATGTTACAAGAGTTGTAGATTCATTATCAATAGGTAAAGCCTGTAGTAGATTTAAAAGATTCTTGGTATCTTTCAAATAAGTGGGAGTTTTCTGGATGAGAGGTTTTAGGAAATGATCACAGAAACGTGACAGGGGCTCCAAGAGGGAGCCAATTCCCGAGACGATTGGGCGTCCCGGTGGAGGTAGTCTGTCTTTGTGTATTTTAGGGAGAGTATAAAAGTATGGTATAGTACCCTCCCCCTCTGTGAGAAAATCTGCCTCTTGCTTTGTGATATGATTGTTCTCTTCCGCTTTTACCACAAGCTTTTTGATTGTGAGTTTCAGGTTGGGTGATGGATCGTGAGGTAATAGAGTGTAGTTTATCCTGTCACTCAGCAAACGTTCGCATTCTTTCTCATAGTCCTCTGTGTTCTGGATCACTATCCCACCACCCTTGTCTGCTGGTTTTATAGTAATAGAGGTATTAGCCTGTAGATTGCGTAGGGCTTCGAATTCTGCTGCACTCAGATTTTTGAATGTTTTATGTTCCGGGAGGTTCTCAATCTCCAGGAACACTGCCTGCTCGAAGGCAGTAACTTCTGGGGGTATAGAATAGGGAGGAGGAGTAAACGTAGATTTAATTCTAAACTCAGTATCTCCTTTATCAGGCGCAGTATCTGCTTGTTCCTTCCCTTCAAAGAAGGCTTTCAATTTTAGCTTCCTAAAGAAGTTCGACAGCTCACAATGCAGCTGGAATTTGTCTAAGCGAGAGGTGGGGACAAACCCCAAACCTCTCTCCAGGACTTGTTCCTCTGTAGGAGTCAGAACTGCGTTGGAGAGATTGACAATTAAACTCCCTGGGCGCTTGTGCTGGCTTGCTGGGACTTGCTGCGGGTGTAATTGCCCACTGGGTCGGCTACTTCCCAGTGGACTTGATTCTGACCTCGTCTCTTGCCTCTTCCTCTCCGGCCTCTCTTTAAAAAAGGGGGCCGGTAGCTGTTCTGATGGAATTGTTGTACAGGTGTATAACCTGGATTCCATCCCATCATAGGAGCCTGGGGGGGTGGGTAGTGCATTGGGTGCATGCCCCCTCCTGGCATCTGATAAGGGGGCCATATTGGGTGGACATAATTAGGTCTAGTCGCTCCTCTGAAAACCCCTTTCTGTCGTTGGCGGTAGCTTCTTTTAGTCTGTCTTCCCTTTCAATCAGGGACGCAGCCCCAGACACGTCGTAATTCTACCGTACCCGACGCTCTAGTCTTTTCCCATAGCGCACGCAAGCAGCGCGGGCCTTCCTACGTGCCGAAGTGCACAGATCAAAATCTCCCGGTTATTATAAAACTGCTTCCGGGTCTGCCAGCACTTACCAGCGGGGTCCGGCCATTGAGAGGGAGTCCCGTAGGTACCTAGTGGGTGCCTGGCAGCGAAGGCGTGAGTTGATCGAGATTGAAAAGTGCACTTTCCTTGAGATAAGTAGCGATTTGTCGCACTCACTATCTTGTTTACTTTTCTTCCTATCTTTCAGGGTGTGCCAATTTGCCACCACCCACCTCCCGAGACCTATGGTGTAATTAATGATTGCCCCCCACGTAAGAACTTTAACCTCAAATTCGGTCGAGCCCAACCACACGAATGGTGTATCATACTGTGTACCATAGCCTAGATACACTTGATTGTTTATAGGCTATTACCGGATGGGCATAAATTAGTGTTTAATTACAACACGTTACGATATTGCAGATAAGTGCACTTGATACAACACCACAGCACCTCGTTGGTACTGTTCAAGCGCACTCTGATGAGCACGTGAGCATGTATGTCTTTGGCAAAACGCACACCAGAACAACAGGCTAACTTTTTCTGTTTGTTCTTTTTCTCCTTTCCCCTACTCCCTTTGTGTATGTATGTCCGTGTGTTGTATGTTTTGCCCCCCCCCTTTTTGATTATTACCTCATATTTTGGTTGTTCTGTATCACAGAATAAACTCGGTTCCTCTCACTACACGAGGATAACCTATTTTAACATTTCAACCTCTGGTTAGGGTGGGCCTTAGCGTGCCCATACCGCCGGGGTTCACCTTTTTCCTTCCTGGTCCTGACGAAAGCCTGAGATAGTTTCAACACATAGGCAGAAACATGTTGACCATTTATTAATGGACCTGGCTGAACAATTTATTTAGTCGAAGTGTCCTACACGTCTTTTTTATCCTTGACTGATTGGCCAACTATTAAATTGGATCTTTGAGTTCAACCAGTCAATTTTAAATCACTTACACATATCACTTTTTCCACACATTTTTTTCCCTGCTCCGCAGTAATTCTGGCGTCGAAGCACACCAGGGTGGCACTCGGCCTCTCCTGGTGGGCCCAATGATGAAGCATGTCATCAACCAGGTTGGTGAGTGAGGGCTTTCATAGGAAATCTAAGTGATTTCACATAGATGCTCAACTGATTTGAAGAGTCACACTCTTTCTGTATTCAATCCTCCTCACAGTATTAATTTATTAAAACTTGTATTGTTAATACTAACCTTTGCATTCACGACACGAAAGGGAAGGAAGCTTGCCTATGTGTTTTACTAATGAATAACGCCTGTCTATAATCTAAAATGGCCGCTATGCGCGGGAAAACTCAATGCGCATGTCGCAACCATATCACATGGTGTGACGTCTTTCTTTGCTTGGTGGGAAATTTCTGCTTCTGCGCAGTGTGTAGTAAAATGGCTGCTTGATGTTTTCACATGCTTCAGCTTGCTCTCATGTCATTACTAAATTGTCGTTTTCTAACGCTACTAACGCAGAATAGAATTTATAATTAAATGGGAATAGAGTAGAAAAAGTGGGCATACAGTGAAACATTTTATTTGTGATTTTAATATTTTCTTCTTGCACTTTTATTAGTTCGTAAACTTGGGCCTGGGTTGGTGTTCTGAAACTCGAGAGGCAAATGGTTCTGCGCATGTGTCCTGTGTGCCTGCCAAATGAAGTCAATCTGGACGTCGTCCAAGGCCGCGACCCGATGGCCGAAGATGTTGTACTTTGCCTTTCCTGTTGTACATTGATACATTGTCTATGAAAATTGGTTTACATTTGTCATGAGACGGGTGGGAAATAAAGCGAATGTATTAAATTGAAGGGTGGGAATTTAAAAACAACAGGCTTTACAATTTAGGCCAAATCGATATGGTGCGACAATCCACCCCCTGTCCCTGTCCAATCAGAAGTAGTGGCCCCATATTTTAGCAACATTAAGGGGAGGTACATGGGCGTAGAAGGGTATAATAGAATATAGCATTAGTTAATTAGTCAGAGCATGCGTTCACGAAGAACAGGCGTCCATGCTGCCAGAGCGCTCTTAGCTCCAGACTGCCAAGCTGATCGGTTGCTGACTGAATTCCTGTCCAGAAGAGGTCCTGAGGAGGGGGCGGCGGAGTCCATTAGAAGGGAGACATGGGAGAATCGAGGAGAAGCCGAGTATCAGAGAGAGGAACGACGCAGGCGTCGTTGTAGAGAGGTCACCGGTCCTGTCCTGATCCTGGAGGAGGTCTTTGCTCTTCATCCTTCCTGGGTCTTATTCTTTCAACTCCTTGGCTAAGGGGTTTTGGTTCTCGCACTTAGGTAAATATAATGCAACCTTTAGTTGCGCTGCTGTCTCTATCTTCTCCTTTTCTTTAAACACCGTCATTGATTAGCAATAATCATTTCTATGCTTAATCTTGGGTATTGCGATTAAGTATCATGTGGCTTTGTATTTTACTCTGCTAAATCTTTAGATAAACATTTTAAAACTTCCTGACTCAGTGGTTATTTCAGGATTATGTACTATAATGAATGTCGCTCATTTTAAACTTCCCAATTAGCAAAGGATTCATTGGTAAGTCATTACTCTTCAATCAGAAGGTAATTGGTAGCAGGGATTTTGATAGAGAGTAACAACTGATAAAACCCAGCGTAAGTATTAGCGTAGTATGAATGTATGGGCCCAAGTGAGTATCTAGCGTATGAATGCTGTTTGCTAATATCGCGCTGGATCAGTTTTCTGGTAATCAGAGGATGGTTACTCTTTGTTAATTGGGTAATGGGAATTTTTATTTGTATTTTTATGAACTAACATCCGTGTATTCGAAGTTTGTTTTATGTTGTCTAGAATCCCCGGGGTAAAAGGAATAGCGGATGGTAAGTGGAAGCCATACTGCAGTGAGGTTATCTGCCAGGCAGAAATAGTACTGAAAAGTTAAGCAGGACTTTCAGTACTCGTTAGGGACTCTATGCGTGTGAATAATAGCAAAAGAGTACGCTGGTAAAAATTTGATGTTATATCACCTAGAAAGGGTAACATTGGAGAAGTAACAGGTACTTCTGGAGCTTGTGTGAAGAGTAGACGGAAGTGTTTTACTCGTAGTGTATGTTTAGTAAACGGAAAGGTTTTACTAAGTGTGAGAGAAAACTATCTTTTCTATTTTAGAGAAACTGGCACGATAGCGAATGTTTTATGTTGTTACTGAAAATTAAGAATTGTAGAGAAAATAAGTTTGCGTAAATTTTTGTAAAGGGAGGGTCAGTTGCCGGAGAGGGAGCTGACGTCACTAAACGCCGCGCTGAGATTGGTTGAATCAGCGGGTGTGGAAAAACCCTTGTAAAGGAGGGGTCAGTAGTCAGGAGTAGTACTGACGTCATAGGTGCCGCGCTGGGATTGGTTAAACCAGCAAGGACAGAAAAGAGCAGATTGTAAAGGAGGGGTTGACAGATAAACATCACCAAAAGGCCGCGCAAGGATTGGCTCGGAAATAAAAGATAGCAGACATTTGATTGGTCAAAATTATAGAAGCGAAATTCTTAGTGGATAAGGATTGCATGTTAAAACGCGATCCGACTTTAGCAGGAATTCGTCAGGATAGGAGATATTTAGGCTTTGCAGAATATAATTTTATACATCGGTACTTACCCAAGATGTACGGAGAAAGGAGAAAAATGTCATTTTTACAAAAGATTAAGAATTATTTTAAAAAGGACAAACCAATCAAAACTAGAGAAGGAATTATTATTCCACTAGCTAAAACGCCCGCTTCATTTATGATGATGGAGAGAGGTTATCATACTTGTGTATGGATGGAGAATTGGATAGAATATACCAAAAATGATGGAATACTAGCATTTCCCGAGAATGGCACGTTCAATGGGCGAATTCTACAAAACTTAAGATTGAGGATGAATGACTTAGAACCCAGACCTAGATTAACTCAGTACGAAGCTCTAGAGGAATGGGAAACCGAGGCATTTGAGCGGGACCGATCTAGAAGTAATAGGAGTTATCCAGGATTTTTCCCCAGATACCTACATGAGTCTAGGAATGGTCAGATGAAACAATGGAGAAGGGCAATGATTACAGAAGGATTATATCCATTGTTCTCAGCAGAGGAGAAATTAGGAAGTAAGTGCACAGAAAAGACAAAACATTTAATGAGAAATGAGGAGTCTGAAGATGAATTTATGGAGGAAATGTTAAGAAACCCCCCACCATATCAGGAAGGGACAAGTGGATGCACCCCAAGTGCACCACCAAAAACTCCAATAGTGCCACAGGTAATGCATGAATTCACCACGAGTAGAATACTTCATGACAAAGAAAAGAAGCCCTAGAAAAGACCAGAGCAGAATTAATACAGAAAATAACTCAGATAAAAGTACACCCTGATTCGTTGACCATACCAGTAACAATTGGTCCAGTAGTTCCATTATATGGTACTCAGGTAAGCTGTCCTCCACCGATACTTACACCTACTCCTGTGAAAAATCCCAAACCTGAAGCTCCAGTTATAATTGAGGATCAATTTAGTGACTGTGAATCCACAATATCACTCATGGACTTGCCTATTCGAGGTTCAGTAAATAGTACTCCCAGGAAAGATGTACCTGGATGTTCAAAAAATGTAAGTTTAATAACTTCATCGGGAGCAAAAAGTGCTACCATAGTAACACCTGAAGATCTAGAAAGATGGGTACAAGGGTCAGTTAAACAGTGCACACCTCCGAAAATAATGGACATTCATAAATTGAAAGTAGAATTAGAAGAAATAATAGCAGGAAATGTAGGACTAGAACGCTTAAATACCTATGATGAAGAAGAATTATTGTTCCTGTGTAGGAGTATCACCAGAAATGTAAGGATATTCCATGAAAAATTATCCAACTTAGCACTACAGATGGGAATAGAAATAGGGAGATCAAAGGTACTACAGAATCCCTATAGAGCAGAATTTTCAGACAAAGATTTAGAAAATATGAATGCCTCTGGAAGAAGATTACAAATAAGAGAATTAATGTTAGTTTTGCAAAAATGGGGAGACCTAGATAAATGGAAAACTAGGTGGGCCAAGAAAAAGGAAGAAGCACGAACAAGTAGAACAGCATCTGAATATGTGATGAAGGAAACACAGAAAACAGACCAAATGTATCCGATGCGAGAAGTTGCGGGAGGAGGATATGTACATGTCCCATGGAGCAGACAGGATATTTTGTCATTTACGAATGATTTTCCAAAGTTGAGAGAAAAACCAATTGAATGGTACAAGCAGGTTGACAGGTTTGTGAAGGTGTCAAAGGTATTGTTGAAGGATTTGGATGGTTTGTTTGACATAGTGGTACCTGCCGAATTATGGACAGATTGCAAAATCACAGTGGATTGGCCAAGTGACGAATATCCTAGAGATCCGAAGACAGGTGCCCCGTCAAATGATGTGATGAAAAAGTATCAGCAAGTGATAACATACCTGAAAGGGAAAATACCCCTGAAAGAAACGGATTGGGTAAAAATAGATCGAACTACCCAAGAAGCTAATGAATCAGTACATTCCTACTATGAGCGTCTATTGCAGGTATTTAAACAGTATAGTGGATTTGAGGACATTGGAGACAAGAACATGAGTCAGTTTGTGTATCGATTTGTTTATGGTCTAAAGCCAGAAATTTGTCAGATGATTAAGCAGCACATGTTGTGTTGGCAAGGGAAACCTATCGACGAAATTTTGAAATATGCGAAATATTGTGGAGACGATATTGAGGATAGACATAAGAAATTGCAGGAAAAAGTGATGTGGGCACAGGTGAAAATGGCTGAGAAACAGGGAATTAATTTGGAAAATCCGAGTGAAAATCAAGGAAAAGATTCTGGAATGAATGGTGATACTGGGAATGGTGGAAAATTTAGAGGACGAATGAGTAGAGAAGAAGCTAAAAATAAATTTCCTTGTCATGGATGCGGAAAATTGGGGCATTGGAAGGATGAATGTAAAAAGATACGGAATAATAATGGCCCAAATCAAAATTTAAATCCACAGACGCAGAATGACTCACAGCAGGGTGTAAATCAGGGGTCTTCAAACTGTGGGGCGCGACCCCCAGGGGGGCCGTGGAGCGATGCAAAGGGGGTCGCGCCTTCCCAGTCACACTTCTGCCGAGGCCCAAGGGCTTCAGCCTCCCCTCTTCCCCCGTCCTGCGTCTCAGCCCGGGCTGCTGCAGTGCAACTCGAGCTGGGGGGGGCTCAGCGGGGCAGTGTCTGGAGTCTTATCTCCGGCACGCCCGAGTTTTTCACAGGTCTTTAAAGACCATTTGCATGTTTACATGCCTTTGTAAACTGGTTACAGAGGCTTAGTTTTTTACTGGTTCCAGTACCCCCTGGGCCCCCACTCTGCCTATTCCTTACATTTGTATTTTACATTTACTGCTGCAGTGTGAGAATGCATTTCATGAAAAGGAATATAAAGTAGGGTTGCCAAAAGAAAAATGCCTGCCGTGTTTTGTTTAAAGAGCCTGCAAAGACCTCCTCTTGACACTAAATAGACTTATAAATAAAAAAGTATGTATGCATTCGTTATGTGACTTTTCTGTCTTTGTTCTCTTTAATTATCAGTCATGGATCATTGAGGCAGCCCTAGAACACAATTAAAAGTGCTTTCTATTTATATTTGCTGTTCGAGTATGCACAGATAAGTGCTTAAAATACAGCTTTAGGTGACTGCTTATTTTTGTACCGACTGGGCCATCAAAATAATCTGCTGGCAACCCTAACCATAGGACTGGAAGTTTGTTGCAGGATCAGCACATTATTTATTTCCTTGATCCCCGATTAATGCCATAATAGCAATAGTTTAACTTAGATCATAAACCCTACGCCGCCGTCCATAACATGCTGAGTTACTTCAAGTGTCTGGGAATGCACTCTGCATTCAGACAACTCACTCGTCATTCTCGACCTTCACTTTCACGCTCACCCTGCATTCACAGCGATCACAATGCACTCACACCATTCACCCGCTCACCCTGCACTCACAGTGATCACTCTGCACTCACAATGCACTTGCGCTGTTCATCCTATACCTCACCCTGCAGCCACACGAGTACACTACTCATCCTGCACTCATGTGACACTTCACTCACCTGTCCCCCTCACTGCTCAATATGCAACTCACTCAAACAAGCCCATCAGTAATCATACACTCATTCGTCCCATTCTGAACTTGCATCCGCACCTAAATTCATAAGCCACCTCACTCACCCTGCAGTCACTCCTCTTACCCTACTCTCACACTGTTGCATCGCTCACCGTGCACTCACATGGGCACTCTTGTCACCCACACAGTGCAGAGGGTTAACGTTCCTGCTACAAAGAATATGTACCATGCAGATCACAGAAATGAGTGTGAGTAAACTATGAGTAGCGCTATAAGAAAATGAAATGTTTGTCAGAAAGGTGCTACAGAGAGATGAGGTGAATTGTTAGTGAGTGGCAGTGAAGGAATTCATGGAGAAGGAGGAAACGGGGGTGGGGCACCAAAAAAGACTGTTGCACCGTGTGCGACCAGTGTTAGGACCAGCCCTGGCTGGGAGTGTTAAAGGTGAAGTGAGAGGTTGAATGGGGAGAGTTCAGAAGTTGTAAAAGGGGTGAAATAAAATGGCCTGCAAAGTGAGAGAGGGATCCGGGGTTAGGAGACGACAGAGGGATGGAAGGGAGGGGGTGAGAGGAAAGCTGCATGGGTAAACTGCTTAACTCTGCACAAAACCGCCAGGGTTTTAAGGGACCCCTGCTTCTCCCGGCCAGGGCCAAGTGAGCTTCTAATGTGGCAGCACGTATTCCTGCGGAGTGGAAGGCCCTTCACAAAGTTTGACTAGAAATCTTTCTGATGTTAATTGCTGTATTTTGGTTATACACTGGTACTGATGGGGTGAAATCTTTCCTCAGTGTTACTGTGTACGCGGCATCACATAACATCATTTACCTTTTCTTCCCACACAATTTAGTCAAGCCTGTCATGTAATTTGGTCCTCACCTGCCTCATAATTCCAGTAGCCCTGCCTACAGGTTTAGAAATTTTTGTCAGGAGGGGGTCCTTACGCCTCAAAATGTTGACAGGGGGGTCTCGGCATCCAAAAGTTTGAAGACCTCTGGTGTAAATCCTCAGAGTCAGTTGCCACCTGCACCTATTCAGGGTAATGTAAGCAGAGCAAAGCATGGTACAGACATCGCATATCCAGGAGGAAGTGGTAAGAATGATTATATGACATCACAATTTCTTTTGCAGGACGATTTCTGTCAATTCAGTCCATGACGGTGCCTAGGAGAGGGGAAGAAGGAGTGCATACTTGGCGCATCCTTACAGGTAGATCAGTCAGGTCCATATGTTGAAGGGAATGTGAAAGGTAATAATATTACTTTCCTTTTGGACACTGGTGCTACCCGGTCTACTGTGAGAACAGCAGACATTCCAGACCTTCCTCTCTCTGGTGAAAATATCCAAGTAGTGGGGGTAGCTAATCAGCGGATTAGAACACCTCTTACTGAACCCATGGAAGTTAAAATCGGAAATTTCAGAGAAATGCATCAATTTGTAGTGTGTGATTCTAGTCCAGTAAACTTATTAGGTAGGGATTTGTTGTGCAAGATGAATTGTACAATTTTCTGCACACCGGATGGTGTGGCAGTTCAGACACCAGATGAAGATCATGTATATAAAATTATGATTGCAAAACAAGGTACAGAAGTAGTCGAGATGTTTTCGTTAATAACAAAAGATGAGTTGCCAGAAGAATTAAAAGATACAGTAAACCCCTTAGTATGGGATTTCACCGGAAAGGAAGTAGGACTTATGGCTAAAATAGATCCAGTTAAAATAACGGTAAAAGAAGGTGCAATTTTCCCAAATACCAGACAGTACAAAATGAGTGCAGAAGTAAAAGCAGGAGTCATTGAAGAAATAAATCGAATGGTAGAACAAAATATCTTAAAAGAAGTAATGAGTAGCCCATGTAATTCACCTATAATGGGGTTAAAGAAACCTAGTGGAAAATATAGGATTGTTCAGGACCTGAGAAAAATAAATAAGATTGTGGAACCATGTTGTCCCATAGTGCCAAATCCTGCAGTAATTCTATACCAGATCCCTTGGAATGCAGGATGGTTCACAGTAATTGATTTGTGTCAAGCGTTCTTTTCAATACCATTACATCCAGACAGCCAGCATCTTTTTTCATTTAAATTTGAGAACAAGGTCTATGTGTGGAATCGTGTTCCTCAGGGGTACACAGAAAGTCCTTCTATTTTCAACCAGATACTGAAAAAGTGCCTTGAAAAACTAGTGATGCCAGGAAGCTCAGTCTTAGTCCAATATATCGACGACTTATTGGTGGCATCGAATACCAGAGAGGACTGTGTTGTTGATTCCATAGCATTGTTAAATCTTTTGGCAGAAGAAGGACATAAAGTCTCACCTGAAAAATTGCAATTCTGTACAACAGCTGTTAAATATCTGGGACACCAAATTGAGAGGGAAAAAGAAGAGTAACAGCTGAAAGGGTAACTTTAATAAAGAAAATGCAAATGCCTGTAACACAAAGACAAGTGAGAATGTTCCTAGGAATAGTAGGTTACTGTCGACAATGGATACCAGGATTTTCCATGTTGGCTAAGCCCTTAATTAACATGACAAAAAAGAAAGCAAAGGACCCTGTTGAGTGGGAGGATGAAAGTGTAGAAGCCTTTGTAAAATTGAGAAATGCCCTATGTTCAGCACCTGCCTTAGGCATGCCTGATTATAAAAGAGAATTTGCATTGTTCTGTCATGAGAGAGAAAATTGTGCACTTTCTGTCTTAACTCAGAGACATGGATTAGAAAGACGTCCTATAGCATATTTTTCTGCTACATTGGACCCAGTAGCAGCCGCGTTGCCAGGATGCTTAAAAGCAGTGGCGGCTACTTGTTTGAGCATTGAACAAAGTGAGTCAATTGTGATGGGACACCCTGTAAAAGTGTATGTTCCACATGCAGTTGTCATTCTGTTGACAAGAACCCGAACTCAGCATCTTACTCCTAGTCGGCTGACTAAATACGAAAAATCATAATGGGTGCTGAAAATATGACCATGGTAAGGTGTACTATAATAAATCCAGCAACCTTACTACCAGACCCATATCATGAGAGAATTAAAGATGATGAAGACGATGAACATGATTGTATACAAATTACAGAATTATGCACAAAACCACGCCCAGATATAGAGGAACAGCCTCTTAAAAAGCCAGACAGGGAGCTATTTGTTGATGGTTCATGTCAAAGACATGAAGATGGTAAACTAACTGCTGCCTATGCGGTATGTGAATTAACTGGAATAGTTGAAGCATCTTATTTACCAGGAGTCAAATCTGCACAAGTAGCTGAATTGATTGCGTTGATAAAAGCATGCAAAATTGGGAGGAATCAGAGAGTAACCATATTTACAGATAGCCAATATGGTTACGGGGTTGTGCACAATTTTGGCCAACTATGGATGCAGAGGGATTTCATGACTTCTTCAGGATCCCCCATTAAAAATGGACAATTTGTAAGGGAATTGCTAGAAGCAATACAATCACCAAAAGAATTGGCTGTGGTGAAATGTGCCGCACACCAGTCAGGAGATGACTGGGTGGTAGTCGGCAACAGATATGCAGATCTGGTGGCTCAACATTGTGCCAAAACCAGAATGTCAGTCAATAAGAGGGTGGAAAGAATGGGAATCAGCTGCCAACTTATGCTGTATATGCCACCTGAAATTTGGAATGACGTCAAGAAATTGCAAGATGAGGTTGATGAAAGTGAGAAGAATTTGTGGATCAAAGTGGGTTGTTCCCAAAGAGGAGATGATGAAGTGTGGATCAGTGCTGATGGCAGACCAGTCATGCCAGACTGTTTACTCTCACAAATGGCTAGAATGCATCATGGAGACACACACATAGGAAGAGATGAAATGATTAGGCTGTTCAGACAAAATTGGTACAATCCCAAATTCAGGGCTGTTGCAGAGAGTCTTTGCCAGAGATGTCTAACTTGCCAGATGCATAATCCGGGGAGGAAGACAGTAATTGGATTTGGAAAAATTGGAAAGGCAGAGGGTCCATTTATGAGACTTCAGTTTGATTTCATACAGTTACCACCATGTAGAGGGCTGAAATATGTACTAGTCATAGTGTGTCTGTTTTCAAAGTGGGTGGAGGCTTACCCTACTAGGAGAAATGACAGCATTACAGTTGCAAAACTGTTGCTACGAGAGCTCATTCCTAGGTTTGGTTTTCCAGTAACTTTGGAATTAGATAGAGGAAAACATTATAACAGTGAAGTGATTCAAATAATCTGTGAAGCATTTCAAATCAAACAGAAACTGCACTGTGCATATCGTCCAGAAGCTTCTGGAGTGGTTGAACAATTAAATGGCACTATAAAGTCAAGACTGGGAAAAATGTGTGCATCAACATCATTAGAGTGGCCAGATGCATTGCCACTCGTTTTAATGGGACTCAGAAGTATACCTGACAGAACCACAGGATTGAGCCCACATGAAATAATGATGGGAAGAGCAATGAGACAAACACATGTTCCCACAAACAAACTGGTGAATATATCTGATGATATGGTTCTGGACTATTGCAAAGGATTGGCTGACCTAGTGCGTTCTGTCTCTCATCAGGTTGGAGAAGACGCAGTTTCCAGGCAGCCCGAACAAGAACATGATCTGAATCCTGGTGACTGGGTGGTACTGAAGAATCACACCAGAGAAACGTGTCTATCACCTAGATGGGGCAGACCGTGTCAAGTCATACTGACTACGAATACAGCAGTGAAGTGTGCCGGATTTCCTAATTGGATTCATGTAAGTCACACCAAGAGAGTACCAGATCCTGAGGAAGAGAATCCTCAGAAAACGCCAATCACTGAAGAAGCTGAAGGTTGCCCAGCTGAAGGATCTCAGGTTCGAGATTCCAGAGAAGCTGAAGAAGAACAACCGAGCACAAGTCAGGATTGGATACCCGTGGTAGAGGTTCCTGAAATATACCACAGAACAAGAAGTCAAGCGAAATTGGAAGAAATTGAAGAAGATCAGATAGGTGAAGAAGAAGCAGTTCAGGAACAAGAAGAAAAGACATTAAGAAATCCTGAACAAGGTCAGATAGGGAAAGGAAACTGGACTCAAAACAGTGAAGACCTAATAGACTTTGAACAGGGACAGACAGGTCTAGAAGAATCCGATCAGGCTGCAGAAGTACAAAGTGCAATAAGCCCTGATCAGAACCAGTTAGATCAAGAAAAGTACACAGAAGAACAAGATCATGAGAATCATGAACATGAAGAAATAAATCAAGAACAAGGTCACCTATTGGAAACTAACAGTGGAGCTATTGAAGAGAAACCAATCAGACCTGAAAAAGAGCAAATAAGAAGAACAATAATTGCAGAAAAAGAAACAGTGCTAAGCAGTGAAAATAAAAAGATTTCTGAAGACGAAGATAAAGAAATAGTACAAACAAAGAAGACAAGAAAAGGAGATCATTGGCCAAGTGTCATTAAAAGAGTAAAGTACCACATAACAACCAGAAGTGAAGATCCAGATCAAGTACCTGAAGTATCAAGTCAAACCGATCAAGAGAAAAAGACAGAGAAAAAGAAGAAGTAAAAGACTGAAACTTGTGAATAACAAATTTAAGGGTCCTGACTGGACTTATATCATTCTTGAAGATTTTGAAAGCTCAGAGTCAAGTGACAGTGGTGGCGAAGGAACAAGTGCAGAATTGACGTACGAAGAAGAAACAAGACCACCCTGACTAAGCAAAAGAATAAGCTAAAGAAAAGAAGAAAAGATAAGAAGAGCAATCTTCCTTGTCGAAAAATGCCTGACGATAGAGTTGCTGGGAGACCAAAACAGAGATGTTGTAGAAGATGCTGTGCAATATGCATATATAGTCTAGTAATGGTGCTTATAGTATGGTTAGTCAAGTTTATTTTATAGAACAGGGAGACTTCAGTATTATTATTCAAAGTTAGATGTGATATTTTCTGAGGTTCCGATTCGCAAGAGTATGAACCCAGTGCTTAGTAGTCAAGACGCACAGTTTATGGGAGAATTTTTCTTAACAATGAAATCAATAGACATAACAAATGCACATAGACACAATCTAACATGTTCTTTATTTGAAGAAGAAAAGATATTTTTGAATTTAGTAGAAGATAGAAGACAAGATTTTCAAAAGAAAGCTTCTGAGCATAAGGCTCATTTACCACCTTGGGCTGAGAAAGAAGGGAGTTACACACCTGGCAAGGCTCAAGCTGCTATGGCTCTGGATTTTGTAAAGACAGGAAAAATTTGTCTTCATAGGTTAAAGACGGATTATAACAATGTTTTCAGAGGAACATGGCGGCCGTGAGCTAAGCGGTCGCGGCTTACCTCCCCCCCTGGTCGTCTTTCAACTTATGGGTTCTTGCCAGTTTTGTTCATAATTTCATTTAACTTTTTTTTTCATTTTTGTATACTTTCCCTCCGCCCCCTACCTGAGGAAATGCATACGGACTGGGCTCTCCTTGGCGCCGGATCTTTGGAGCTCTCGGGTGCTTGCGGTGGGGAGTGCGGAGCGGGCAGAGCTCGAGAAGCGGATCGTGGCTGGCGCTGGGAGGAGGCGGCTCGGACCCGCTGGAGACGTGACACGGCTCTGTTCCTGTTCCGGGTCACAGGAGGCAGGGCTGGAGCAAGTGTTTGCGCGTTTTCAGTCCCCAGCGCCTGCGGTGTTCATGGAGTGGCCGGCAGTTCCCAGGTAGGGAGTCGACGTTTTTTGGCTCACTCCCCTTTGGTGGACTTTACATCTGGGAGCAGTTACGAAGGTAGGAAGAAGCTCTTCTTCCTCTTGGAGAGACTCTGCACGCGTGATCCCCATAGTGCCCAAGTGCTGTTTGATTTTAAGAAATTTGAAGCACAAGACAATGCACCAGTAAAGTGTATGGAGAAAGGAGGGGCACACAGTTCAGGAGGTTCAGGGGATGCAGCGGCAGCTGATTTAAATGCATTTAAAATAAATAGATATACTCTTCGTACGAGAGCAGTCTACTCCTTGAATATTGGTAAATCTGTTTATTCTCCGTGTGTTTCACCTGTAATCTCCGAAGTGAAGGCCATTACAAGACAGCCCAGACTTAAAGGGGGCACCACGGATAAAGGCTCCGATCTTAAGGATAAGGAGGTAGACACAGGCAGGAGAAGAGGGAGGGGCAAGAAGGGGTTTTCTTCTAAAGTTAAAATCACCCCTCGCTCAAAACTTATTACAAAGTTATGTCTACCTCCACCTCTATCACATCTACTCCCTCCACTTCGAATGCTCTAGCAGGGGATATTTTAAAAAATATGGGTCAGGGTACCCCGGATGGCCCTCCGGAGGCTCCTAGCCCCTCGAGCCCCTCAAAGGAGAGGACAATGCATTCAGCAGTAAGCCTCACAAATAGATATTCGGTTTTGGCCATAAATGACCCTCTAGTTCTGCCTGATAAATTATCAAAGACTTCCAACCTTGTACCTATTAGCGTAACAGATGATAATGCTACAATGGTTGGACTAGAAAATACAGACGCAACGGATACAACATCGCGTTCACTGGCTGATATACTATTGGCAATGAAGGTTGAAATCTCTAATAGATTTACTGTGTCTGAGTCAAACCAGGCGGAGATCTCTAGTAGATTTTCAATCTCCAAAGCGAATCAGGCAGCAATCCAAGCCTCCTGTGAGGCACTGGCAAAAAGACTGGATGATGTCACATTAAGAACCGAGGCGATTGAATCGGAAATCCCCAAAATAAAGGACACCGTACGAAACACCGCAGTGGAGCTTGCCAAATTATCCACTCAGAATAGAGAACTGAGAGACGACCTTGAGCGCCTGGAGAATTACTCCAGGAGGAACAATCTAAGGCTTTTAAATGTCCCGGAAGCCTTGGAGGGGTCAGACATTAAGGGGTTTGTGATTTCTGTATTAAAGGAGACAGTATTAAAGAATGCACCAGAAGTGGATCTCGTGTATGAGATTCAAAGGGTACATCGCGACCCCTTCAAAAGGAACCTCGCTAAACAAAAGCCGAGGAAGATACTGGTTAACTCTTTGACTTATTCAGTTAAGGAACAGATTTTGTCATTTGCTCTTAAAGAAGGCTCCATAACATTCAATGGTTCTAGTCCTTTCGCTTTTCAAATAAGATCTTTTATATCCCATACGACCGCAACAAGACAATGGGAGCTAGGGAAAAGGTTGGAGGAGTTGAACAGTATTGGGGCCAAGGCACAGCTGAAGTTCCCTGCACAACTCCGTGTGATGTGGAACAATCACATGCATCAGATTAGATCCGGCGAAGAAGCGGATGCCTTAATAGTGAAAATTAAAGCTGATCGGGAGGGAAAGTAGGGGAATAGAGAGGGAAAGTAGAAGTATATGATTTCTTTTTGATAACAAGATCCTGGCAAGAACCTAGTAATAATTGGTTTTTTTCTACCCCAGGGGGTGGAGGGGGGGCCATATAGGCTTGCCTATCGGAAGGGAGGGTTCCTCTTGGGAAGGGGGGCACTGGGGAAGCAGGGTGGGGGAAGGGCACCATGGGTGGGGAGCAGCGGGTAAAAAGAAAAAAATAGACCTCTTCTCACCTTAGATTTATGGAAAACCCATTATACCGATATGACAATTATACAGGTAGATGGCAGGAACTCAAGGCCTAAGGGTTAGAAAGACTATCTTCATTTCCTGGAACGTTAACGGGTTAAGGTGTCCCCGTAGGCAAAGGCTGATTTTAAAACATCTGGAACTTTCCTTAGCCCAAGTATGTATTCTACAAGAGACCCATTTGAGTTCCACGGAAAGCTGTTCTATTTTTTCCAGGGTCCCTTGGATAAAGTGTTACTGTGTATCACAACAGACGACCCACAGTAGAGGTGTGGCAATCTTGATTAAACGTGGCGCTCCTTGTTCTATAAAAAATTCACAGTCGGACTCGTCTGGGAGATGGCTGGTAGCACAATTGGCCCTGGAAAAATCTGACTTAGTTTGTGCCTCGTTTTATGGTCCAAATATAGACGATCCAACTTACATTTATAAACTACAATCAATATTGTCCTTGGAAACCCCTCCTCTTATTATTGGAGGTGACTTTAATGTTCTTTTGGACCCTTTAAAAGATAGGTCTAACCTGAGCCACTATGTTGGGGCTCCAAAGATACGTCGTGCTCTGTTAAACATGTTACACGACTTGGACTTGGTTGATGTATGGAGGGCAAAGAAGGGAGACTTAAAGGGCTTTACGTTCTACAGTAAAAAGCACAGTCACTCCTCCAGGATTGATTATATCTTCGCGGATAGATCCGTCCTGATAGGCATGGAGGAGATCTCGGTTATGCCAAGTCACCTCTCTGATCATGCCCCAGTGCAATTTTCATACCATAGTAAAGGGCTTCCTCTGCAGTCTAGATGGACGCTTAATAGAGTCATGCTTCTGGACCCTGAAATTATTCAGGCTGTCAAGCATTCCTCTTTAGAATTTTTCTCTTTGAACATGGGCTCTACAACTATGGATTTTATTTGGGATGCTTATAAAGCAAACCTAAGGGGGAAACTCCACAGCCTCATTTGTTGTAAGAATAGAGATAAGGCCAGGGTTCTAAACTCAATTGAGGAAAACATAAGCCAGCTGGAGAATGAGAGGAATAGATTAAATCATGGGGGTTCAGAATGTTTACCACAAGTTCTGAAAAAGCTAGACGATGCACGTCAGGAGTATAGGGAGAAATTAGATTCAAAATGCAGGGCACAATGGCATAGTAAGAATATGCAAAATTTTGAATATGGGGAGAAAGCAGGTGCATTATTGGCCTGGAAAGCTAGAGTGGATCGCACTAAGAACAATATCAATGAGTTGATAGTGAATAGTAACGGGGAGAAATCAAGTAGCTTTGAAGATATGCAAACTTGTTTATTGTCTCTCTTTTCGGACCTTTACAAAGAAGACTTGGCTCCTTCCCCAAACTCCATACGTTCATGGCTGAGGACTAAATCCCTGCCTTCTCTGTCAGAGGAGAGTCGGAACAACTTAGATGCACCTATCACATTGGAGGAGATAATTGAGCAAATTAAAAAATGTAAGAATAAAAAGGCTGCAGGTACAGACTCGCTCCCAAACGAAGTGTACAAACTTTTAGCAGACGAATTGATCCCTATACTGGGTATTACCTTTAATTCTGTATATTGCCCTGTGGGTAAAGTCCCTGCGTCTTGGAAGGAGGCCTCAATTGTTTTGATTCTAAAACCAGGCAGGGACCCCCTAAAAGCTGATTCATGTCGTCCAATCTCCCTGCTGAACGCCGATTATAAGATCTTTATGGGTATTTTAGCAGGGAGATTGGCGAAATTGGTCCCCAAGTTGGTACACACAGATCAGAAGGGTTTTGTGGCGGGAAGGTACATCCAGGAACAGACGCAACTGTTAATTGGTAATATCGACCTGGCCACTGAAAGATCTGATCCATTGGCAATAATTGCCTTGGACGCGGCCAAGGCGTTTGACAGAGTCTGTTGGGTGTATCTTTGGGAAGTATTGGAAATAATGGGTTTTGGTCCTATCTTTATACAAACTTTGAGGAACTGTTATGGGGGGGCCTCTGCCCGGATTCTTCTAAATGGTCTATTGACCTCAAGTTTTAATATCCAGAGGGGGACCCGGCAGGGCTGCCCAATCTCGCCTCTCTTGTTTAATATCTATATTGAGCCTCTGGCGCAGGCAATCAGGATGGATGAATCCATAACTCCCTATAAGTCCCAACTTTATAATTGTAAGTTGGCTTTATATGCAGATGACTTAATACTATATACAAACGACCCTGAGGTGGCTATTCCCCGTGTGGAGGCGCTTTTGAATGGATTTGGGTCCCTGTCGGGATATTTAGCTAATACATCAAAAACAGAGGTGATGTGCTGGAATCTGGATCAATGGGGGGAGCAACCAGTACAGAGTTAAAATACTTGGGTATTTATATTGTGAAAGATTTGGAAAAAATCCCCCAGATTAATCTTGATAGATCTATTAAAGAAATTGACCGCCTTTTTAGTAGATGGAGGAACCTCCCTTTAACTATCTATGGGAAGGTCAACTTAGTAAAGATGGTCATTCTCCCGAAACTCTCATACTTATTCTCCGCTATACCTCTGGCTTTTCCGTACAAGAGCATTAGTAAAGTACAGAGTAAGATTGGGAGTTTTATCTGGGGTGCCAAAGGGGTCAGGCTCGCCTGGAAGAAACTGAGACGTAGACTTATTAAAGGTGGGCTGGCTTTACCTGATATTAGTTGGTATGCAATAGCATTTCAGTTTAAGGGCATTCGGAAGCTGCTTGGGAAACCAGAAGAATCTGCATGGGGAAGGTTGTTGGGAGAAATGGCTAGAACGGAAGAAGGAGGGAGCGATGAAGCCTTCCTATATAAGTTTGGGGCTCCAAAATACTTTAAGCGAGTACGTCTGAAGGTTTTGAGGGCAGCTCTGGAAATATGGTACAATGTTGGACGCAAATGGGGGATAGGTTTTATTCAGATCTAGCTCCAATCTGGAACTCACCTGGAACACCTAGCTGCCTCAGAGATAGTTTAGCGGTACCTATTAAGAGAGCGGGTATAACTATCTGGTCTGATTTGGTAGATTCGGAGGGGATTCATCCTTGGGAATTTCTGAGGGCTAAGATTGGCATAGGGTTTTCAAGATTCAAATATCTACAGCTGGTGTCATGGTTTGATGCAGAAAAAGACGAAATAAGGGGGAATGGGGATATAGAGAGGCAGTGTCAACATGTACATTCGATAACGAAAGAAATATCTGTGTGGTATAATCATCTATTTGAAGCAGAAGATTTGGAGATTCCATCTTTATCCACGGTTTGGAATCAAACCCCCCTTGAACTATCAATAGATGCTCTTTTTGAATCCTCACTGAAGGTGCTATATAAATACATCAAACCTGCAAGTCTGAAAAAGAATCACTTTTTTGTTATCAACAGGCTTTATTACACTCCAGCAAAGATAGCAAAGTTCGCCCCTACTCCAATACCAAAATGCCCTAGATGTATGATGCCTACAGCCAATGACCTACACATTTTTTTCGAATGTCCTGAACTAAAAAATTACTGGAAGGAGATAGGTGATACCCTTCACGCTATATTCGAGGCCAATATTGATGTGAATTTGTCATTGGTTTTCTTCGGGGATGATGGATTATACTGTCAGACAGCATCGCAGTCCCATAGAGGGCTGCTATTATATTTAATACTGCTAGCACGGAGAGAGGTCTGTAAAAAGTGGAAAGATGCATCTCCCCCGAAAAGAGAAGACTGGCTTAAAGCCGCATTTGCTATGGCCCGCCTGGAGTACGAAGGCGAAGTGGGTCGAAAACAAAGACTAATATAGTTGGTCCAATGATTACATCAAGTTCCCTCACTAAGGGGATCGGTCGGGCGACCTAAGCGAGTGCGGTAAGTCGGAAGGCTCCCAGATTGTTGTATCAACTTTATAAGATCCGCAGAAGCTTATTGGTGAGATGAGGACAAAAAAATAAAAAAAAATAAAACAATGTTTTCATCGGTACCAGTGAATGCAAACACAATTTTTTAATTCTTGGAGGTTGGGGACTCAAAGGAGGAACAGATTCAGTTTTTCCTGGAATCTATTATGTGTGTGGGAATAAGGCTTACTTTAGGCTTCCTGTACGGTGGTATGGAAGTTGTTATTTTGGAATAGTATTTCCAAAGATATACCACGTAAAAAGAAACACTGGGAGCAATGAAAACAATAGTGAATTAATACGTAGTAAAAGAGCTAGTTTTTCAGAAATTGTAGGCAATATATTTGGTGCATTGATACCTTCAGTGGGAATAATTCTGAACTCAAGGAAAATATGTAAATTGTCTACAGTGGTTGATCGTTTATCAACTGACATTGCTGGGGGATTTCTAATGATTAATGCGGAAATGATTGCGATTAGGTCTATGGTTATGCAAAATCGACTTGCTCTTGATATTATATTGGCAAAAGAGGGCGGAGTCTGTAAATTATTGAAGACGAAACATTGTTGCACTTATATTCCTGATAAGAGTGCAGAAATTGGAAAATATATACAGAATATAACTAAACTTGAGAAGGAACTTAAACCACTGGAAGTTGATAGTGTATGGGAAAGATTGACAAATAGTATAGCGTCAATTGGTACCTGGTTTGCTAATATAGGAAAAGGACTTATAGGTCAAATATTAGTACCCTTAGCAGGGATAGCAATAATAATCTTGGCAATAACAATATGGTGCAAATGCTGTAAAAAGAATGGAACATATAAGGTGACAGGAAGAGGAAAGAAACGAAAGGTAGATGAAATCGAACTTGAAGAGTGGAGAAGTGAATTATACAAGAAATTAAAAGGAGATTGTAAAAATGGAAAGTGTATAGATGAGAATGAAGTAATTTCCTAGAAGTTGGCATCTGATTGAGGTTAGTGTTTTGATGGCTCAGAAACGCCATCAGAGAGGGGATTGATGGAGCACGGTTTCATAAATGAAACTTGCTTGTATTCAATCCTCCTCACAGTGTTAATTTATTAAAACTTGTATTGTTAATACTAACCTTTGCATTCACGACACGAAAGGGAAGGAAGCTTGCCTATGTGTTTTACTAATGAATAACGCTTGTCTATAATCTAAAATGGCCGCTATGCGCGGGAAAACTCAATGCGCATGTCGCAACCATATCACATGGTGTGACGTCTTTCTTTGCTTGGTGGGAAATTTCTGCTTCTGCGCAGTGTGTAGTAAAATGGCTGCTTGATGTTTTCACATGCTTCAGCTTGCTCTCATGTCATTACTCAATTGTCGTTTTCTAACGCTACTAACGCAGGATAGAATTTATAATTAAATGGGAATAGAGTAGAAAAAGTGGGCATACAGTGAAACATTTTATTTGTGATTTTAATATTTTCTTCTTGCACTTTTATTAGTTCGTAAACTTGGGCCTGGGTTGGTGTTCTGAAACTCGAGAGGCAAATGGTTCTGCGCATGTGTCCTGTGTGCCTGCCAAATGAAGTCAATCTGGACGTCGTCCAAGGCCGCGACCCGATGGCCGAAGGTGTTGTACTTTGCCTTTCCTGTTGTACATTGATACATTGTCTATGAAAATTGGTTTACATTTGTCATGAGACAGGTGGGAAATAAAGCGAATGTATTAAATTGAAGGGTGGGAATTTAAAAACAACAGGCTTTACAATTTAGGCCAAATCGATATGGTGCGACAATCCACCCCCTGTCCCTGTCCAATCAGAAGTAGTGGCCCCATATTTTAGCAACATTAAGGGGAGGTACATGGGCGTAGAAGGGTATAATAGAATATAGCATTAGTTAATTAGTCAGAGCATGCGTTCACGAAGAACAGGCGTCCATGCTGCCAGAGCGCTCTTAGCTCCAGACTGCCAAGCTGATCGGTTGCTGACTGAATTCCTGTCCAGAAGAGGTCCTGAGGAGGGGCGGCGGAGTCCATTAGAAGGGAGACATGGGAGAATCGAGGAGAAGCCGAGTATCAGAGAGGGGAACGACGCAGGCGTCGTTGTAGAGAGGTCACCGGTCCTGTCCTGATCCTGGAGGAGGTCTTTGCTCTTCAGCCTTCCTGGGTCTTATTCTTTCAACTCCTTGGCTAAGGGGTTTTGGTTCTCGCACTTAGGTAAATATAATGCAACCTTTAGTTGCGCTGCTGTCTCTATCTTCTCCTTTTCTTTAAACACCGTCATTGATTAGCAATAATCATTTCTATGCTTAATCTTGGGTATTGCGATTAAGTATCATGTGGCTTTGTATTTTACTCTGCTAAATCTTTAGATAAACATTTTAAAACTTCCTGACTCAGTGGTTATTTCAGGATTATGTACTGTAATGAATGTCACTCATTTTAAACTTCCCAATTAGCAAAGGATTCATTGGTAAGTCATTACTCTTCAATCAGAAGGTAATTGGTAGCAGGGATTTTGATAGAGAGTAACAACTGATAAAACCCAGCGTAAGTATTAGCGTAGTATGAATGTATGGGCCCAAGTGAGTATCTAGTGTATGAATGCTGTTTGCTAATATCGCGCTGGATCAGATGATAGGTTTAAAGACAACCTTTATTGAAAGCTATCCTAGTGGTAGCTATGGAGAGCAGCCTTCAGGCTAAGTCTTGAAGGAGTGTTAAGCTGTTGTTTTACCAGTCTATAATCTCATGAATGACCAAATGAAAGGAGAACCACACCGGGTATATATATAAAATATATGTATTTATTACTAAACACTACCCAATAGTCTCTTTATGAGGCTAGAGGTCAAAGTACACAAGTACAAGTCAAATAGCACAGTAAAATAGCACAATATACGATTAGCCCTAGGGGCGTACCAAACCATATATTAAGAAAGTGGTATAAGAACCATGACTTAAGTAGACACAAGGCCTGTAGAATCGCTGGGACCCCAAGGAACCACCCAAGGTAGTGACACAGGGGACCCACGGGGGCTGTGTGCAGTGTGTGAACACAGCCGCGAGCTCCGTTATCGTCTATGGGAAAGTTGCGGTTAGAGTTTTAGAGTTTAAGGACACTTAGAAAGGGACTAGGACCAAACCCTCTTGGACTTAGACAGTTCTAGGGTCAACACCCACGGGAGCACCGGAGTACTCGAGTAACCTCACCCAGGGAAGCCGGGTGCATAGGTGTCAAAGGATGTCGGGTCGCGTCGTCGTTTTCAATGGCAGTCTGCAGAGAAGTGCTGCTGCCGGGAAGATGCGAAGTGTCCGAAGAGATCCAAGCCTGGATTGAAGATGAGAAGAACCTGAAAGCAGAGGGGACAGAGTCTGGGTCACTTGCCAGTGACCAGGGGCACGATAGTCGAATGCCCACCGATGTCGGGTGTTTCAGGTGAAAGAGGTGAAGCTTGACTCTTCAGCCATGAGGACCAGGAGGCGTCAACGATGTCCAGGAGCTGGATTCGAGCTGTCCCACAAAGGATGTCGAGTGCTGCAGCGTTGGTGTCCATATTGAACACAACAAGCCTTGGCAACAGCAACCCACGCAGAAAGGAGAAAGATGCTTCGGGGCAGACCAGCAAGATCTGAGGGACTCACCACTCAGTGGGGAGTCAGGGCACGTCTGGTGCAACCAGAAAAGCCCAAAGAAAATCAGAGTTGCCTTCACAGGGACCCACCAGTCGACGGACCAAGGATCGCGAAGGAGCCTCAAGCGGAAATGCAAGGAGCGGGCCCACGGAACACTCGTGGAGTGTAGGCTCACAATCTTCGGAGCAAATGGTGCTCGGAGCCGGGGCTACAAGTAACCCAAAGCAGGACTTCAAGAGACATCGAGAAGTTAATGCACTAGCAAATGTGCACAGTGTCCAGGAGTTCCGGTTCCACGTTGCTCGTGAGGGCTGCGGGTCTCAGCTTTGCTGGGGACTCGGGTCGGCCTCTGAGAAGTCTGGAAATCCTCTTCCTGGGCTGCAAGTACTTCAGAGTCCGGCGGGAGCTTCAGAGATGCAGACCGGCAAATGCTTTGTTGGTGCCTGCCAAGCAGGGGAGTCACTCCTGGACCCCAAGGGAGATTTCTTCAGTCCTCTAGTCTTGAGTAGAGCGTCGAAGTTCCAGGATTCAGTTGCAGAGTTTCGTCCAGGGATATCTAAAGTCCTGTTGCCAGGGGTTCCTTACTTATACCTAAGAAAGAGGTTGGACTAACTCTGTGGACCCACCTATGGGAGGGTTTGGAAAGATGGGTGGCTACACCCATTTCCTTTGTCCAGTTTTGCGCCAGAGCAGGGGCTGGCAGCCCCTGCAACCGGTTTGAACTGGGGTATGCACGAGGACACCAAATGTGCCCCCAGTGCAGGACTTCAAAGCACTCTTGGAGTGCACCCACCCAGCCCCAATCCACTAAGGCCTGTCTGGAAGGTGGTAACACCTCCCTGTGACAGGAAACCTATTGTCCAGGCCTCCCCTGCCGGAGTTTCGGTCAGCAGCAGGAGGCCAGACTCGTGTCTGTGGCTGCAGCATCCATTTTGTGATGCCAGGGCTCTGTTTAGCTGGTACCGGGTATACCGGTGCTGTCATGTCTTTCCCTCTGTAAGGGTGGGATCATACTCCCACACCAGTTACTGGTGTGGGGGTATGATTCCAAGGTGTTTGACACCAAACACGACATGTTTCCGTCCAGCCATCCCAAAGTTAGCATTTACCGCGAGGATATAATGCACTTAAGAGTATATGGTCAGGCTGCACCACAGACAACCCCGAAGAGGAGATTCCGAGGGCTGCAGAGGGGCTCTGCTCATGCATGGGCACCCTCTCACATATAACCAAGCACCCTGCCTTCAGGATTGATAAGGCCTGCCATAGGGGTGACTGATAGGTTTCTATGTGCAGTGTTAGGTGAGATATAGTGAACCTATATCTCTGTAAGGGGTGCATGCACCACCTCACTCAGGCTGCAGTAGCAGTCCTGTGGTGTCATTTTGGATGGCCTTCCAGGGGTGGCACAATACATGCTTCAGCCCCTGGTAGGCCTCTGGGGTACCTATGCCCTGGGTACATAGTATACCATATACTAGGGACTTATAAGGGCACCCCAGAATCCAATCTGAAGTGTACTTAAGGTACATGGAATCAATTTAGAGAGGAAGCAGCTAGGCTGGGGTCCTGGATAGCAGGGCCCCAGCCAGACTAAAGTCGAAAAACAGTGAGACATCAGCAAAAAGTGGGGGTAACCATAAGAGGCAGATCCTACTCTCCTACACAACCCCACCCCCAAATGCAGGGACATTAAACTAACCTTGACCAGTTGAGTCTTCATGTTCTAAGTGGAAATATCTGGAGAGTCCATCTGCATTGGCATGGTTACTCCCAGGTCTATGTTCCACTGTATAGTCCATCCCCTGTAGGGAAATGGACCACCTCAAAAGTTTGGGGTTTTCACCCTTCATCTGTTTTAGCCATAAGAGGGGCTTATGGTCTGTCTGAACAATGAAGTGAGTGCCAAACAAGTATGGCCTCAGCTTCTTCAGAGCCCAAACCACAGCAAAGGCCTCCCTCTCAATGGCTGACCAACGTTTCTCTCTGGGGGTCAGCCTTCTGCTAATAAAAGCTACTGGCTGATCCTGACCTTCATCATTCAATTGTGATAGTACAGCCCCTACCCCCAACTCAGATGCATCTGTCTGCACAATGAACTTTTTGGAGTAATCAGGACTCTGCAGAATGGGAGCAGTGCACATGGCCTGCTTCAGGTCATCAAATGCCTTTTGACAGCTAACTGTCCACTGAACCTTTTTGGGCATTTTCTTAGAGGTTAAGTCATTCAGGGGTGTCACTATTGATCCATACCCCTTGACAAATCTTCTGTAATACCCAGTCAGGCCTAAAAAGTCTCTCACCTGAGTCTGGGTAGTTGGAGCAACCCAGTCCATGATGGTCTGGATTTTGCTCTGCAATGGTTGAAACTGGCCTCCACCCACAAGGTGGCCCAGGTACACAACCTGACTCTGCCCTATCTGGCACGTAGTGGCCTTGATAGTGAGGCCTGTCTTCTGCAGGGCCTCCAAAACATTTCTGAGGTGGACCAGGTGATCCTCCCAGGTGGAGCTAAAGACAGCAATATCATCTAGATATGCTGCACTATAGGCTTCCAGACTTGTAAGGACTGTGTTCACCAACCTCTGAAAAGTGGCAGGTGCATTCTTCAACCCAAAGGGCATCACCACAAATTGGTAAAGCCCACCAGAGGTAGAAAATGCAGTTTTTGGCTTTGCATCATCAGCTAGTCTGATCTGCCAGTAGCCAGCTGTCAGGTCAAATGTGCTTAGATACTTGGCTGAGGCCAACGTGTCTATTAGCTCATCTGCCCTGGGGATTGGATGGGCATCAGTCCTAGTGACTGCATTGAGGCCCCTGTAGTCCACACAAAACCTCATCTCTCGCTTTCCATCTTTGGTGTGAGGTTTAGGCACCAGGACTACTGGACTAGCCCAAGGGCTATCTGAAGGCTCAATGACACCCTGTTCCAACATTTTCTGGACTTCTGTCCTGATACAGTCCCTGACTTGGTCAGGTTGCCTGTAAATCTTAGTTTTAACAGGCAGACTGTCCCCAGTGTCCACTTCATGAGTGCACCAGGTGGTCTGTCTTGGAGTCAGAGAAAACATGTGTCTGAACTGATTGAGCACCTGTCTACAATCACTTTGCTGCTGGGCAGTGAGGCTGCCTGCCAAGGCTACACCATCTACTGACCCATCATCAGGGTTCTGTGAGAGTAGGTCAGGGAGTGGGTCACTCTCCTCCTCCTGTCCCTCATCAGTTGCCATGAGCAAGCCCATGTCAGCCCTGTCCACATATGGCTTCAGCCTGTTGACATGGAGCACCCTGTGGGGGCTCCTGGGAGTTCCCAGGTCTACCAGATAGGTAACCTCTCCCTTCTGTTCAACAATTGTATGGGGGCCACTCTACTTGTCTTGGAGGGCTGCTGGGGCCACTGGGTCCAACACCCACACCTTCTGCCCTGGCTGGTAAACAGTCAGCACAGCCTTTTGGTCATGCCAGGCTTTCTGTAATTCCTGGCTAGCCTCATGGTCCACTATGTCCTGTTTAGGGGGTTTGAGAGGTAACTCCCAACCTTCCTTCACCAGACACAATGGACCCCTAACAGGATGGCCAAACAAAAGTTCAAAAGGGCTGCAGCCAACCCCTTCTGAGGCACCTCCCTGTATGCAAATAAAAGGCAGGGCAAGAGTATGTCCCATCTTCGCCTAAGCTTTTCTGGGAGCCCTTTAATCATGCCCTTCAAGGTTTTGTTGAACCTTTCAACTAAACCATTGCATTGTGGGTGATAGGTTGTGGTGAATTTATAAGTCACTCCACACTCCTTCCACATTGCAGTCAAGTAACTGGACATAAAGTTAGCACCTCTGTCAGATACTACCTCCTTAGGAAAGCCCACTCTTGAGAAAATTCCCAGGAGGGCCCTTGCCACCACAGGTGCTGTAGTGGTCCTGAGGGCAATGGCTTCTGGGTACCTGGTGGCATGGTCCACCACCACGAGGATAAATCTGTGCCCAGAGGCTGTTTGGGGATCCATGGGACCAACTATGTCAATCCCCACCCTCTCAAAGGGAACCCCCACCACAGGTAGTGGTATCAGGGGGGCCTTTGTGGTGCCACCTGCCTTCCCACTGGCTTGGCAGGTTACACAGGAGCGACAAAACTCCTTGGTGTCTTCAGACATGTGGGGCCAGTGAAAGTGAGGGACAATTCTGTCCCAAGTCTTGTTCTGGCCCAGGTGACCTGCTAAAGGAATATCATGGGCTAGTGTCAATAGGAAGCCCCTGAACTTTAGAGGTATAACCAACCTCCTGGCTGCTCCAGGCTTGGGGTCTCTACTCTCTGAGTACAGGAGTCCATCATCCCAATATATCTTATGGGTGCCACTAGCATTCCCAGCAGCCTCAGCAGCAGCTTGCTGTCTGAGGGATTCAAGAGAGGGGCAGTTCAGCTGCTCCTTGCTCAGATCTGCCCTGGAAGGGCCCCCTGTCCCCAAGAACTCAACCTGATCAGGTTCAAGCTCCTCTGGGACAGTTCCTTCTTCAGGCCTGAGATCATCTCCTTTAAGAGACTGATCTGCTTCCTGAGCCAAGGGGGAAGGCACTGCCTTAACCCTACTGCTCCTCCTCTTGGGAGGCACCTGGTCCATTGTTCCAGAATCCAGGGCCTGTTCAGCTTTTGACATTTTTGCCTGTGACCTAGTCACAGCAAAGACATGTGCAGGGATCCCTAGCATTTCTGCATGTGTCCTGAGCTCCACCTCTGCCCAAGCTGAGGTTTCAAGATCATTGCCAAGCAAGCATTCGACTGGTAGGTCTGCACTCACCACAACCTTCTTAAGGCCAGTTACCCCTCCCCAGGAGAAGTTAACAACTGCCAGAGAATGGTCTGTTCTGACATTGCTAGCATTGGTCACCTGGTACATTTCACCAAGTATAATCTGCCCAGGATCCACAAGATCTTTTGTCACCATTGTGACACTTGCTCCTGTGTCCCTGAATGCCCAAGCCTCTTTTCCATTAATTAAAGGCTGCTGTCTGTATTTGCCCAAATTATTGGGACTCACTAAGGGGGACATATCCATGCCCCCATCACAGACTAGGACAGCCTGAGTTGGCACTCTGACTAGGCCAGAGCCCATCTCAGCACCCAGGGTCAACCCTACTAAACCCTTATTCTGAGTACTTCCACCACCACTTGTAGCTGGACTAGGGGGAACAGTTGCCTTAGGGGCAATGGTGGCTGGATTAGAGTCTTTGGACTTGGTGCAGTCACTGGTCCAGTGAGCTTTCTGCTTACAGATTTTGCACCATGGTTTCTTTTGGCCTTTTCCTTTAGTAGATTGGGTTTCCCCACCAGATGCAGATTTTTGGGGACCTTGAGAAGACTTCTGGTCTTTACCCTTTTCCCCACCCTTGTCAGAGTTTTTGGAATCTTGCTTCTTCTGGTCACCACCTTGGTTCTGTACCTTCTGCTTCACCCTGGTTCTGACCCATTTGTCTGCCTTCTTTCCCAATTCTTGGGGAGAGGTCAGATCAGAGTCAACCAGGTACTGATGTAGCAACTGATTTTGACAGTTATTAAGAATCTGCTCCCTCATGATTAAATTATACAATCCTTTGAAGTCACACACCTTACTGCCAAGTAACCAGCCTTCCAGAGCCTTAGTAGCACAATCTACAAAGTCCACCCAGTCCTGTGTCTGTGCCTTTTGGGTATCTCTGAACTTTAACCTGTATTGCTCAGTGGTTAGGCCAAACCCATCTATCAGTGCACTCTTCAGGACATGGTAATCATCAGCATCCTCTTCTCTTACAGTGAGGAGCTTGTCTCTACCTTTGTCTGCAAAGGAGAGCCACAAGATTTCTGCCCACTGCTCCTGGGGGACCCTCTGAACTTTACAGGCCCTTTCTAGTGCAGTAATCCATTTGTGGATGTCATCCCCACTCTGGTAGGGAGGGACAATCTTGTTTAGGTTTCTATGGTCATAAGACCTTTCCCTACCACTAGGGAAGTTGCTGCCACCATGGGACTCTAGTCCCAACTTTCTTCTTTGTCTATGAAGCTCTAGGGACTCCCTGTCTATAGCCAACTGCTCTCTTCTGATCTTAAGCTGAGCTTCTTCATACTTGAGCAGTCTCTCTTTCCTTTCATGAGAGGATTCCCTCCTATGAGAGGAAACAGAGGTCCCTATTGAGGTGTCAGAATGGTTAGACTCCTGAGAAGGAGATCTTGACCTTCTAGGCACACTCACAACTCTTCCTGGTGGGACAAAGGGGAGGCCATTCTGGTCCTCCTCCTCATCTGCAGGAGGAGCTGGATTGTCCAGGGTAAGATCATAGTCATCTTCCTGGCCAGCTTCAGAGGTCAGGTCCTGGATTTCTTCACCCCTGGGCCCTTCCTCATTTGCTGTCCCACCCTCTCTGCCTACCCCTTCAGACCCTGTGGGTCTTCTGAGATCATCCAACAGAAGCACCTCTATGAGGCGTTGGGTGTTGGCACTTTTGCCTGTCTTCAGCTTCCTAGTACTGCACAATGCTCTCAATTCCAAGAATGGGAGGTTGTCATACTTGGATGGTAGAAGCCCACTGGCTTCTGGCAGGGACCCACTGGTTCCTGGCCTTGAAGACATCACTAGTGAGGTGTGGTGTATGCACTACCTACTCTAGTGTGGCCTACTAAACTCTCTTGAGTTGTAGAAAGGGTGTGCTAAGCCCTTGACACACAACTCTAAATTCAGTAGAACTTACTGTATTTCTAAGCTTGAATTTATATGTACCTTAGGTACCTTTAGTGGTTTTCAGTTAGTCACACACTTGAGATTATCTGGTAAAACAAGGCAAGCTTGAATCCAACTTCTGCACACCAATGTGAGAAGTTGGCCTGGTATATGCTGTCCACTAGTTATAGTGAGCACCCTGCACCAGTCCAAACGACCTTTATTGATGACAGGTTTAAAGACAACCTTTATTGAAAGCTATCCTAGTGGTAGCTATGGAGAGCAGCCTTCAGGCTAAGTCTTGAAGGAGTGTTAAGCTGTTGTTTTACCAGTCTATAATCTCATGAATGATCAAATGAAAGGAGAACCACACCGGGTATATATATAAAATATATGTATTTATTACTAAACACTACCCAATAGTCTCTTTATGAGGCTAGAGGTCAAAGTACACAAGTTACAAGTCAAATAGCACAGTAAAATAGCACAATATACGATTAGCCCTAGGGCCGTACCAAACCATATATTAAGAAAGTGGTATAAGAACCACGACTTAAGTAGACACAAGGCCTACAGCCTGTAGAATCGCTGGGACCCCAAGGAACCACCCAAGGTAGTGACACAGGGGACCCACGGGGGCTGTGTGCAGTGTGTGAACACAGCCGCGAGCTCCGTTATCGTCTATGGGAAAGTCGCGGTTAGAGTTTTAGAGTTTAAGGACACTTAGAAAGGGACAAGGACCGAACCCTCTTGGACTTCGACAGTTCTAGGGTCAACATCCACCGGAGTACTCAAGTTACCTCACCCAGGGAAGCCGGGTGCATAGGTGTCAAAGGATGTCGGGTCGCGTCGTCGTTTTCAATGGCAGTCTGCAGAGAAGTGCTGCTGCCGGGAAGATGCGAAGTGTCCGAAGAGATCCAAGCCTGGATCAAAGATGAGAAGAACCTGAAAGCAGAGGGGACAGAGTCTGGGTCACTTGCCAGTGACCAGGGGCACGATAGTCGAATGCCCACCGATGTCGGGTGTTTCAGGTGAAAGAGGTGAAGCTTGACTCTTCAGCCACGAGGACCAGGAGGTGTCGATGATGTCCAGGAGCTGGATTCGAGCTGTCCCACAAAGGATGTCGAGTGCTGCAGCATCAGTGTCCGGATTGAGCACAACAAGCCTTGGCAACAGCAACCCACTCAGAAAAGAGAAAGATGCTTCGGGGCAGACCAGCAAGGTCTGAGGGACTCACCACTTGGTGGGGAGTCAGGGCACATCTGGAGCAACCAGAAAAGCCCAAAGAAAATCAGAGTTGCCTTCACAGGGACCCACCAGTCGACGGACCAGGGATCGCAAAGGAGCCTCAAGCGGAAATGCAAGGAGCGGGCCCACGGAACGCTCGTGGAGTTTAGGCTCACAATCTTCGGTGCAAATGGTGCTCGAGGCCGGGGCTACAAGTGACCCAAAGCAGGATTTCAAGAGACGTTGAGAAGTCAATGCACTAGCAAATGTGCACGGTGTTCAGGAGTTCTGGTTCCACGTCGTTCGTGAGGGCTGCGGGTCTCAGCTTTGCTGGGGACTCGGGTCAGCCTCTGAGAAGTCTGGAAATCCTCTTCCTAGGCTGCAAGTACTTTGGAGTCCGGCGGGAGCTTCGGAGATGCAGACTGGCAAATGCTTTGTTGGTGCCTGCCAAGCAGGGGAGTCACTCCTTGACCCCAAGGGAGATTTCTTCAGTCCTCTAGTCTTGAGTAGAGCGTCGAAGTTCCAGGATTCAGTTGCAGAGTTTCGTCGGGGGATATCTAAAGTCCTGTTGCCAGGGGTTCCTTACTTATACCTAAGAAAAGGGTTGGACTAACTCTGTGGACCCACCTATGGGAGGGTTTGGAAAGAGGGGTGGCTACACCCATTTCCTTTGTCCAGTTTCACGCCAGAGCAGGGGCTGGCAGCCCCTGCAACCGGTTTGAACTGGGGTATGCACGAGGACACCAAATGTGTCCCCAGTGCAGGACTTCAAAGCACTCTTGGAGTACACTCACCCAGCCCCAATCCACTAAGGCCTGTCTGGAAGGTGGTAACACCTCCCTGTGACAGGAAACCTATTGTCCAGGCCTCCCCTGCCGGAGTTTCGGTCAGCAGCAGGAGGCCAGACTCGTGTCTGTGGCTGCAGCATCCATTTTGTGATGCCAGGGCTCTGTTTAGCTGGTACCGGGTATACCGGTGCTGTCATGTCTTTCCCTCTAGAAGGGTGGGATCATACTCCCACACCAGTTACTGGTGTGGGGGTATGATTCCAAGGTGTTTGACACCAAACACGACATGTTTCCGTACAGCCATCCTAAAGTTAGCATTTACCGCGAGGATATAATGCACTTAAGAGTATATGGTCAGGCTGCACCACAGACAACCCCGGAGAGGAGATTCCGAGGGCTGCAGAGGGGCTCTGCTCATGCATGGGCACCCTCTCACATATAACCAAGCACCCTGCCTTCAGGATTGATATGGCCTGCCATAGGGGTGACTGATAGGTTTCTATGTGCAGTGTTAGGTGAGATATAGTGAACCTATATCTCTGTAAGGGGTGCATGCACCACCTCACTCAGGCTGCAGTAGCAGTCCTGTGGTGTCATTTTGGATGGCCTTCCAGGGGTGGCACAATACATGCTTCAGCCCCTGGTAGGCCTCTGGGGTACCTATGCCCTGGGTACATAGCATACCATATACTAGGGACTTATAAGGGCACCCCAGAATCCAATCTGAAGTGTACTTAAGGTACATGGAATCAATTTAGAGAGGAAGCAGCTAGGCTGGGGTCCTGGATAGCAGGGCCCCAGCCAGACTAAAGTCGAAAAACAGTGAGACATCAGCAAAAAGTGGGGGTAACCATAAGAGGCAGATCCTACTCTCCTACACTCTGCTTCCTTTATTACCCAATTGTCTGAATAAGGTTTCGACTTATGGAAAGGCACCATAGACTTAAAATCAGTCTGGGGTTCTTGAGATTGGCAAGTCCAGGGAACAGAAGCGCTATTTAGAGCATGCCTCATTCCTCAGCAGATGATATTTCTGAATGAGACTGTGCAACAGACTTTCTGCCTTGGAATAGCCAAGAACAAGGAATTAAATACACCTCGAATTCCAACACCATCACAGGCCGAGGGCAATTTCACATCACTAAAAGGGGCTACATTAGATGACATCTTACAATACAATAGATCAGACCCCAATTGGAAGGGATGGTTGGTTTGGCCCACAGACACTAATAGGTGTCAAGAAAGATTATGGGGTACCACCGAAGGGTTCAGTATCCATAGGCCAGACCCACGCTACGTACAAAGAGAACATCCGGGGGTGGTGACATCATACAGTGTTGGGAAGTTATGCTTCGATTGGCTAAGAACCTCAACACTAACACAAGTGAAACAACACTTATCCTTACTAACAGACGATGTGGACCTAAGGGAATTTTTACTAGGTCCCAGAAAGCCACGTCAGAAACATTTCTATTATGCTGTCTATAATGAAATTTGGAAAATCTCCCAACAAGAAGCACCGGAGAGACTACGAGAAATAGATAGGATCAATTTAGAAAAGGCGTTAGCCGTAGTTCACAATGGTATGACTACGTTAACATCCAGGATTTATTCACTGGGCAACATTGTATCTTCTGCTATTGATGTACTAGAACAAGATTTGTCCATACTACAGCACGGACAGTCACAATTATGTTCTATTATGTTATTGAGCTGGACGCTGCAAACACTGCGCGCAGGTTATGTGCGTTGGCGTTTTATCAACAGTACGTCACTGTTTTCTGCATACAATCTAACGGAAAAACAGATGAAAATGGCACAGAGAGGAGTGAAATATACAATGCTGCAGTATGAAACACTGGATAGATTACCTTTTACTGTGGCAGAATCACCGTCCACAGAGTGGTTGATCCATGGCCATTTAACATTACTGGTCACAACTTTCCAGTTTCAGTACTGCCTTGAACAACAACAGGCAGGCAGGTTTGAAGAAATGGGTAGGGAATATATCAAGGAATCTTGGGAATTACCGTACAGATTTTGATGCAGAAGTGGGGATCGAGAAGTGTTTCTAAGCGGTACAAACTGCGAGAGTGCTTTGAGTGGATCTCTCAAATGCCAGGATATTATGTTGCACGGGGCCTGCAATGGTTCGGTAGCAAACCTATCCTGCCACTTGAGGGGTACCCCAGCAACTGTGATTACTCCGGTATTCAAGCTACTTTCAAATGGGAGTTACTTGATGCTGAACGATCAAGGTTGCTGTGGCATGCTTCCGGGCATCGCATATCTGGTAACCATGAGCTCCAGGGTTACTTGCTGTATGCAAGTATTGTTTCCACCAACACATGTAGTCAGGGAGGCGCCGTTATGGCCTTCACTAAATGTTTCTCTTATACGGTTTGATACTCTAAGCAGAATGAAAGCCCTGTTTTTACAGAAAACCATGCCCTTAAACTCCGCCCTGGAGACTTTTGATCTCCAGATCGCAAGGTCCTCGGCCAAGATACAAGCACTAATACATACAAACTGCCCCTTCCATTTCGCAGAAATGGTAAATCGTATCTTTAACATGTCTGATACGACAGGTATAGTACACCTATTTAAGACCATAGGTTCGGGACTGTTAAGCACCTTTCAGACGGTCCTCGGAGTTATACCAAACTTTATACACTCCGTATTCGGAAGCATTTTTGGAGGACTTCCGCTGATCCTGTTTCTAATAGCAGGTATCCTGATTGTAATTTTTCTGCTACGCAATGGACGTCCCAGTCACCAAGGAGATGGAAACAGTGCTCCTGGAGCGTAAATAACGTGATAGCATGATACAACATCTGGGCACACCTCGCCTACGGGAACTGAGCGCCTCTTGGTTCCTGTCATTCAGACCAGTCTGGATGGTCTGCAGCTTACCTGTTCTCCGATGCCTGTTCTGCAGAGAAGAATGCGCGTTGAATGTCTGACACTTCCATCGATTGCGCAACCGGACGTTGATGCACAATTGGACCCGATAAAGGCCCATAGTCATGCTCACTTTGTCTCAGAGAGATACACAGAATAAACGGTGGGGACGTTTTCAATAAGTATTTATTGAACCAGCGTCATTCTAGTGTCAAATACATGTGCTGCAACAACCATGAGACAGAACAGATATATACAATCACAAGCACCAACAGAGTAAATAAAAGGTAGAGCTCTACCGTGTTGCTAAAACAGTGAATATATGCAGGCATATAAATACATGATAGTAGTAATGCGTACTCCTACGATGCAACCCGAACTAGATGTACCTAAGTGTACCTAGAATGTATGTAGGTGTATAGCCAAGAATTCCCCTAGGAAAGAGCCAACCTCATTACCTGATGTGAGAGAGCGTAGGGTCCCGTCTTGGTCTCGAGTTGAACACCCCGCGAGGGATGTCAGACCACTGCATCCTGGAGTATTTGCATGCAGGGACATCGGTGTCTCGTGTCAGAGTGTCAGCATGGAAGTCTTTCTCCTCTGGTTTGCCCAGAGAAGATGTGGTGCTTATATACCCAAAAGGTACCCTCAGGGGTTCTACCTAGATGTGCAATGGTAGTGTGGGCATGTCGGCCAAGGATGACGATAGTGATGACCCTTATACAGAGAATTATGCAGAAGATGGTAATCCTGCTGTGATACTGAGAATCCTCATGCATAATAAATTAGGCTAATTTTTGGTGAAAACCTCACGATATTTATGCAGCACCCACTAGGTAATAGGTCAGCACCAAACCTGTTATGTGAATCAATGGTAGGACGAATATAGGTAAAAGGTCGTGTAACTATCTATGCCTATATTGGGGTACATTGGGATTCATAACACTCTTTCGCACATTTTTGGTTTCACCTCTTGGGAGACAGTCCACCGTGACTGCCCACATCCCTGCTTTGCAGGTGCTGCAGCTTTATTTTGTTTCTACTTCTCTCCCACTCGAATACTGGTTCAGCATTTGGCCCTTATTTATCTTGCCATTCTCAGATGAGCGCTTCAACCAAGCCAAAACACTTTACCGATTCAGATCTCCCACAATAATTTTTTGACGTCATCTGCATGTATGTGCTAGCTGTGTTACATGCTCTCAACATCTTCTTGTGCTCGTATATATTAGAAGTCCTGATGATGATCCTGTCATCAATAGCGATTGAAACTACGTCGACTAATTAGGCAAATCCATCTTAACTTGTTCTCTGTGTCATCTATTAAGAAAGATTTGTTTATACACAACGATTTCTCGATATCACATTATTCTCTCACTCTTCTGAGCACTGAGCACAGACAGTTTTGCATGTCACTGTTCATTGGGATTTATTGTTGAATGAAAATTTGCAAATATACATGATTATTTAATGATACAAAATTTGATTTCCATGACATCTTGTTATTATTAGAAAACATTGTTCTCTCTTCTTTGACATAAATATTGTGGCCTAGATACAAGGGAGTAGCCAGAAAATTAAAACAGCACCCACTTTGAACTAAAGCGCTGATGCCACCAAACAAGCAAAGCAATTGAGCTGAACCCTCTCTAGAACAGCTTCCTTGCCTCTTCCATCCATGCATCTATCCATTCATTATTTCACCCTTCCATCCACCTGCTGATAACCACTATTTCAACTTTACATTACGTCATTCATTTATTTTTTCATCCATCATTCAATCTTCCCCATTCCATTCGTCCTCCATCCATCCAAACTTGAACACATCCATCCATCCGTCCACTCTGCCAACCATCCATCCAGCCATCCATCCACCGATCCATCCTGCCATCCATCCTGCCACTCTGTCACCCATCCACTCTGCCCCATCCACTCTGCCATCCCCCCACCCATACACTTCACTCTGCCATCCTGTCATCCGTCTACTCTGCCACTCATACTTCTGCCCTGCCATCCATTTTTCCACTATGCCATCCATCCGTCCACTCTGCCATCCATCTGTCCGCACTGCCATCATCTATCTATCCATCCACTCGTTCATTCGTCCAGTCTGTCATCCATCCATCGTATCACCCATCGAACCATTCACTCTGCCATCCATTCATTTTGTCACCCATTCATCCACTCTGCACTCTATCCAGACACTGCCACCCATCATCCATTACTATACTCTGCAATCCATCCACTCTGCCATTCATCCACCCATCCAACCATTCATTCATCCATCAACTTTGCCATCCACCCATCCATGCACTCAGTCATCCATCCATCCTGCCATCCATCCACTTTGCCATCCATCCATTCCCTTTGCCATCCATTCACTCATCTTTTCATCCACTCATCCATCCATCATTTTACTCTGTCATCCTTTCACCTGTCCATCCACCTATCCATTCATTTAGTCTGCCATCCATTTGCCTGGCCATCCACCTATCCATCCACTCCCATCCATTCATTTACTCTCTCTGCCAACCTTTCACTGGTCCAACCACCTATCCATCCACCCCTTTTCTCTGCCATCCTTTTGCCTGCTCACCCACCTATCCATTCACTCATCCATCCATCCCTTTACTTTGCCACCCTTTCACCTGTCCATCCACCTATCCATTTACTCACTCATCCATCCACCCATCCCTTTACTTTGCCATCCTTTCACCTGTCTATCCACCTCACTCATCCTTTCACAACTCAGTCATCCCCATACTCAGTCATCCACCCATTCATCCATACCTCCTTCTTTTCACCCTTCCTTCCAATATTTCTTCTTTCATTTCCTCTTCTATTTACCCAGCTATCGTTTTGTCCTTGCTCCTGCTTGCTCTTCTATTTACGCTGTATTTCAGAGTTAATGATGAGCTTTTGACTGCCAGGTTGCAGACAGAAGAGTCCCATAAAGAACCCCACCCTTGCTGCAGCTGCTAAATCTTGGGATCTACGAGGCCCCTGCCTAAATATCATCTACGCAAATTTTACTCCATTGGCATTAATAATGTCTTTACTTTGCATTGCCTTAAACAGGGAGTCATTACATTTCAGTAAGTGCACTCGAAGCACATTTAAATCAAGAGCGTTAACATGAGGAGTGACTTTGCATCAATGAAGGTACCTATATTGTAAATATATAGTTAACAGTACATACGTATAAATGTATATATATATATGTGTATTTTTGTATATACTCACTGAAAAAAACAAAAGTTAAAGTGACTTTATAGTTAGGTATGTTCGTAAAATCATACTTTGCATTAAAATAATACTCAGAAATTCACTGAAAAACTCAAAAAACACATGTGCCCCCACTATGACCACTCTTGTCTTCAATGATTTAATTTACTATGTCTTGAGTGATGCAACCTGTGAGGTCATAAGCAAAACATGGTGGGGGCACCAGCTTGGTGCTACTGAGAAGAAAATGTTGCAGTCGCCATTACAGGACCCCGTGTCCTAGAAAAGTTTGAAAAATAGGCTACAAGGGAGCTGGGTAGGAAGCCCCCCAACTCCCAGGCACTTGTGTGAGGGACCCATGGCAATTTTAAATGTCATCAGTGATGTCATTTAACATGTCATGAGTAATGTAGTACATGAGGTAATAAGGAGAGTGGGAGGAACACTTTATAGTTAGCTCAGTAAATTGTAAGTGGTGAAATGTAGTGTTTTTTTGTTTTTAAATGTTAGTTTCTAGTTTAATTCAATATCTAACAATAAGGTTGTCAGGTTTGTAATTGACATCAAAAGATCACTGGTAAAGAATGATACCTTAAATTCTTCTGATCCAAATTTTACTCCCTAGATTCGCTGTTCTTGTCTCATCCTTTGGGCCAGGGTTCTAGGTAGATCGCAAAAAGCAAGGGCAAAATGTAACATCCTTGTCTAGTTCCTCGCTTTATCACTATAGGTGACTATAAACTATAGGTGACTATAACTATAGGTCATAGTTATTCGTGCTACCAGGTCAGTATAGCCCGCCAACAACATCGCAGTGAATCGCAGCCCGAACCCTCAACAGAGCAAGGCCTCTCAAAAAAGTCCCAACTTACTCTGTCGAAGGCATTCTCTGTGTCTAAAGACAGAAAGAGTGCAGCCTTTTTCTTATTCTGCATGATATCTATCATATGGAATGCTTTTTTATCACTGTTACCAACCTTGTGGTTGAGAATAAATCCCCTCAGGTCTGAGTGGATAAGATGCAGCAGTAATTTCTGTAGTCTTAAGTCTAGTGCCTTTGTATAGATTTTAGAATCCACATGTAATACCAAAATAGGGGATAAGAGCTACATTCTGCAGAGTCTTTCTCTAGCTACAAAATTAGCAACATTCTAGCCTCATCCATAGATCGAGAGAATTCCTCGTAGAACCCAGAGGGAACCCTTCAGGGTCTGGGGCCTATTTAAGTGTTAAGGATTTAATTGCCTTAATACATTCTTCAGGAGTTATTTGTTGGTCTAGCATTCCTTTCTGGGTGGCAGATAACTGGGAAAGCATTGTGTAGCACAGAAAACATCGAATATCTGTGGGAATTGCTATCTCGTTTGTATAAAGTATTTGATAGAAGTCTCTACAGATTGCGTTTTTTATGTTAATCTAGAGCTCTTTCTGTACCATCTTATTTTTAATGTTTGTATTTGCATTTGTGACTGTTTGAGCTTGAACTCGGCGTCTACCATTCTGCCAATATTGTTCCCTCTCTCATAATAGCACAGTTTATTTCTGGCTACTGTGTATTCTGCCTTATTCAGCTCCACAGTGCACAGTTGGCAGTTGCCCCTGTGAACTAGAACTTTATGCCACACTTTCTGCAAGAGTGAGGTTGTATGCTTTTGTTTTACATCTTTCAATTGGTATACCAAATGCCTGTGCACACGTTGTTGTGAACTGCAGAGCAAGTTCTGCGTCTCTTAACTTGATGAAATATCAGGCAAATCACCACTGTAAACAAACAAACAAACAAGTAATACACAGACAGCCCTGAAGAAGTCGTGGGTTTGTACCCTGACGAAACACGTGTTGGCTGGGCAATCGAACTCCAATAAACACCGAGGACACAAGATACTTGGAGTGTTCTGTCTATGTATTACTTGTTTGTTTGTTTACAGTGGTGATTTGCCTGATATTTCATCAAGTTAAGAGACGCAGAACTTGCTCTGCAGTTCACAACAACGTGTGCACAGGCATTTGGTATAGAAATTTGTGGACCTTGTGTCTTTTGAGGGGTTCAGGGTTATCCCCTCGCCTGTAGCACCGTACCTTATTAAGAACATTCCCATACAGATGTACACACGAGCAGGCGCCATCGCATACCGCATGAATCCAAACCCTTCTTTTGCATCATCTTTCAATTGGTCCTGTAGTGAATTTCTCAGAGCCTCCCTTAGTTTCTTTAATCTTGTTTATTACGTAATACATGTCCTGCTTAAGACAGCTTTTAGTGTGTCCTATATGTGTTAGCATGGAGAGCTCACCTGTGTCATTAAACTGTAAGTATTATTTATTATGGTAGATGATTCTCAGTCTCACTACTTGGTCTGTAAGTATATATTGGTTTAGCTTCCTATAAGTATTTCCTCTAGTTCTTTTACCTCACTTCAGTTTACTGGTCCATGATCTGATAGGGAAATTGTGTCATGTTCCTCCTACCGGTCTGAGTCTCAAGGGTTGATCTAGCAGTATCATGTTGTTCCTGTAGTAAGATTTATGAGTGGCTGAGTAGTGAGATTAGTCTCTTAAGTTTGGTTTTGAGTCTCTTCAAATATCAATTAAACCTATCTCTTTGAGACAGTCTTGGCCATCCGGTGATAAGGTCATTATATGTATCTGTTCTTTTCCAGCTCGATTTGTCTGGGTGGGAGAATAAAATTATATTCCACTGCTCTCCCGCTATCAAAGGGGAAGGCTGGCAATATCAATTCTTGGATAGTAGCCATTAGAACAGTGGCGGCTCGCACAGGGCGTGGTGCGGGCGGTGAGGCGGGGCAGGGGAGGGCCAGGGTGGGGGGGTAGTAAACTCGGACATACGACGGAACGGAGGAACGTAATAATTACTTTCCTCCATTCCGTCGTATGTCCAAGTTTACTACCCCCACCCTGCCCCACCCCAGCCCCGCCCCACCACCCCGCAGCACGCCCTATGCGAGCCGCCACTGCTTTAGAAAGCCCTCTAGTCCCTGACTTGGCATTGATCCCTCCCAGGGAGATTCTATGATTATTCAGGGAGCCATTTAATAACAACCACCTTCTCCCTTTATTTGTTATAGATGATTCAAGGATTAAGTGTGCCCTCTTGCTAAAGAGTATTGTTGCCCTCTTAGTCTTGGTTTTCACGGCTGCAGATAATTGTTGGAGGAAGTATCTGGAAGCTAGCCTTACACTGTCCTTTGGTAAGAGATGCGTTTCCTGAGTAAAACTAACATCCCCGTTGAAGTTGTTCAGTGATTGAGAAAGGAAATCACTTGTTAGGACCATTAAGGCCCCTTTCATCGAAGGAAATGCATGTTATTATTTTGTCCATCTTGAAACATGTGAAGAAGGGGAAAAGGTTTTCTCTCTAACTAGGACTGTATGATTTAAAAATTGTCTAGTATATGGAAAGCTAATTTCTGAACTGTTATAATCCTGTTATATGTGACTAGTGTAAAACCACTTTTTGGCTGTCATAATCCTGTTGTGTGTGACTGGTGTAAAACCCAAGAACTTTAAACCAACTGGCACCTCACTAATGAGGGTAATGTGCCTGCTGGAGGTGTAAAACCCAAGAACTTAATCTTTAAACCAACTGGCACCTCACTAAGGAGGGTAATGTGCCTGCTGGAAAAGCCACCCCAATACAATTTGGTAAATGGAGGCATTGTCATGTCTCTCAAAAGAGAAAGAAAGCATAATTATGACTAAAGTCTGGTATGACATGCTTAGCTGTCTTAGTGTCATCGTGACTCACAGCCCTGTTTGAGGATTTTCAACGAGTATGTTGTGTAGCAAAAACAACCACTGCCAGTATAATCAGCCCATTCCAGCGCTAGAGTCCTGTTGGCTCCATCCCACACCCATGGAAGCCACCGTACTTGTGTAGTATAAGTCTCATTTTTCTCAGAGTGCCTCAACTTTGGCATACTGTACCACTTGGGAAGACATCTTCTGCAGAGATCCACTCTTTAGTTGGTCTAGCATTGCCTTCCACTCTCTCAGTGATTGTTCCACAGGGTTTGCAGTTGAGCTTTGGCCTTTTTTTAGAAATTCAGTTTCATCCGTTGATTCTGCAGGGACGGATGGGTGATAGAGCCCTTTCACATTGGATTTCTGTGTCACAGGGTTGTTCTTCTATAAGATTTAGCAACGATTTAGCTTATTCTTGCACAACATTTGAATTGTTTGGCCTTGCCAGTCGAAGAAGAGTCTGAACTGTCATAAAATGTCAGACCAAACACTGTGTGGAAGGCTTGTCTTTTGTCTTGTCTTTTTTGTAATGTAATTAGAGAGAGATTTTAGAAGTAGAGCACAGACTTGCCTTGAAATGTGAAGGTCTCATATTGCCTGGCTGCAGAGATGATCTCAATATTATTATGAACAAAAATTGACTTCAGTTAGGATACTAGGTGGTTGTTAAGCTAATGTACACATTCAGTAGTTTTGGTGAGTCCTGTCTACGAGGGAGTCTTTGTATCCATTTTTTCCAAACCAGCTTTGAAGTCTCTTTTGGGACATAGGCCTCAAGGCTTGTCTCCTTCACTCCTTTAGGAAACCCACGGATCCAGATATTATTGCTACAGGACCTATTTTCTAGGTCATCCATGTATGTTTGCAGAGAGAGATTTTGGGTCAACAGGACTAAGATTTCTTGGTGCAGAAATTTCTGTTCCTCCTCCCTGTTGTCTCACGTTTCTTCCAAAGAAAGAACTAATTCCTCCAAAGTGTTTAATTGTTTGATAACTTTAAGGTCTTTTCTTAGTCTGCTAGACAACCGGCTGTGGGCAGGAGTGTGTGGGTGGAGTGTGGGGGGGACCTGCGGTACGGGATGGCATTGATGAACAGAATAGAACAGCAAGAGCAGTAGCCCACTCATCTGCCACCTTGCCCCTGTCCACCAGAGTACTTTTTTAAACACTAAGGGCCACATTAATCATACTTTAATGCAATGCAATGCAGCAAGACACCTCGCTGGGTTGCGCTGTGTGAAAGTGAGAGGGCAGGAATGTGCCATATTTTAACATTAGATAGCACATTCCTATGCTCTCTTTGTGCTGGCGCACAATGTGCTGCCTTGCGCTAATGCAGGCACCCTTGCACCATAGTGCAAGAGTGCCAGCATTGTAGGCAGGTTTGTTTTGTGCAGGAAGGGTAACGGCAGCGCAAGTCCCAGATTTACCAAGACAGTTAAACCTGGGAATGCGTCAAAATGCTACGCCTACCCAGGGGAGGCGCCTCGAGGAGAAATCTCCTTATTTCTCTTTGTTGTCTCCTCTTTCTAAGTGTGCCGCATTCTGCAGTACACTTAGAATGAGGAAAATGCCTCTGTGGATTGTTTTGTGCCCTTCTACGGCAATTAAAATGGGAAATGGCACTTTAGGGCCGCCTCCCTCTTCTTGGCCCCTCCTCTTTATAGATCTGCACAAAACATTCCATAAATTGGATGTACATTTTTGGAAAGTTTCATGCACATTCATGTAGCGGCGCCAAAGATATTATGAAAACAAAAAATGCCTTTTCGATGGATACTTTGACTCAACAATAACAATAGAGGTGCTATTTTGTGCAGGATAAGTGGCAGGAAGTTGTCCCAAATATTATTACTGATGTGGAATGGAATAATGTGTGCACGGGGTACAACAGGTATCTAGCAATGCACTCTTTAAATCACTCAAGATAAATATGTGAATATGACCTATCTGACCCCTATCAAATTCAGAAGGATTTACCCTGGGAATCCCTCCAGTTGTCATATGGAGAGGGCAGAATTTGTGCATCTTGCTTAGACATGTGAGGGAGTAGATGGTTTTTGGTTGGAAGTACTGACCAAAAGTACACCCTGCATTGGTCATGAGATTCAGGGTACAATTTGACATTCTCCGCTGGAATTGCTGCCTTAAAAAAAAAGGAAAATTGCTAGGTAGTTACAACTATTGGGAATATTTTTAGTGAAAAGTATTATAGATATGCAGTGGCTGAGTGCGCAGTCACCACAAACAAGCAGGTGGATTCAAGACACAACAGAATGGACCACACCTGAGGAATTATTGATGAAGAAGATGCAAGGGGATGAAAACCTGGTGGCTGACGTCATGACATGGGCTAAAATGATTTAGCGACTCACTGACCTCCCCGGATGGTAGGCAGCTGCCAATTATATAATTAGTATGAATATTATTGTGGAATACAGCAAGAACAGCATGGGTAGGGGGATGATGAGGTGTGGTTGTATGGTGTGTTTTGGTTTGGATTGTTTTGATTGCTGATGCCATCAGTGATGTCACTGACTATGTCATGAGTGTTGTAATATGTGAGGTCACAAGCAGTGCATTGCGGGGGCATAAGTTATAGTTAGCTCAGGCAACTATAACTGCTGAATTTCTATGGTTTTGTGCATGTACAATATGAGCCTAACTATAACGTCCCTGCAACCTTTGTTTTTTTCAGTGAATTTCTAAGGTTTTTTAAATTCTATTACCTGACTATAACGCCCCTGTAAGCTTTGGTTTTTTGAGTGAATTTCTAAGGTTTTTTAATGTCATTTCCTAACTATAACGTCCCTGTAACCTTTGTTTTTTTGTGAATTTCTATGTTTGTTTTTAATTTTATTTTTGTAACTGTAACCTGTAACTTTAGAAGATAGGTGTATGAATGGCTGTATGTGGCGATGACTGGGTTTGAGTGGCTATATGAGTGTGTGAGTGGGTTTGTGATTGGTTGCATGGGTCTATGAGTGGATGTGTAGTGTTTTTGTGGGTGTGTGACTGGGTGTGTGAGTGGCTCTATTAGTGAGTGTAAATGAGTATGTGAGTGGCTGTTTGGGCCTGTAAGTGGGTCTACTAGTGGTTTTGTGAGTGTCTAAGTGGATCTGTGAGTGAGTGTGAGAGTGTCTGTGTGGCTCTGTGAGTGGGTGTGTGAGTGTCTGAGTGGGTCTGTGAGTGGGTGTATGAGTGTCTGAGTGGATCTGTCAGTGGGAGTGGGAGTGTCTGAGTGGGTCTGTCAGTGGGTGTGTGAATGTCTCAGTGGGTCTTTGAGTGGGTGTGAGAATGTCGCAGTGGGTCTGTGAGTGGGTCTGTGAGTGGGTCTGTGAATGGGTGTGTGAGTGTCTCAGTGGGTCTGTGAGTGGGTGTGAGAGTGTCTGAGTGGGTCTGTCAGTGGGTGTGTGAGTGTCTGAGGTGATCTGTGACTTGGTGTGAGAGTGTCTGAGTGGGTCTGTGAGTGGGTGTGAAAGTGTTTGAGTCAGTCTGTGAGTGGATGTGAGAGTGTCTGAATGGTACTGTTAGTGGGTTTGTGAGTGGGTGTATGAGTGTCTCAATGGGTCTGGGAGTGTGTGTGATTATCTGAGTGGGTCTGTGAGTGTCTGAGTAGGACTGTGAGTGGGTGTATGAGTGTCTGAGTGGGTCTGTCAGCATGTGCGAGAGTGTCTGAGTGGGTCTGTGAGTGGGTGTGTGGGTATGTGAGTGGGTGTGTGAGTGGGTGGGTGGGTCTCTGAGAGGGTGTGTGAGTGCCTGTGTGAGTGTGTGAGTGCCTGTGTGAGGGTCTTGGTGGGTCTGTGAGTAGGTGTGTAAGTGGCTTAGTGGGTGTGTGAGTCAGTGTGTAAGTGAATATCTCTGTGGGTGTGTGAGTCATGTGTGAGTGCCTGTGTGGATCTGTGAGTATGTTTTTTTTTAATTGCTGCAGGATTCACAGATCCGCCGCGATTTCACATGGGGGCCCCGCTGAGCGCCGCAATGGTTCAGCGAATTCATGCACGTGGAAAAAAAAGTTTTAAGGTGATTTCTTGACCTTCCTGTGTCCCACTGTGACCCCTCTAACACACCCATAGGGTCAGGGTACCTCAACCCTGACCCCTTCAATCAATATGCACTCAAATTTTGCAGACAGTTCCCCAGTACATAAAATGGCAGCCGCCACTTTCCAGTCAGTTACAGGCCAGCCAATCATGGCATTGCTGTTGGCACGAGGATTCGAGGAGCTCTGCAAAGTATCCACAATGGATTCGCGTCCCTAGATGTACACATTTAATTTTCCTTTAATAACTCCAAAACTACTGAACGGATTTACACAGAATCACAAAAAGGGCTCTTTCTGGACCAAGAGTTAACTTTCTGCCAAAATTGGTGTAATTCCGTTGAGCGATTCGGTCTACAGTCATGTTCAAAATCCCTATGGGAAATTGCATGGGGAAAATGTGGTTTGGGACCCCCCCTTTATTTTGTCTGCTCTTCCTTCTTTGGTGAGAGTGCTGCACACGCAGGCAGACCAGAAACTCTTGTTGTACTTATCTGTTACACTTTTCGTTTATGACTTGATGGGACATCTAATATAATAGAGCTTTGTTGATTGCTCTTCTCCTCTTGCCCACTTCTGATCACAGTCTTTAAGGAAGGCGCTCTCATATTAGCTAATAGCTTTAATTGTTCAAATGGCCCTTCCCTAAAATGTGCCATAGCTATTAGAGATCATCGGGCCGAAATTGGCCCGGGGAGTTGGGCCGCGTGGCTCCCCTCTCCAATTATTCATTGAATAGGCCAAGGAGATGGGGTTCCCAGGGCCAATATGGGCCTGGGGAGGAGGGATGTGTGCCCCATTCCTCCTCTTAATAAGTCTGAGCCCCGGGAGATGGGGTCCCCGGGGCCAGAAATTGGCCTGGGGAGGGGGGGCGACATGTCCTCTTCCCCATTTACATTGGGTTGGCTGCATGCTGGTGGTTGGCTGAATTGGTTGGTTGAATGCACCATTCAGCCAACTAATTCTCCATCAATCTCCAGGAAAATTAAAATATGTCTAAAGAAATTAAACAAGAACGGCAAAACGAAAGGAGCCTATGGCACAGCTCCCATCAAGCAGGAACTTAAACCTTTCCCGATTTTGACACAAATGTGCAGCTTGCCAGTCAAGATAAGATCAGTGAATCACTGGACAATCAAGAAATTGAAACAAAATTTAAAGTAAAGGAAAGTGCCTCGCCAACAGTAAAGTTTCCGCCGGTGTAGCAGAAAAATTACGCTTTGGGAAACGCCAACGGCCAAAAACCATTAGTAGCATCTGGTGGACAGGATCTAGTCACTCATACAGAGGGCTCAGCAAACTCATCTCTAATAGCCATGGCACGTTTTAGAGAAGGGCCATTTCAACAATTAAAGCCAACAGCTATTACGAGAGCGCCTCCCATAAAGATTGAGATCAGAAGTGGGAGAGGGGAGAGGAGCAATTAACATCGAAAAGTGAAACAGATAAGTACAACAAGAGTGTCTGACCTACCTGCATGTGCGGCATTCTCACCAAAGAAGGAAGAGCAGACAAATAAAAAATCAGCAAAGCCCCGCTGGAGATTAATAGCCCAGGAGCAATAAAAGAACCGAATAAGGGCCTATAAAGTATAACCTTATGCCTGGAGTATGCTCTCCAAGGAAGATGGGGTATACTGAAGAGACAGAAATTCATAAGATTAGCGTCCCTACTCCCTAGAATGGAAAAATTGTCCTCAAAAGACATCGAGTATGTGGCCTTTAAGATACCGGGGTGTGGGGAAATTACCAAGATTGGTTTCAAGGAGGAGACCTCTGCCTAAAGCTTTATAGACAACAAGACTCAATTGTCCATGTGGGGAATTAATCTAATTTATAATCTGCCTGATAGATACCTGATGATATTTAACCCCCCTGCAGCATCCATATGTCAGTCCCATAGTGGGGGAGCTCCAGGTGTCAAAACTTAATCTGTATTGAGGAACACATTAGGTTCACAGGAAGATGACCTTCACAGAAAGTATAGCCTCAAACATGTAAGAGAACACAATAACGGTTTAAAACCATCATTGCTGCAAAAAGACATGCCAGAAGCAGTCCATTCAACCTGGGAGGAAAGGTCTGTACACCTGAGGGCTGAGTCTAAAAGAAAATGAGACTGAAATGTCTCGCCATTCAATTTGGGAATTGTTAGCAAGATGCTTAAACCAATGTTCCTAATGTTAGTAAAAAATACAGATCAGGGGCTAAGTCTGAGGAGATTAAGATCTGCTTTTGGAATGTGAGAGGAATTTCAGATCATGAGGATGAAATAAAGGAGTTGGACGGATTAATTATGAATGACATTATCTGTCTGCAGGAAACATGATGCCTGGATCCGGAGTCTTTCACTGACTAAATAGAATTTGCATCTCCTGCTCTGCCTTCCCAGTGTGGTGGACGCCCAAATGGTGGAGTTTCCATGCAAGTAACAAGTGACCTGGCAGCTAATGCCATTTATAATTTGGGCTGCAAAAGGTGACACAATTGTTGTAAAAATTGAACCGGATAAAAGCCAGATCAATGTATCGACTCAAACATTAATTATTGGAAACATTTATTTGCATCCATCACCAATACAAAAGCTTGAGTCTGCAGGGAACTTGATGCACTTTTTAAACGGCCTAAGGTTAGAGTACCCAAAAGCACAAGTGCTGTTTGGAGGTTTGGAGGTGACTTTAAGTCAAATCTACTCTGGAGTAGTGCAAAAATACGGAGGACGAATATTAGAGTATCCCTCAAGTGATTCCTCTGGGCGAGAAAAAGGAGAAATTTGGAGAATAACTGGTTAATTATTCCCTAGAGCAGTGGTTCCCAAACGTTTGACTCCTGAGGACCCCCATTGAGTCACCACTGGAAGCCGGGGACCCCCAAGCAATTTGTAGGATTTAAATTTCAAACATTATAACAGTAATTCGAAAAAAATAAACACACGTGTGCACACAAAACAAATACTCAAATTACTAAGGATTTTAGGGGCATATTTACAACCCCCTATCGCCATGGGAACGTCAATTTTTGCGATGTTCCCGTGGCGATAGAGACTTGCTTACTGTTACAAGGCAGCGTTAAGCCACTTAATGTGGCTTAACGCTGCCTTGTAATAAGGCCCCTTTCACGCAATGCTGAGCATGAAAGGGGTGGGCTGTGGGAGTTGCGGTGGACGTTCCACCCCAACACCCATTGATTTTGACGCTGCCCTCTATTTACAAGGGCAGCGTAAATAGGAGGCAGCACTAAAATTAAGACCATGGAAAACCTGGTCTTAACTTGGCGAAATGAGGAGAAATGCGTTATTTCTCCTCGATTTTGCTTTTTCCCATGGAAAAAGCAAAACCGCCTTGGATTGTTTATGTTCAGGAAGGTGACCCTTCCTGCACATAAACAATCTTTTAAAAAAGACATTTTGAAACTTCCATGTGTGCTGCATTAGGCAGCACACATAAATGTGACAGACCGGCATTTCAAAATTGTTCATGTGCAAGAAGGGGGAACTTCCTGCACATAAACAATCTCCCCCTGCACGTAGACACCCTTGCACTATGGTGCAAGGGTGGCTGCGTTGGCACTACACTGCTAAGTGTAGTGCCAGCGCAGGGGGAAACGCAGGGCTGCACCATATGCTTATAAATATGGTACAGCCCTGCGTTTTTGAAGTGGCGGAGCGTGTCGTTAAGCCAAGGAGGCTAACGACATGCTCCGCCAATTCTGTTGTAAATATCCCCCTTAGTATTGTATATTGAAAGAAATTGCAAAAAAACGAAACATTTTAATGAGAAGGTTGGTGCTGCATCTCGGAGACTAACTTTTGAATGGTTGGTTTTATTACGCAGTACGAGGCTCCTGCTCCTGCCAGGGCCAGACTGGAAACCCAAAACAGCCCTGGCAAATGTTCTCAGACCAGTCCCTATACGGTGCACACCAAGTGCAGTGAGTGAGCCTGACCACTACAAAGGGGGCTTTGGGAGGCTCTCCCCGCCAAAGAATTTAGGAAACAATGGTGCGTTCTACAACACATTTATCATTATAATGAATTGTATTCGCTTTTAAAGAATAGTAAATGAAGACCTTACTATGCACCAGGATACAACAATCTTTGTTGGGGTTCTTCAATGATTCCCTTATTATCACCCTCCAACAGTGCCTCTCATCTCTCCATAGCCCCTCTGTCACATGTATTTCATTTGTTTTATAGCATTTCTCATACCATTGTAGGATGACAAAGCACAGTACATCACACAAATATAGAGACAATGAATCATACATGAAAATCAATGTATAGAAAATGTTACATAAGGCAAAGGGGACTAAAAGGTGTAGGATTCACATGTCATTCATACTGGTAGGCATTTTTAAAGAGTGCTTGGTCTGGTGAAGCACAAACTCAGGATTCAGAACATAACACAGTGGTTAGCATTGACTTTAACAATAAAAATGTATTTCCACCCAAATAAACCTTTTCAGCAGCATCCGGATAATGATAGGCTGGGAAAAACATAAGTTACTAACTTGTACCATGCAGTTTGCAAGCAGCTCTTTGATGACAGTTTATAGGTCACTGTGCTAGATTACGATTGTCCCTTATGAATTGTACAGTAACAAAAGAATCTCTGTGACAAAAGCAGTAACCCACTGACCTATGCACATAAAATACTGTTTTTTAAAAGGCATGGTACACGTTCTTTGCAGTAGGCATATTAACCCTCTGTGCTACATTAGATAAGTCAAAGCTGCCACTGGACAAAACTCTCATCTCTCTCCAGCAGGTACTTTAATCACTGGCATTTTCTTGACACTTTTATTGTTGCTCGAAAACTGCTAATTTTACAAGGAACGTTGCAGTGCTTTTAAAACTGCTGCATGGGGACCCCCTGGGAATGTGCCACGGACCCCTGGGGGTCCGTGGACCACAGTTTGGGAAACACTGTCCTAGAGGCTCTAGGGTTGCGTTGTCTGAAGGGTAGAGTAAAGACTGATAGTACAGCAGCATAGATGCACATTTCCCCTTTTAGGCTGGCTACTTTGGATTACCTATGGTCCTCTTTAGAGCACTTCCACAGATTAAGCTCATGGGACAACACAGTGGCATTGCCCCGATAAAATGAATAGGTTGTAGGATAGAAGAGTCACAGATAAACAAATTGAAACAAAATCAGGGTCAGATAAAATGGGATAAAGATCTTAAGAAGAAGAATGAAGTAGCAAAGGCTTGGATTAAGCTAGTATAATCACTACAAAGTAATTCGCCAGAGAATCCCAATAAAGGACAAGACACAGATAACCGAGGAGAGGAGCACTCAGCACAGTGGGGTCAGGAAGTCTGGAGGCTAAGAAAACAACTGAATAAAGCCCTGTGCTGTCTCAGGAATAAAAAATAAGATATGAAGAGTGTTAGAAATGGGATCTCTGGTTGGCTAAGGCTTGCGCCAAAGCCAGGCAGAGACCACCACTCTAGTCAGGGCGAGGAAGTTACACGCCAAAGATAACCCCTGCTCACCCCTTGGTAGCTTGGCACGAGCAGTCAGGCTTATCCCGGAGGCAATGTGTAAAGCGTTTGCGCAACACGCACACAGCAACAACATACCAGGCACACCACAAAAGGAACTCCACACAAGGTTATATATAAAAATAGCCTTTGTATTCTCATAACACATTAGAATAGTAATCACATAATATACATGGTGCCACCTGGCACTAGGTAATATCTACAAGGGATTATGTACACCTGACAGGGCCAACTGGACCACTGTCAGTACCATCACAAAGTGAACTTAGTAAATGTAGGACATATCATAAACGTACAACCAGTAATCACTGGCAATCACTGTACTCAGCATCATCCTGTAACATAAACCATATTATGCACAGTATCACATTTAGGCGTGAAATACATTCTGCGCCAACCTCATAAGCATAAACACATTATGCCATAACCTCATAAGCCTAAACGCATTAGACCATAACCTCACCAGCATAAACACATTATGCAGTAATCTCCTAAACATAAACATATTACGCATTAGTCCTCACCAGCATACACGCAGTATGCAATAACCTCATAACATAAACACAGTAGAGGCATAAATCACGGTGCGTAAATCATAGTACATGAATCACATTTCCTAGCACCACATAAATCACATTAGGGCCTGGCGCCCTACAAACCCAACAGTCCCCCTGGCCAACTGGCCTTCTCAATGGGGCTCAAATGCCCTATGTCCCAAATGTCAGGGCTGCTGCCAAGGCAGCGGAATCCACGTGCGCAATTGCACTGGGGCAGAGGAGTGTACCTCACTCCTATCTCATACAAAAATGACCCCAAAGAACTACTAGCCTAAACGTTGCAGCTGACGCTAATTGCCGTGCAGCTGTGAACATCGCGGTAGGCCTGGCACTCACTGTGCCTCTTCTGTCCCACTCAGGGACTCTAACTCCATCTGTGCCAAACATGGCAGCTGCCCTCTATCAGGCGGGGCAGCTGGGAAAATACTGGGGGCACTGGCACTCACTGTGCCCTCTAAACCAATGTGCCCCATGTTGCAGCTGCCTGCGCTCTCGCTGGGCAGCTGGACTCTGCAGTGACAAACACGGGCACTTGGACCCCCACTGGGGCCCTAAGAGCAACTTATAGCCAATAGATGTGCCCATCGTTGCAGCTGCCCTCTAGCAGGCGGGGCAGCTGTGAAAAATAAAATTAGCACTGGCACCTGCGGTGCCTCCTCTGTCCCACTCAGGGACTCTACAACCAAAAATGCCCCCAAGTTGCAGCTGCCCGCTACGGCGGTGCAGCTGTGCAGAAATAGAGAGCACGGGCCCCTCTGGGCCCTTGCAACACAAAGATGCCCCCTCGTTGGAGCGGCCCGCAACGGCGGGTCCGCTCATGGGAATTCGGAATTGGCACTGGCCTCGATCGGCCCAACACGGGAGAGGTCCTCACTCACCGGGGCTCAGGGCAGGACTCCTCCGGTCTCCTCTCGGGCCTCAGGACCGGTACTCTGCTCTTCTCCCCCCGCTGGGGAGGCTGAATCCTGCTCTCTTCGCCCGGTCCCTCCTTACTTCACCCGGGCCCCCTCCTGACACCCGGGACTTGGATGTGAAGCCCGCAAGGCTCCAGACTTCCTCCGGTGCACGTCCCAGCGCGGGGTGGGCTCCCGCCTGGGTCTTGGAATGCGGCGCTTCTCTTCCGGCCCCACTCCTCTTCTCTGGGTCACAGGAGCGTGGGGTAGGCTCCCGTCTGCTTCCTTGCTGCACACCGGGGCTCCCACCAGCTCACGGGAGCCCCGCTTGGGCAGCAACCCCACGCCTCACTTCCGGCTCCTCTGGACGAGGCCCCGCCCACGTCAGGCAAGGCCGCCTGACTTCCTGGTTGCCGCTCGATCGCGGCGGCCGTTTCTTTTTCTCCTTTTGCGGTGGCAATACGGGGTAGGCTCCCGTCAAAGCAGGGCATAAGCGGGGTGGGCACCCGCAATTCGCGAATACCCCTCAAGCGGGGTGGGCACCCGCTCGGCGGCCACTCGGGGGAATCCCTACACCGGGGATTCCCTCTCGTCGTCATGCAGCGCAGCGCTGCCCAGCCCATGCATTCCTCTCTCCTTGGGGAACATGCAAAGAAAGCGCACACGAGGCGCTAGAGGCATCAAAAGTCCTGCATTCAAAAAGAATAAGTCCATGGAGATCAAGGGGGCAATGCAGGGCCCAGGGAGGCAAGTCCTCATGGCGGTTCCTCCTGGGCCCCAGCAGCTGCGCGCCCCAGCAAGGGGAAGAGAGCAGCATCATGGAAGAGAGCATTTTCATGGGGTCACAGCCCCTATATTTATACCACATATCTCTTTGTCTGTTAGTGCAGGGCATGGGGGAACCAGATGCAACTGGTTCAGGGGGGATTTGGAGCACTTTGTTTTCCAAGCTCCTCTTCCCCTTTGTCAGGTGCGCGCTAGGTGATCAGACACACCACAGGGGGCGGAGCCAGCATTGTACAGGCTGGGCACAGTCCTATTCAGAGTCAGGGGATTACTCCTCCCACTACTCCCAGCCCAGGTGTCCCATTCAGCCTAGCGCTGACTCACCCTGCCCCTCCTGGAGCCACACACACCTCCCAGCCCCTGTCACTCACAAGCCAGACATGCAATTCACATCAGGCAGGCAGACACATAGCGCACAGAAATGCCAACTTCTAAAAGTGGCATTTCAAAAATAGTTATAATAAATCTGCGCACACCATTGCGCAGCATTTATTATCACTATTCCATACATACCAAACTTGACCACTCTGCTCCTCCCACATCCTGAATTACCACTGACACACACGGATCAGGGAATCCCCAATGCATTCCTATGGGAGGGCAGGCCAACCTTACTAATGTAACACAGAGAGCGCACGCACTTTCCACTGGACCACAGTGCGAAAGTGCCCACAGGCCTAAAACCACCAACACCAGGTTACAGAAAAAGGCAAAAAGTTTAGGGGTGAACCTGCCAAAAAGGACCAAGTCCAACACAGAGCATGAAAGAAATAGTTAAACCCCTGAGGTAAGCACACAGGAAACAGAAGTGGGCCGATAAACGGACCGCCAAGGAGCTGAATTGGGCTAAACTTAACGCAGCACTCAAACTAAAGGATTCAAGGAAAATTTGGGGCTTAGTAAATAAGCGTACACAAAACAAAAATCCCGGGGGTTGTAACGCCTCCCGAAGTAGTGGTCTGTTCACATAAATCAATTGTATCATGCAACACTGGGTTTAAGTTCACCAGCTCCAGTAAGTGGGAAGCCAAACAAATATGGGGAACTAGCGGCAGTACGCCATAGTCAATCAGTTGAGATTATCGCAAGGCAACAAAATGAGTCACAAACCTCTTGCCCTGCAGATGTGACGAGTTTATTAGCAGAAACTACAGTAAAAATTAGAACACAGGTATCCCCCAATGATAACGCTTGGTGGGAAAGTCACTAAGGAAGATGAGGGTACCAGGCGCTTAAGGCCCAAATGGCCTTCCAGTAGCCCCTTTAAAATTGTATGCAAGCCTTTGAACGCCCCTTCTTAACTCCCTCTTCTAAGAATGTTTTGCATCAAGAATAGTCCTGGATAGTTGGAGGGTTTGATTCTGGTGCCAATACATAAGAAGGGAAGCAGATTTTCCCTTGCAAATTATAGTACAATAGCATTGTTGGATGTGGATGGGAAGTGCTTTGTATGATTACTGAACAATGATTTGAAAACCTGGGCTAAAGAGAAGTAACTGATCCCATGGTTTCATACTGGTTTTCAGAGGCACTTTAGCACTAAGGATATTCTGCTGGCCCTGACCTGCGTAATAGATGATGCCCCACTCCCCAATGCTCGACCTCCTAATGCCGCCTCCATTCATTTTACAAATGCATTTGATAATATTCCAAGAGGCCGGCTTTGGGCTAAGCTAAGCAATTAAGCCTCAGCTTTTGAAGGCTATTGAGTCACTGTATAGTAACACGTGGGTAAAGGTAAGATTCTCAGCCAACTGGCTGACTTTGGAAAAGTTCTACACAAATAAAGAATTAAAACAAGACTGTATCCTTGCCCCTCCGCTTTTTAACCTATATATGGCAGATATGGAAAGTAACTTGGCTGTCCCCAGGATCTGCCCGCCTAGCGTTGCGAAGAGGAAAATACATATTTTGCAATACGTGGATGATATGGGTTTATTAGACTGCACCCAAGTGGGACTTCAGAGGTCCCTTTGTTGCTCTTACCCTATATTGTGCAGAAAATTGCATCATCATCAATTTATCAAAGACAAAAACAATGATTTTTAGTACAAATTTGGCAAAAAAAGGTGTCTGGTTTATTGGATGCTCACATATAGAAAAAGTAGCAAGTTTTAAATACCTTGCCATGATGCTTGATGAAATAGGTGGCATAAAGGGTCAGTTAGGCACCTTAAATGACAACTAAGCACTTGATGTACAGGATAGGCAACTTAGGAGGAATCGTGCCTGTCAAAACAACAATGCCCTATTGACAGTGGTTGCAAGCAAGCTGATGGCAACAATTTCATATGGAGCAATTGAAATGAAATTAAATGAAATGAAAAGACAATTTATTGAGCGCGATAGCTACCCTTAGGCGTCCTAGCGCTGCAGACAACATGTGCAGGGAAAAACAGTTGAAGCTAGACATGTTTATTAAAAAAGAAGAGTTTTTAGAAGCTTACGAAATGGGAGCAGATTAGGCTCTGAACGCAGGTGCAGGGGGAGAGAGTTCCAGAGTTTGGCTGCGTTATAAGCAAAAGAGCGGCCACCACATCTGGTTCTTTTTATCCTGGGTACTCTGGCGAGGAGAGAGGATGCTGATCTAAGATGTCTGTTAGGATGGTAGGGGGTAATCAGCGGTTGGTTGATAGCAGGGCCTGTCTTCCAGAAGGCCCTGTGGGCAATACAGAGAGCCTTAAATTCGATTCTCTCCCGGACTGGGAGCCAGTGGAGATTTTTCAGACCAGATTGATAGGGAGTCGACGGGGAATCTGAAGGAGTATTCGGGCTGCGCAGTTTTGGATGACCTGGAGCTTGCGCAGAGTGGACTGAGGGGCTCCTAGATAGAGGGCATTCCCAAAATTAGGTTTAGGAATCAGCTTTATGGATGGCTAGACAACCAAAAATGCATTTGCTATCACCACTAATTCGCTCTCCCTGATTGCACCAGCCAAGCTCAAATTAGACTGGAATTCAATAAAACAGGACTTGGCCAGGAGGGTGAAATTTCTTTTGAATTGCCAAAAATTGAAAATGACACCAAAAGGAACAATGAGACAGCTTATTAGGGACAAATTCCAGGAGCCAGGCTCTGTCTGGGGCTTCTTACTGGCAACCTCCATTGGTGCACTGAGTGCAGAGGAGCTAACATATAACAACCTACTAAATAAAATGACAGCAACATTATTAATGAAATTCACAAAGATAATTTCAGCGGAGCAGGAGCTTCAGGATTTAAGAGCCAAGCTCATGATAAGCGGGCATTAGAACTACATACCACAGGAGTTCTTCCAGAGTACTTGAGCCTATCTCTTTCCAACCACTCAAAATATTTGCTTATGAGACTGCGCTTTGGCCTTATTCCACTAAGGGGCTACTGGTATGGTCGAAAGAAGGGTGAAAACAATACATGATGTAGATGGTGTGATAAACTGGATGAGATTCTAATTCACATGATCTGCATTTGTGAAGGCCTAAAAACCCTGGGGTTTATTTACAAGCCCCTTGCTCCACCAGTGTGTCTCTTTTTATGACACTCTGGTGGTGCAGAGTGCAGACCCATATCTACAAGGCCACGCAAAGTCACTTTGTGTGGGTTTTCATGGTCTTGTAGATATGGTGTAAGGCAAAGCACTGCAAGTCACTGCGTTGCCTTACTCTGCATCAGGGAAACGTTCAATGGGCATTTCAGTGGGTGATCCCACTCAACACCCATGGGTTTTGACGCATTCTCAGATTTACAAGGATCTGTAAACCTGGGAATGCGTCAAAACTGTACGCCTCCCAAGAGCAGGTGTACAGTTTTGTCACGTTTTGCAGCACACATAGACAGAGGAAAACGCCTCCATGGATTGTTTTTGTGTCCCTTCCTGCACAAAAACAATCCTGCCAACAACACAGACACCCTTGCATCATGGTGCAAGGGTGCCTGCGCTGGCGCAAGGCACCATATTGTGAGCCAGTGCTGGCTGAAAGGATAGGATCTCGAAAATACGGTGCATTCCTGCCCTTTCGATGTGGTGAAGGGCAGCGCAGCAAAAACACTTGCGGTCCTGCCCTGCGCCAAATAATTAGAAAATAAGGCCCCCTGTTTATGGCTCCGACCAATGTTCCGGGTCTTAAATGTGAGGAACTGCATGGCAGCTGTACTATGCTGCTTAAAAGGTGAATCTTGAATGATTTTTAAAGATTATGAAAGAAGCAATTGCAATCCAAAAGGTATGTTAAGGGTTCAAAGGCAACTGGAGCAAAGCCGTACAAGTAACATCTTAGGGGAATAGTAGCATCGTGGCACAAAGAACTTTTGGGGTTTTGATCTCTCAGGAGAAGGAATGTTAAGGGAGAAGGATTTGCTGGTAAATGGGGCATGAAGCACTTTATTCATGGGGCAATTTTGCCCATTGTGGCCAGAAGCAAACACAAGGAGATGATGGACGGAGTGCTGAAACTTTTCAAACACTCACCCCCAGTCACAGATCTGGGTTGAATCCATCAGCATTCTTTAGCTCACTTTGCCACCCCAGTTCAGACACAGCTATATGCAAATCAGTGTTGACCCTGTGCCTCATGGGAACAGTCCAGACCGAACTGCCAAGCCATGTCTTCCCTGGACCGGAATCAAGCATCCTGGGACCGGTTTCAGGCTAACAGCCCTCATCAGCCAGGCTAGCTTGAATCCAGTGGCAAAGTGAGCAAGGGACCCACGTCTGGGCATACCCTGCCAACTTAGGGCGAACAAAGCAAACACAAGGAGATGATGGACGGAGTGCTGAAACTTTTCAAACACTCACCCCAGTCACTGATCTGGGTTGAATCCATCAGCATTCTTTAGCTCACTTTGCCACCCCAGTTCAGACACAGCTATATGCAAATCAGTCTTGACCCTGTGCCTCATGGGAACAGTCCAGACCGAACTGCCAAGCCATGTCTTCCCTGGACCGGAATCAAGCATCCTGGGACCGGTTTCAGGCTAACAGCCCTCATCAGCCAGGCTAGCTTGAATCCAGTGGCAAAGTGAGCAAGGGACCCACATCTGGGCATATCCTGCCAACTTAGGGCGAACAAAGCAAACATGGTGAGCAAAAAAACGATGGATTTAGGCCCAGATCTCTGTACTGGGGTGAATGTATGACACCGTTCTGCATTCTGTCCATCAATTGTTCTTTTTGCATTTGTCACCCCGAGTGGGACGGGTATGCCCAGACGTGGGTCCCGTGCTCTCCATGCCACTGGAGTCAAGCTATCCTGGCTGTTGAGGGCTGTAAGCCCGAAACCGGTCCTAGGATGCTTGTTTCCAGTCCAGGGAGGACCTGGGCTGGCAGTTCGGGCTGGACTGTTCCCATTGGGTGCAGGGTCAAGACTGATTTGCATATGGCTGGGTCCAAACTGGAATGGCATGGTGAGCAAAAAAACTATGGATTTAGGCCCAGATCTCTGTACTGGGGTGAATGTAGGACATCGTTCTGCATTCTGTCCATCAATTGTTCTTTTTGCATTTGTCACCCCGAGTGGGACGGGTATGCCCAGACGTGGGACCCGTGCTCTCCATGCCCCTGGAGTCAAGCTATCCTGGCTGATGAGGGCTGAAAGCCCAAAACCGGTCCTAAGATGCTTGTTTCCAGTCCAGGGAGGACCTGGCCTGGCAGTTCGGGCTGGACTGTTCCCATTGGGTGCAGGGTCAAGACTGATTTGCATATGGCTGGGTCCAAACTGGAATGGCATCGTGAGCAAAAAAACGATAGATTTAGGCCCAGATCTCTCTACTGGGGTGAATGTATGACATTGTTCTGCAATCTGTCCATCAATTGTTCTTTTTGCATTTGTCACCCCGAGTGGGACGGGTATGCCCAGACGTGGATCCCGTGCTCTCCATGCCACTGGAGTCAAGCTATCCTGGCTGATGAGAGCTGAAAGCCCGAAACCGGTCCTAGGATGCTTGTTTCCAGTCCAGGGAGGACCTGGTCTGGCAGTTCGGGCTGGACTGTTCCCATTGGGTGCAGGGTCAAGACCGATTTGCATATGGCTGGGTCCAAAGTGGAATGGCATGGTGAGCAAAAAAACGATGGATTTAGGCCCAGATCTCTGTACTTGGGTGAATGTATGACATCGTTCTGCATTCTGTCCATCAATTGTTCTTTTTGCATTTGTCACCCCGAGTGGGACGGGTATGCCCAGACGTGGGTCCCGTGCTCTCCATGCCACTGGAGTCAAGCTATCCTGCCTGATGAGGGATGAAAGCCCGAAACCGGTCCTAGGTTGCTTGTTTCCACTCCAGGGAGGACCTGGCATGGCAGTTCGGGCTGGACTGTTCCCATTGGGTGCAGGGTCAAGACTGATTTGCATATGGCTGGGTCCAAACTGGAATGGCATGGTGAGCAAAAAAACGATGGATTTAGGCCCAGATCTCTGTACTGGGGTGAATGTATGACATCGTTCTAAATTCTGTCCATCAATTGTTCTTTTTGCATTTGTCACCCCGAGTGGGACGGGTATGCCCAGACGTGGGTACCGTGCTCTCCATGCCACTGGAGTCAAGCTATCCTGGCTGATGAGGGCTGAAAGCTCGAAACCGGTCCTAGGATGCTTGTTTCCAGTCCAGGGAGGACCTGGCCGTTCGGGCTGGACTGTTCCGATTGGGTGCAGGGTCAAGACTGATTTGCATATGGCTGGGTCCAAATTGGAATGGCATGGTGAGCAAAAAAAAGATGGATTTAGGCCCAGATCTCTGTACTGGGGTGAATGTATGACATCGTTCTGCATTCTGTCCATCAATTGTTCTTTTTGCATTTGTCACCCCGAGTGGGACGGGTATGCCCAGACGTGGGTCCCGCACTCTCCATGCCACTGGAGTCAAGCTATCCTGCCTGATGAGGGATGAAAGCACGAAACCGGTCCTAGGATGCTTGTTTCCAGTCCAGGGAGGACCTGGCCTGGCAGTTCGGGCTGGACTGTTCCCATTGGGTGCAGGGTCAAGACTGATTTGCATATGGCTGGGTCCAAACTGGAATGGCATGGTGAGCAAAAAACGATGGATTTAGGCCCAGATCTCTGTACTGGGGAGAATGTATGACATTGTCCTGCATTCTGTCCATCAATTGTTCTTTTTGCATTTGTCACCCCGAGTGGGACGGGTATGCCCAGACGTGGGTCCCGTGCTCTCCATGCCACTGGAGTCAAGCTATCCTGGCTGATGAGGGCTGAAAGCCCGAAACCGGTCCTAGGATGCTTGTTTCCAGTCCAGGGAGGACCTGGCATGGCAGTTCGGGCTGGACTGTTCTGTTGTATTCCTCTTAGGATGTCCGTATATAGGTTTTCCTGTCTCATGTCCTTATATAGGCACAATTCGCCCTGCCCTTATATAGGCATAAAATCCCAGTCCTTATTTAGGCATTAAACCGTGCACTCCAAATACAGGCATGGTCTCCGACATCCGTCCACCCTAACGTCACAACGAGTTCTTGAAGAACAGACCCTTAGGCTTCGGGAGTTTCCCTAGCACATGACTATTGATTTCTTCAAGGACTCATCTATTATGCATGAACCGTTATACCTTAGGGGTTCATTCATGACGTCTTCCGCTGTCCGATTCACGTCAATGCTAACATTCTGAGGTACCTCTCAGGTATAAATATACCTTCCCTAGCCCTTGTAAACTAGAGGAGACCTCGACTTCAGAGGAGCCCGTTTCCCGGCCTGACGCACTGAGAAGACGCTGTCATCCCTGCACGCAGAGAGTCCAGCTTCCAGTGATCTGACTTCCCTTGCGGGGTGTTGGAGTTCGAGTCTGGCAAGAGATTCCCACCTCTCTCATTCTTAAGGTATGGAGCTGACTAGAACCTAGAGGGACTCTTGGCATACTAGGCATACTAGACTTAACATACTCTTAGTATACCATAGTAAGGAATACTTCACCTACTTCATACCTCTCCCTACACCTAGGTTAGGTTAGGTACATTGGGGTAGAACTAGCTTAGAAACGCATCGTATGAGTACTCGCATTTTTTAGTCTGTGTTATTTATGTAAGTGAATATCTACTAAAGATCATGCTAGCGCAGTATTATTTATTTCTACTGCTTACGCTGTACATTATTTATCTTGCATACTGTCTTGTGATCGTAACTGCACATATTACTTACACAAGAAACAAGACTGTTCAATAAACCTTTTATTGAAACGCCCGTCTATTCTTTCTGTGTAACTTTGAGGAAAACTAAGCATGCACGATTGAGCTGAGTGAAACGGTTATCTATTGTTTCCACGACTCTGGGACACGTTCTGATTCTAAAGGGAAACAAAGTGGTCATGTTTTGCGGCTGCCAGAAACTACTCCTTCTTGTTTGTCAAGGAGTTTCTAGTGGCCTCTGAGCTAGCTGGCACAAGTAATTAAGTTTAATATACTCGATAGGGACATACCGACCTCAGTCCTATGTCAAGCCTATAGGGTATATTATTCCAATGCGCAGAGCCTATTAGGGAAATAGGAGCTACACTACATGGCGCCCAACGGTTTGGTAAGGCGGTAATTTAACGTTAGATACTGAGTAACTCAGCTGTGCTTTTTCTCTCAGAGACCCCTACCCATATACTCCAAAAGACGTCTGGAGTGGGCAGGGTTAAGTATCCACCACGGCTACATAGGGAAACACCCTATATATTAGCTGTTTGGTTTGCTCAACGTTGAAGGATACAGTGTTCCAAAATATTGTGCACCTTATTTTTGTTTCCTTGAAACTTGTTCTACATTTTTCAAAAAACAAATGTCCATACACGGGGACAATGCCACCGGAAACGGTGGAGCTGCGGCTGATCCAGCCCTAGCAACAGCTTTTAACATTACAGGTTTAATTGAAACCGAGGAGGGTGTCATAAACATCCCTCCAAACTTAAGAAGAGCCATCACTCTAAAACTCATAAAACACGGCCTACCACCAAGAGGCGGTAGAGCAGTGTTCGTGATAGAGGCACATGAATCCTTTCAGACAGAGGTATTCTATTCATGGGTAATATTTCCTGAATCCAATCCAGTAACACACATGTTTCACTTCTACAAAGAAGATGATCCACCAGAGGAATATATTCCTTTCGAGGATATTGAAATTCCACTAACATACCAGGAGCATCAGCTCTGGTTTAAAGGTGCCCTAAAACATCACAGAAACATTACCAAAAGGAGCCCTCTGAAAGGAGGTATAACCTCAGGAATAGGGATAATTTGAGAAAACCTGACAGGTATCAAGATACTGATACATGTTCCTCTCGTACCTTTCAGATCTCGTCAAGGACTTCGGAAAGAAGAGGACGATCAGAAAATAGAGAAGAACGCGTGAAATCCAAAGAAGATAAACACGCTACAAAAAATAAAACAAAACCTCCATTCTCCAAAAGAAAGTAGCAGGTCTGAAGATCAGACATGCCGAGAATACTGAGAACACAACTCAAGAACGGAGAATGGGCCCAGACAATGCTGGACAGTGCAGCAGAAGTCACAATAGTTCACCAGAACCTGAAGGAACTTCTGGAGATAGTGGACTTGACTGAGTACATTACAGTTGAGACTGTAGACACCAGGGTTAGTACTCCACAAAGGTTATATGAAATAACACTCTGAATGGAGGGAGACATACCTAGACAGGTGAAAGCACTCTTTTGGGAAAAACTTTCAAGGGGCTATGATATACTTCTAGCAGAAAAAGACTGGCCACCAAATTTGTCAGGGAGTGCCCACATGGCGAGGACATTATTATGCCTGCCTTCTCTAACCAGATTCCAATTCATCTAAAATATACTTATGCCAGGAAATGGGCAGTAGCCCAGGCCCCAGCATTATATAAAAATCATGTAGGATGGGATGAGGACTCACCTCACCATAAAATACATCTGAAACATGAACCAACTGCACAAAGGCAGTATTCAATAAAGCAAGAAGCTAAAAACAGGTCAGGGAGATCTTAGATCAACTTGAATACCAAGGGGTGATTGAAACATGCACCTCCTCAATGAACAATCCTTTGTTTCCTGTCTCCAAACCAGACAACACCTATCGTCTAGTTTTGGATTACAGACACTTAAACACTTGTTGTAAAACATTTGCAGTGCAAAATGCACATAGCACAGCATTAATGAATAACATTGTGTGTAAAACATATAAAACCACATTGGACATCTCAAATGGTTTCTTTTGTCAAAACATAGCACCTGAAAGCAGGTACTTAACAGCATTCTCCATAATGGGGACCCAGCATCAATTTTGTCGACTCCCAAAAGGGTTCAAGAACAGCCCGGGGTTATTCTCAGCAAGAGTAACAGAGTTACTACAAATTTATGACAATGAGGCATTGTCCTATGTCGATAACATATATCTGACGGACGATGACCTGGACAAACACTTGAACAGGGTAAGCACCATTATACTGGGCTTCGCCTCTGAGGGCTACAAGTTCAACTTTAAAAAGTCCCGAATTGCCCATCTCAATGTCCTATTTCTAGGATATGAGCTTTCAAGTGAAGGCAAGAGCTTGGCAGCTAACTTTCTAGAGAAATGTGCGCTGCTTCAACCTCCAAAAACGCTAAAAAACTTACAATCCATCCTGGGTTTCCTAAATTTTGGAAGAACATAGATTCTAAATTACGCAGAAAGGGTTAAACCTCTCTACGCATTAATCAAACCTGATTACTCAATCAAGAATTGGACACAAGAACACACAGAAATCTTGCGTTCACTACAGGCTAACATGTTAGCAACAAATCACTTACAAACACGCGTAAGTCAACGCAACCTGGTGATCCGAATAATTTCGGGTCAATGCGGATTCACCTACTTAACCTTCAATGAGGGTGAGAAAATACCATTCGCATACAAATCTCATTTGTACACAAAAGCGGAAATGCGCTTCACTTCAACTGAAAAATTCTGACAGCAGTTCAAACCGCTGTAGCAAAAGAAAGAGCCCTAGCCCAAGGGAAATGCATTATTGTCGTAACCCCAGTACCGGCTTTAGAAGCGGTCACAAAAGCAAGCATTCCAAATGCTAAAGCATTACATCCAAGATGGATACAGTGGGTTAATTCTCTTGCTGCAACAGATGTTGAATATGTTTTTGATCCTGATTTAAAAACACAAGCATTCCTGCAATATGAACAAGAATGTCATCTGCCCACTGAAATTCTGCCTCTCGATCAGTACGAATTCATAATTTACACTGACGGATCCGCACAACCCGCAACAGGGGGTAAGCAAGCTTACAGTGCAGCGTGTGCAATCGTTAAAGGTCGCATGCGAGATGGCATCTTCAGACCTATGGTCACAAAAACCCAGTCTCTAGGAGATTGTACAGCTCAGCGAGCTGAACTACAAGCATTCAAACTGGCACTTGAAAGTACAGATCGAGAATTCCCCACACTAATAGTGTGCGATTCCTTTTACTGTGTTCAGTCGTATAATGAATATATACGAAACTGGCTTGAAAATGGATTCAAAGATGCGAAAGGTGGCACAATAAAGCATAAAACGCTTTGGGAACAAGTAGTTCAGTTGAAAAACGAACTACCAAAGGCTCACGTGATCCACACACTGAGTCATCAACGTGATGGCGTTCACGTTGCAGGGAATTCATTGGCTGACGAAGCCGCAAAGGGGGCTGTTCAGACGGCTTCCGTAGCTGCGATCACTCGTTCAAAAACAAAAATAGACAGTGAGATAATGTTGGCTGTCAATGCTACAAGCAAAGGCAGTGGTGCAGCGTTACCAAAAAGTTTCCACTCAAGTACTCTTATGTAATGGATGCGAACAACGTTCCTTTTGCTCAAATCCCTGGAGTGGGGGATAGGGTAATCCCAAACATGGAACGTAGAGCAGCTCTGATTTATGAAGCATATTTGGGGGAGGGTCTGTCACATCAAGGGATCTCTAAAACAATCTTGACGTTAAAAGAGATGTACTGGTGGCCTGGAATGAATACAGAAATCCACATCTTCATCAATAACTGCATAGACTGTAAGGTACAGCGTGATGCAGAACGCCACCAGACACCATGCTACAAATGTAGCTGCCCAGTACAGACACCATTGTTAGACAGCATTAGACTATCTACGCGCAGGCGTCCTTCTGGACAAATGCAATCCCACAAATACTGAATCAAGGTTCCTATGGATATGGCCTCAGCGCTCGGCTGACGCTCGAACTGTTATAAAAGATTTGCGAGTCTTTATCGGCACATACGCAATAGGCACGCTACATTCTGACCAGGGCCCTGTGTTTAGCTCTCGGGCTTACAAAGAAGCCATGGCCAGTCTGGGCGTTGCATTGCGGTACTCCTCTCCATTCCATCCTGAGGGAAATTCAGTTGTGGAAAGGAAAAACCGGGACATAAAGCAGTCTATAACAGCTAGGGTATTAGGTTCGGGTGATGGGTGGGTCAAACATCTTTATGGGGTCCAACGCTCATTAAATAACTTGCCAAGAAGTTCTCTAGGGGGGTCACTCCATATGAGGTCCTATTTGGGACAAGAATGTGGGTACCAGACCTCGATCACGTAGGCACAGTGGTGGAAAATAAACCGTTTGATATCAAAGATCGTTTGGCTGTTTTACAGGAACTCAATGAACTAAGATCGAAACAAAGCAACGTATTCCTGCAGCCAACCACCACTGGGGAAAAACCGGCAGTCCCAGCAAGGCCTGTCTGGATTCCAAAAGTTGGGGATCTAGTCAGAGAAAAGATTGCGGACAAGAAGGAATTTGGACCTTCTTACAGACAACCAGTACCTGTCCTAGCAGTTCAAGGAACAAGAACAGTACTTCTGCCGCCCCTTGCTGGAAGAAAGGAGAAAAGATTTGTGTCTATCGACCTCATCAAACCACAGTATGTGGCCAATACTAAATAGTAGGCCTCGTGGACTCCGACCTAGTAGCAGACGCACTCCTCTTGCTACTATCCAAGAGGTTCAGACTGAAAGACTGATAACAATTGAGACTTCAGCAGTAACAGATGAAGGACTGAGCAACAATGCAATGGAACTCATCCCTTTTGAAAATCAAGTAACAGTTCGTCCAAATACACCTGTCTACACCAACGTAGCAAGTGATCAACTGGTTCCAGCGATTTCTACAAATCCTGATGCAATTTCAACAATTGACAGAACTGCTTCTGGCTATTTCATTAACTTTGATACGTTCTCAGAAGATCCGAGTGAACCTGAAACGACGCCAGCATCATTAAAATTCAAGCAGCAAGTACAAGACTTTCTTCACTTTCTGTAAAAGAGTTATCTGGTTTCACCATGGATTGAACTCTGGATTATTTCTGGAATATTTGTTTTCCTGCTTTGGCTAGCTTTGGTTATGACTATGAGCGTGCTTATAAATGGCAGATACATCCATGTGAACACTGAAAGAAAAGATGTGAACTTACTTTTGAAACCTCATAAATCTTCCCATCGTGAAGCAAGAGACTTAGCAACAGTGAACATCACAGCCGTTCTTATACAGGATGGTATAGTGTGGGACAAAACAGATTTTGATATTTTTGGCCCGACGGAACAATTGAACATTCCACATTTGTTTAAAATTTCACTAAGTGATCTCATTTCGTCCAGTACCTATTCTGATGATTGGGACTTTGAGACTGTTAACGACATAATGTTTGACCTAGAAAAATCTGCTGCATTTTCTAAAAGTGAATATTTAGAGGGTTCATCAGACTATGAACAGCTGTATTGCTATAACCACTATGGTCATCATTATTTGCATAAATCTGCATACCCTAGAAATGTGTTTATGTTTAACCAATGGGAGCATTGTCCTACACCACCAAAAGGTAGTTCAAAAACATTTGTTAATAAGTTTCCATATTTTTCAGGTTACAATACATCTGATCCAGAAACGTTTTACTATAAAAATGTAAACAAAACAGGACTGAAAATTATGTTAACAAATACAAAACAGATTTACTCTGCAGCATTTATTGCCCAACTGTCTAGACAGGGTTTCGACTTTTGGAAAGACACAATAGACACAAAAACTGTCTGGGGTACTAAAGATTGGCAAGTACAGGGGATAGAAGCTTTATTTAGAGCCTGCATCATCCCTGAGCAAATAATGTTTTTGAATGAAACTATCCAACAAACATCTTGTCTTGGTCTAGCCAAGATCAAAGAGATGAAAACACCTTCTGTACCAACACCTGCAGTGATAACAGTACACAGGCAGCGGTTACAGTTGACAAAATACTACAACCCAACAGAGCTAATCCTGATTGGAGAAAATGGTTGATCTGGCCCACAGACACGAACAACTGTCAGGAAAGATTCCTGAATAAAACTCAGGGCTTTACTATTCATAGGCCAGACCCAAGATACGTCCAAAGACAGCATCCGGGGGTAGTAACAACATACAGTGTAGGTAAATTATGCCTCGATTGGCTGCAGAAATCTACACTACAGGATGTGAAACAACACTTATCCTTACTTAAAGAAGACGCAGACCTTAGGGAATTCTTGCTTGGACCAAGAAAACCGCGTCAAAAACGTTTCATATATGCCGGCATCTATGCTGCTTATAATGAAGCATGGAAAGTGTCACAGATGGAGGCCGCAGAACGAATACGTGAACTTGATCGTATTAATTTAGAGAAAACCCTCTCTGTGGTCGACAATGGGTTAACAACTTTGTCCTCCAGAATATATTCATTGGATGGCATTGTATCCTCTGCTATCGACATACTGGAACAAGATTTGGCGATGTTACAACAAGGCCAATGTCAATTACGTTCTATTGTGTTATTAAGCTGGACGCTGCAATCTTTGCATGCGGGCTATGTGCCTTGGCGTTTTATCAACACGTCAATTCTGTTTGCACTATACAATCTAACTGATAAATAGATCGAACTGGCACAAAGAGGAGCAAAGTATACAGTGCTGGGCATTGAAAAACTGGAAAAGTTACCATTCACAGTGGCAGAAAAACCAGCTACAGAATGGCTTATTCATGGCAAAATCACACTACCTGTGACTACTTTCAGTTTCAGTATTGCCTAAAACAAATGCAAGCAGGCAAATATGAAAGGTTGGGTAAGGAATACATTAAGACATCTTGGAATTTACCATACACATATAGATGTTGGAGTGGGGATCGTGAAGTGTTTCTGAGCGGTACACACTGTAAAAATGCACTGAGCGGTTCACTAATATGTCAGGACATTTCTTTACACGGGGCTTGTAATGGTTCTGTGGCAAATTTGTCTTGCCACCAGCAGGGTACACCAGCTGCTGTGATTAATCCAACGTTTGGACAACTTTCTAATGGGAGTTACCTCATGTTGAATGATCAGAGTTGCTGCGGCATGTTGCCAGGCATCCCATATCTAGTAACGGTCAACTCCAGGGTCACTTGCTGTATGCAAGTATTGTTTGCCCCAATAGACACAGTCAGGGAGTCGCCTTTGTGGCCTTCGCTGAACGTCTCTTTTATAAGATTTGATACTTTAAGCAGAATGAAAGCCATGCTTTTACAACAAACAGTGCCTTTGACCTCGGCCAAAGAAACCTATGATCTACAAGTTGCAAGGACTTCGGCTGAGATACAGACTTTAATACGTACAAATTGCCCTATACATTTCGTGGAAATGGTAGGACGTATCTTTAACATGTCTGATACAAGCGGAATTGTACATGTATTTAAGAGTATCTGTTCCGGTCTGTTAACACCTTTCCAGGCAATACTCGGAATAATCCCAAACTTTGCACATTCGGTGTTTGGTGGCATACCATTAATTCTAGCACTTGTTGCCGGAATTCTATTTCTCTTCCTGCTATTACGCTATGGCCAGCCTATTCGCAGACATCACTCCGAGCGAAATGGAGAAAGCTCTCCTTGAACGAAAGTGCCGTGAGCGAATAGTGCAGCTTTGGGCATGAATCGTCTACGGGAACTTAATACCACGTGGTTCCTGTCGTTCAGACCAATCTGGCAAGATTGCATCTTACCTGTTCTACGATGCCTGCTATGCGGTGAAGAATGCATGTTAGACACCTGTCTAACATTTCCATCAGCTACGCCAACGGATGTCGATACTCTGCTGGACCCGATAACGTCCCATGCTCCGTGTTGTCCCCAGAGGCTACCCATCCTGATGACAGCATTCATTGAGATCTCACAGACGCTTCCGGCTGCTGCTGAGGTACGAGATGGATCTACAGGCACACAGGTAACAACGGACGCGAACATTGCTGCGGCATCCTATGCTGAAAGCGATGCTTCACATCTCTGTGCAATTAATCTACTACACGAGGTGTTCCGAATGTCACCAACTACAGTGGACGATATTTTGTCTACAGAAATAGATGATCTCATGTTTACACCACACCCGTACACTGACTCTGATTCAGCCCACAGTGTTCCAGAGATGCAATAACAATTTGGCCTTCATATTTCAAAAACTTTGAACTCTTCCCAAATTGAACCTTTTTCCGTTTTTTCAAATTAAATGGCACATCAATCTGCTTGAAGTAGAACTATTCTTATAGTACGGACTTTGTGGTACTTCCACAGACACTTAGTCATCTTGTTTGTCTAAAAAGTTCATTAATTTCCATGACATGAAATGACTTTGATTTTGAACAAACTTATCGATCATTTTTTTGTCACATGTAAATATTACTGCTTATTTCATTCAAATTGCATTTTATTTTCAAATATATGCCTGAAATGAGAAGCAATGCTTAAAAATGTACAGTACTTTTTGCATTCTAATAGGTTTTTTAAATGCCTTTTAAATGGTTTTAAGAAATATTTTAGCAATATGCGGTACTCCATTTTATGTTTAGCATTCTGTCCATCAATTGTTCTTTTTGCATTTGTCACCCCGAGTGGGACGGGTATGCCCAGACGTGGGTCCCATGCTCTCCATGCCACTGGAGTCAAGCTATCCTGCCTGATGAGGGATGAAAGCCCGAAACCGGTCCTAGGATGCTTGTTTCCAGTCCAGGGAGGACCTGGCCTGGCAGTTCGGGCTGGACTGTTCCCATTGGGTGCAGGGTCAAGACTGATTTGCATATGGCTGGGTCCAAACTGGAATGGCATGGTGAGCAAAAACGATGGATTTAGGCCCAGATCTCTGTACTGGGGAGAATGTATGACATTGTCCTGCATTCTGTCCATCAATTGTTCTTTTTGCATTTGTCACCCCGAGTGGGAAGGGTATGCCCAGACGTGTGTCCCGTGCTCTCCATGCCACTGGAGTCAAGCTATCCTGGCTGATGAGGGCTGAAAGCATGAAACCGGTCCTAGGATGCTTGTTTCCAGTCCAGGGAGGACCTGGCCTGGCAGTTCGGGCTGGACTGTTCTCTTGTATTCCTCTTAGGATGTCCGTATATAGGTTTTCCTGTATCATGTCCTTATATAGGCACAATTCGCCCTGCCCTTATATAGGCATAAAATCCCAGTCCTTATTTAGGCATTAAACCGTGCACTCCAAATACAGGCATGGTCTCCGACATCCGTCCACCCTAACGTCACAACGAGTTCTTGAAGAACAGACCCTTAGGCTTCGGGAGTTTCCCTAGCACATGACTATTGATTTCTTCAAGGACTCATCTATTATGCATGAACCGTTATACCTTAGGGGTTCATTCATGACGTCTTCCGCTGTCCGATTCACGTCAATGCTAACATTCTGAGGTACCTCTCAGGTATAAATATACCTTCCCTAGCCCTTGTAAACTAGAGGAGACCTCGACTTCAGAGGAGCCCGTTTCCCGGCCTGACGCACTGAGAAGACGCTGTCATCCCTGCACGCAGAGAGTCCAGCTTCCAGTGATCTGACTTCCCTTGCGGGGTGTTGGAGTTCGAGTCTGGCAAGAGATTCCCACCTCTCTCATTCTTAAGGTATGGAGCTGACTAGAACCTAGAGGGACTCTTGGCATACTAGGCATACTAGACTTAACATACTCTTAGTATACCATAGTAAGGAATACTTCACCTACTTCATACCTCTCCCTACACCTAGGTTAGGTTAGGTACATTGGGGTAGAACTAGCTTAGAAACGCATCGTATGAGTACTCGCATTTTTTAGTCTGTGTTATTTATGTAAGTGAATATCTACTAAAGATCATGCTAGCGCAGTATTATTTATTTCTACTGCTTACGCTGTACATTATTTATCTTGCATACTGTCTTGTGATCGTAACTGCACATATTACTTACACAAGAAACAAGACTGTTCAATAAACCTTTTATTGAAACGCCCGTCTATTCTTTCTGTGTAACTTTGAGGAAAACTAAGCATGCACGATTGAGCTGAGTGAAACGGTTATCTATTGTTTCCACGACTCTGGGACACGTTCTGATTCTAAAGGGAAACAAAGTGGTCATGTTTTGCGGCTGCCAGAAACTACTCCTTCTTGTTTGTCAAGGAGTTTCTAGTGGCCTCTGAGCTAGCTGGCACAAGTAATTAAGTTTAATATACTCGATAGGGACATACCGACCTCAGTCCTATGTCAAGCCTATAGGGTATATTATTCCAATGCGCAGAGCCTATTAGGGAAATAGGAGCTACACTACATGGCGCCCAACGGTTTGGTAAGGCGGTAATTTAACGTTAGATACTGAGTAACTCAGCCGTGCTTTTTCTCTCAGAGACCCCTACCCATATACTCCAAAAGACGTCTGGAGTGGGCAGGGTTAAGTATCCACCACGGCTACATAGGGAAACACCCTATATATTAGCTGTTTGGTTTGCTCAACGTTGAAGGATACAGTGTTCCAAAATATTGTGCACCTTATTTTTGTTTCCTTGAAACTTGTTCTACATTTTTCAAAAAACAAATGTCCATACACGGGGACAATGCCACCGGAAACGGTGGAGCTGCAGCTGATCCAGCCCTAGCAACAGCTTTTAACATTACAGGTTTAATTGAAACCGAGGAGGGTGTCATAAACATCCCTCCAAACTTAAGAAGAGCCATCACTCTAAAACTCATAAAACACGGCCTACCACCAAGAGGCGGTAGAGCAGTGTTCGTGATAGAGGCACATGAATCCTTTCAGACAGAGGTATTCTATTCATGGGTAATATTTCCTGAATCCAATCCAGTAACACACATGTTTCACTTCTACAAAGAAGATGATCCACCAGAGGAATATATTCCTTTCGAGGATATTGAAATTCCACTAACATACCAGGAGCATCAGCTCTGGTTTAAAGGTGCCCTAAAACATCACAGAAACATTACCAAAAGGAGCCCTCTGAAAGGAGGTATAACCTCAGGAATAGGGATAATTTGAGAAAACCTGACAGGTATCAAGATACTGATACATGTTCCTCTCGTACCTTTCAGATCTCGTCAAGGACTTCGGAAAGAAGAGGACGATCAGAAAATAGAGAAGAACGCGTGAAATCCAAAGAAGATAAACACGCTACAAAAAATAAAACAAAACCTCCATTCTCCAAAAGAAAGTAGCAGGTCTGAAGATCAGACATGCCGAGAATACTGAGAACACAACTCAAGAACGGAGAATGGGCCCAGACAATGCTGGACAGTGCAGCAGAAGTCACAATAGTTCACCAGAACCTGAAGGAACTTCTGGAGATAGTGGACTTGACTGAGTACATTACAGTTGAGACTGTAGACACCAGGGTTAGTACTCCACAAAGGTTATATGAAATAACACTCTGAATGGAGGGAGACATACCTAGACAGGTGAAAGCACTCTTTTGGGAAAAACTTTCAAGGGGCTATGACATACTTCTAGCAGAAAAAGACTGGCCACCAAATTTGTCAGGGAGTGCCCACATGGCGAGGACATTATTATGCCTGCCTTCTCTAACCAGATTCCAATTCATCTAAAATATACTTATGCCAGGAAATGGGCAGTAGCCCAGGCCCCAGCATTATATAAAAATCATGTAGGATGGGATGAGGACTCACCTCACCATAAAATACATCTGAAACATGAACCAACTGCACAAAGGCAGTATTCAATAAAGCAAGAAGCTAAAAAACAGGTCAGGGAGATCTTAGATCAACTTGAATACCAAGGGGTGATTGAAACATGCACCTCCTCAATGAACAATCCTTTGTTTCCTGTCTCCAAACCAGACAACACCTATCGTCTAGTTTTGGATTACAGACACTTAAACACTTGTTGTAAAACATTTGCAGTGCAAAATGCACATAGCACAGCATTAATGAATAACATTGTGTGTAAAACATATAAAACCACATTGGACATCTCAAATGGTTTCTTTTGTCAAAACATAGCACCTGAAAGCAGGTACTTAACAGCATTCTCCATAATGGGGACCCAGCATCAATTTTGTCGACTCCCAAAAGGGTTCAAGAACAGCCCGGGGTTATTCTCAGCAAGAGTAACAGAGTTACTACAAATTTATGACAATGAGGCATTGTCCTATGTCGATAACATATATCTGACGGACGATGACCTGGACAAACACTTGAACAGGGTAAGCACCATTATACTGGGCTTCGCCTCTGAGGGCTACAAGTTCAACTTTAAAAAGTCCCGAATTGCCCATCTCAATGTCCTATTTCTAGGATATGAGCTTTCAAGTGAAGGCAAGAGCTTGGCAGCTAACTTTCTAGAGAAATGTGCGCTGCTTCAACCTCCAAAAACGCTAAAAAACTTACAATCCATCCTGGGTTTCCTAAATTTTGGAAGAACATAGATTCTAAATTACGCAGAAAGGGTTAAACCTCTCTACGCATTAATCAAACCTGATTACTCAATCAAGAATTGGACACAAGAACACACAGAAATCTTGCGTTCACTACAGGCTAACATGTTAGCAACAAATCACTTACAAACACGCGTAAGTCAACGCAACCTGGTGATCCGAATAATTTCGGGTCAATGCGGATTCACCTACTTAACCTTCAATGAGGGTGAGAAAATACCATTCGCATACAAATCTCATTTGTACACAAAAGCGGAAATGCGCTTCACTTCAACTGAAAAAATTCTGACAGCAGTTCAAACCGCTGTAGCAAAAGAAAGAGCCCTAGCCCAAGGGAAATGCATTATTGTCGTAACCCCAGTACCGGCTTTAGAAGCGGTCACAAAAGCAAGCATTCCAAATGCTAAAGCATTACATCCAAGATGGATACAGTGGGTTAATTCTCTTGCTGCAACAGATGTTGAATATGTTTTTGATCCTGATTTAAAAACACAAGCATTCCTGCAATATGAACAAGAATGTCATCTGCCCACTGAAATTCTGCCTCTCGATCAGTACGAATTCATAATTTACACTGACGGATCCGCACAACCCGCAACAGGGGGTAAGCAAGCTTACAGTGCAGCGTGTGCAATCGTTAAAGGTCGCATGCGAGATGGCATCTTCAGACCTATGGTCACAAAAACCCAGTCTCTAGGAGATTGTACAGCTCAGCGAGCTGAACTACAAGCATTCAAACTGGCACTTGAAAGTACAGATCGAGAATTCCCCACACTAATAGTGTGCGATTCCTTTTACTGTGTTCAGTCGTATAATGAATATATACGAAACTGGCTTGAAAATGGATTCAAAGATGCGAAAGGTGGCACAATAAAGCATAAAACGCTTTGGGAACAAGTAGTTCAGTTGAAAAACGAACTACCAAAGGCTCACGTGATCCACACACTGAGTCATCAACGTGATGGCGTTCACGTTGCAGGGAATTCATTGGCTGACGAAGCCGCAAAGGGGGCTGTTCAGACGGCTTCCGTAGCTGCGATCACTCGTTCAAAAACAAAAATAGACAGTGAGATAATGTTGGCTGTCAATGCTACAAGCAAAGGCAGTGGTGCAGCGTTACCAAAAAAGTTTCCACTCAAGTACTCTTATGTAATGGATGCGAACAACGTTCCTTTTGCTCAAATCCCTGGAGTGGGGGATAGGGTAATCCCAAACATGGAACGTAGAGCAGCTCTGATTTATGAAGCATATTTGGGGGAGGGTCTGTCACATCAAGGGATCTCTAAAACAATCTTGACGTTAAAAGAGATGTACTGGTGGCCTGGAATGAATACAGAAATCCACATCTTCATCAATAACTGCATAGACTGTAAGGTACAGCGTGATGCAGAACGCCACCAGACACCATGCTACAAATGTAGCTGCCCAGTACAGACACCATTGTTAGACAGCATTAGACTATCTACGCGCAGGCGTCCTTCTGGACAAATGCAATCCCACAAATACTGAATCAAGGTTCCTATGGATATGGCCTCAGCGCTCGGCTGACGCTCGAACTGTTATAAAAGATTTGCGAGTCTTTATCGGCACATACGCAATAGGCACGCTACATTCTGACCAGGGCCCTGTGTTTAGCTCTCGGGCTTACAAAGAAGCCATGGCCAGTCTGGGCGTTGCATTGCGGTACTCCTCTCCATTCCATCCTGAGGGAAATTCAGTTGTGGAAAGGAAAAACCGGGACATAAAGCAGTCTATAACAGCTAGGGTATTAGGTTCGGGTGATGGGTGGGTCAAACATCTTTATGGGGTCCAACGCTCATTAAATAACTTGCCAAGAAGTTCTCTAGGGGGGTCACTCCATATGAGGTCCTATTTGGGACAAGAATGTGGGTACCAGACCTCGATCACGTAGGCACAGTGGTGGAAAATAAACCGTTTGATATCAAAGATCGTTTGGCTGTTTTACAGGAACTCAATGAACTAAGATCGAAACAAAGCAACGTATTCCTGCAGCCAACCACCACTGGGGAAAAACCGGCAGTCCCAGCAAGGCCTGTCTGGATTCCAAAAGTTGGGGATCTAGTCAGAGAAAAGATTGCGGACAAGAAGGAATTTGGACCTTCTTACAGACAACCAGTACCTGTCCTAGCAGTTCAAGGAACAAGAACAGTACTTCTGCCGCCCCTTGCTGGAAGAAAGGAGAAAAGATTTGTGTCTATCGACCTCATCAAACCACAGTATGTGGCCAATACTAAATAGTAGGCCTCGTGGACTCCGACCTAGTAGCAGACGCACTCCTCTTGCTACTATCCAAGAGGTTCAGACTGAAAGACTGATAACAATTGAGACTTCAGCAGTAACAGATGAAGGACTGAGCAACAATGCAATGGAACTCATCCCTTTTGAAAATCAAGTAACAGTTCGTCCAAATACACCTGTCTACACCAACGTAGCAAGTGATCAACTGGTTCCAGCGATTTCTACAAATCCTGATGCAATTTCAACAATTGACAGAACTGCTTCTGGCTATTTCATTAACTTTGATACGTTCTCAGAAGATCCGAGTGAACCTGAAACGACGCCAGCATCATTAAAATTCAAGCAGCAAGTACAAGACTTTCTTCACTTTCTGTAAAAGAGTTATCTGGTTTCACCATGGATTGAACTCTGGATTATTTCTGGAATATTTGTTTTCCTGCTTTGGCTAGCTTTGGTTATGACTATGAGCGTGCTTATAAATGGCAGATACATCCATGTGAACACTGAAAGAAAAGATGTGAACTTACTTTTGAAACCTCATAAATCTTCCCATCGTGAAGCAAGAGACTTAGCAACAGTGAACATCACAGCCGTTCTTATACAGGATGGTATAGTGTGGGACAAAACAGATTTTGATATTTTTGGCCCGACGGAACAATTGAACATTCCACATTTGTTTAAAATTTCACTAAGTGATCTCATTTCGTCCAGTACCTATTCTGATGATTGGGACTTTGAGACTGTTAACGACATAATGTTTGACCTAGAAAAATCTGCTGCATTTTCTAAAAGTGAATATTTAGAGGGTTCATCAGACTATGAACAGCTGTATTGCTATAACCACTATGGTCATCATTATTTGCATAAATCTGCATACCCTAGAAATGTGTTTATGTTTAACCAATGGGAGCATTGTCCTACACCACCAAAAGGTAGTTCAAAAACATTTGTTAATAAGTTTCCATATTTTTCAGGTTACAATACATCTGATCCAGAAACGTTTTACTATAAAAATGTAAACAAAACAGGACTGAAAATTATGTTAACAAATACAAAACAGATTTACTCTGCAGCATTTATTGCCCAACTGTCTAGACAGGGTTTCGACTTTTGGAAAGACACAATAGACACAAAAACTGTCTGGGGTACTAAAGATTGGCAAGTACAGGGGATAGAAGCTTTATTTAGAGCCTGCATCATCCCTGAGCAAATAATGTTTTTGAATGAAACTATCCAACAAACATCTTGTCTTGGTCTAGCCAAGATTAAAGAGATGAAAACACCTTCTGTACCAACACCTGCAGTGATAACAGTACACAGGCAGCGGTTACAGTTGACAAAATACTACAACCCAACAGAGCTAATCCTGATTGGAGAAAATGGTTGATCTGGCCCACAGACACGAACAACTGTCAGGAAAGATTCCTGAATAAAACTCAGGGCTTTACTATTCATAGGCCAGACCCAAGATACGTCCAAAGACAGCATCCGGGGGTAGTAACAACATACAGTGTAGGTAAATTATGCCTCGATTGGCTGCAGAAATCTACACTACAGGATGTGAAACAACACTTATCCTTACTTAAAGAAGACGCAGACCTTAGGGAATTCTTGCTTGGACCAAGAAAACCGCGTCAAAAACGTTTCATATATGCCGGCATCTATGCTGCTTATAATGAAGCATGGAAAGTGTCACAGATGGAGGCCGCAGAACGAATACGTGAACTTGATCGTATTAATTTAGAGAAAACCCTCTCTGTGGTCGACAATGGGTTAACAACTTTGTCCTCCAGAATATATTCATTGGATGGCATTGTATCCTCTGCTATCGACATACTGGAACAAGATTTGGCGATGTTACAACAAGGCCAATGTCAATTACGTTCTATTGTGTTATTAAGCTGGACGCTGCAATCTTTGCATGCGGGCTATGTGCCTTGGCGTTTTATCAACACGTCAATTCTGTTTGCACTATACAATCTAACTGATAAATAGATCGAACTGGCACAAAGAGGAGCAAAGTATACAGTGCTGGGCATTGAAAAACTGGAAAAGTTACCATTCACAGTGGCAGAAAAACCAGCTACAGAATGGCTTATTCATGGCAAAATCACACTACCTGTGACTACTTTCAGTTTCAGTATTGCCTAAAACAAATGCAAGCAGGCAAATATGAAAGGTTGGGTAAGGAATACATTAAGACATCTTGGAATTTACCATACACATATAGATGTTGGAGTGGGGATCGTGAAGTGTTTCTGAGCGGTACACACTGTAAAAATGCACTGAGCGGTTCACTAATATGTCAGGACATTTCTTTACACGGGGCTTGTAATGGTTCTGTGGCAAATTTGTCTTGCCACCAGCAGGGTACACCAGCTGCTGTGATTAATCCAACGTTTGGACAACTTTCTAATGGGAGTTACCTCATGTTGAATGATCAGAGTTGCTGCGGCATGTTGCCAGGCATCCCATATCTAGTAACGGTCAACTCCAGGGTCACTTGCTGTATGCAAGTATTGTTTGCCCCAATAGACACAGTCAGGGAGTCGCCTTTGTGGCCTTCGCTGAACGTCTCTTTTATAAGATTTGATACTTTAAGCAGAATGAAAGCCATGCTTTTACAACAAACAGTGCCTTTGACCTCGGCCAAAGAAACCTATGATCTACAAGTTGCAAGGACTTCGGCTGAGATACAGACTTTAATACGTACAAATTGCCCTATACATTTCGTGGAAATGGTAGGACGTATCTTTAACATGTCTGATACAAGCGGAATTGTACATGTATTTAAGAGTATCTGTTCCGGTCTGTTAACACCTTTCCAGGCAATACTCGGAATAATCCCAAACTTTGCACATTCGGTGTTTGGTGGCATACCATTAATTCTAGCACTTGTTGCCGGAATTCTATTTCTCTTCCTGCTATTACGCTATGGCCAGCCTATTCGCAGACATCACTCCGAGCGAAATGGAGAAAGCTCTCCTTGAACGAAAGTGCCGTGAGCGAATAGTGCAGCTTTTGGGCATGAATCGTCTACGGGAACTTAATACCACGTGGTTCCTGTCGTTCAGACCAATCTGGCAAGATTGCATCTTACCTGTTCTACGATGCCTGCTATGCGGTGAAGAATGCATGTTAGACACCTGTCTAACATTTCCATCAGCTACGCCAACGGATGTCGATACTCTGCTGGACCCGATAACGTCCCATGCTCCGTGTTGTCCCCAGAGGCTACCCATCCTGATGACAGCATTCATTGAGATCTCACAGACGCTTCCGGCTGCTGCTGAGGTACGAGATGGATCTACAGGCACACAGGTAACAACGGACGCGAACATTGCTGCGGCATCCTATGCTGAAAGCGATGCTTCACATCTCTGTGCAATTAATCTACTACACGAGGTGTTCCGAATGTCACCAACTACAGTGGACGATATTTTGTCTACAGAAATAGATGATCTCATGTTTACACCACACCCGTACACTGACTCTGATTCAGCCCACAGTGTTCCAGAGATGCAATAACAATTTGGCCTTCATATTTCAAAAACTTTGAACTCTTCCCAAATTGAACCTTTTTCCGTTTTTTCAAATTAAATGGCACATCAATCTGCTTGAAGTAGAACTATTCTTATAGTACGGACTTTGTGGTACTTCCACAGACACTTAGTCATCTTGTTTGTCTAAAAAGTTCATTAATTTCCATGACATGAAATGACTTTGATTTTGAACAAACTTATCGATCATTTTTTTGTCACATGTAAATATTACTGCTTATTTCATTCAAATTGCATTTTATTTTCAAATATATGCCTGAAATGAGAAGCAATGCTTAAAAATGTACAGTACTTTTTGCATTCTAATAGGTTTTTTAAATGCCTTTTAAATGGTTTTAAGAAATATTTTAGCAATATGCGGTACTCCATTTTATGTTTAGCATTCTGTCCATCAATTGTTCTTTTTGCATTTGTCACCCCGAGTGGGACGGGTATGCCCAGACGTGGGTCCCATGCTCTCCATGCCACTGGAGTCAAGCTATCCTGCCTGATGAGGGATGAAAGCCCGAAACCGGTCCTAGGATGCTTGTTTCCAGTCCAGGGAGGACCTGGCCTGGCAGTTCGGGCTGGACTGTTCCCATTGGGTGCAGGGTCAAGACTGATTTGCATATGGCTGGGTCCAAACTGGAATGGCATGGTGAGCAAAAAACGATGGATTTAGGCCCAGATCTCTGTACTGGGGAGAATGTATGACATTGTCCTGCATTCTGTCCATCAATTGTTCTTTTTGCATTTGTCACCCCGAGTGGGAAGGGTATGCCCAGACGTGTGTCCCGTGCTCTCCATGCCACTGGAGTCAAGCTATCCTGGCTGATGAGGGCTGAAAGCACGAAACCGGTCCTAGGATGCTTGTTTCCAGTCCAGGGAGGACCTGGCCTGGCAGTTCGGGCTGGACTGTTCTCTTGTATTCCTCTTAGGATGTCCGTATATAGGTTTTCCTGTATCATGTCCTTATATAGGCACAATTCGCCCTGCCCTTATATAGGCATAAAATCCCAGTCCTTATTTAGGCATTAAACCGTGCACTCCAAATACAGGCATGGTCTCCGACATCCGTCCACCCTAACGTCACAACGAGTTCTTGAAGAACAGACCCTTAGGCTTCGGGAGTTTCCTAGCACAGGACTATTGATTTCTTCAAGGACTCATCTATTATGCATGAACCGTTATACCTTAGGGGTTCATTCATGACTTCTTCCGCTGTCCGATTCACGTCAATGCTAACATTCTGAGGTACCTCTCAGGTATAAATATACCTTCCCTAGCCCTTGTAAACTAGAGGAGACCTCGACTTCAGAGGAGCCCGTTTCCCGGCCTGACGCACTGAGAAGACGCTGTCATCCCTGCACGCAGAGAGTCCAGCTTCCAGTGATCTGACTTCCCTTGCGGGGTGTTGGAGTTCGAGTCTAGCAAGAGATTCCCACCTCTCTCATTCTTAAGGTATGGAGCTGACTAGAACCTAGAGGGACTCTTGGCATACTAGGCATACTAGACTTAACATACTCTTAGTATACCATAGTAAGGAATACTTCACCTACTTCATACCTCTCCCTACACCTAGGTTAGGTTAGGTACATTGGGGTAGAACTAGCTTAGAAACGCATCGTATGAGTACTCGCATTTTTTAGTCTGTGTTATTTATGTAAATGAATATCCACTAAAGATCATGCTAGCGCAGTATTATTTATTTCTACTGCTTACGCTGTACATTATCTTGCATATTGTCTTGTGATCGTAACTGCACATATTACTTACACAAGAAACAAGACTGTTCAATAAACCTTTTATTGAAACGCCCGTCTATTCTTTCTGTGTAACTTTGAGGAAAACTAAGCATGCACGATTGAGCTGAGTGAAACGGTTATCTATTGTTTCCACAACTCTGGGACACGTTCTGATTCTAAAGGGAAACAAAGTGGTCATGTTTTGCGGCTGCCAGAAACTACTCCCTTCTTGTTTGTCAAGGAGTTTCTAGTGGCCTCTGAGCTAGCTGGCACAAGTAATTAAGTTTAATATACTCGATAGGGACATACCGACCTCAGTCCTATGTCAAGCCTATAGGGTATATTATTCCAATGCGCAGAGCCTATTAGGAAAATAGGAGCTACACTACAGTTCCCATTGGGTGCAGGGTCAAGACTGATTTGCATATGGCTGGGTCCAAACTGGAATGGCATGGTGAGCAAAAAAACGATAGATTTAGGCCCAGATCTCTGTACTGGGGTGAATGTATGACATCGTTCTGCATTCTGTCCATCAATTGTTCTTTTTGCATTTGTCACCCCGAGTGGGACGGGTATGCCCAGACGAGGGTGCCGTGCTCTCCATGCCACTGGAGTCAAGCTATCCTGGCTGATGAGGGCTGAAAGCCCGAATCCGGTCCTGGGATGCTTGTCTCCAGTCCAGGGAGGACCTGGCCTGGCAGTTCGGGCTGGACTGTTCCCATTGGGTGCAGGGTCAAGACTGATTTGCATATGGCTGGGTCCAAACTGGAATGGCATGGTGAGCAAAAAACGATGGATTTAGGCCCAGATCTCTGTACTGGGGTGAATGTATGACATTGTTCTGCATTCTGTCCATCAATTGTTCTTTTTGCATTGTGGCCAGAAGAGCATCTGTGTCTTACACGGGCTACCTGTTTCTTATGACGCATTAATATGGATCATTTGTAAAGCTATGGTGAAACAGGTGGTGTGGTGATAATGGTCTACACTGGGATATTGGTAATGATATGAAGGGCTGACAGCAGATGAGGTCATTGGTACTGAAAAGGACTAGACCACACACTCTTTTTTTATATATATATAATGACTTCAACTTGATCAAAACGAAAATTGGGGGTGGGAAAGGGAACATATTAAGAATCATGTGATTCTGGGCAAATCACTTAATCTCTCCGTGCCTAACAAAAATTAATGTGTCCTCATGTAACGCAACTGGTGCTCATGTAAGCGCTCTGATACCCGATTTCTCGGGTCTAGTTCGCGCTATATAAAACTCTAAAAATAAAAAAAAGGGGTGACCAGGCAAGCAATTAACTTTTTAGATACCAGGAGAAGTGGGTAAATAAAAGTATTTATTATTATGTCCAGACTTTGTTCGATATAACATTTTTAAATGTATTTATGCATGTTGAGATGTAATGATTTTAATTAATCGAACATAAATAAATTATTCTAATTCTTTAAAAAACGTATTCAAGAGATACCAGCAATCACAACACTGATTGGACGGTCATATGGTGCTCTTTTGTATTTTCTTCCCACAGTAGCGTAACAAGGATGCCATGGGCCCTGGTGAAACTGGCTAATAGACTGCTGGTGAGGTAGTAAGACAAAGCAGTTATCATTACTCAATAGGCCCTTCAGTGTCACTACACCTGCTGCACCAATGGGAGCTGCGCGCAGTCTTACCACTCTCTAAATTGATGCTGCATTCAGATATAATAAGCTCCAGCACAATAGTGAATGACAAGGTGTCTTGTGTTAAACCAGGACCAGCACAACATCTCCCCTGGCAGCTTTTCTTAATTATTCTGGCGTTTCTATGAACTTTAAATAGCTTTCATATGGATAGCAAATATATTGCTCTCTCTTAGGTTTTCTGTAAAAGTAATAATGGACGTTAATGTGTGTTTTTTTCCCTTGGTATGTTTTCTAAGTATAAAAACACAAGCTAATCTATTAGGTTTTTCATGTTTACGTTCCCAGATGTTTTTACTGTCTGTACTCAAGATTGCATGTTTAATAATGGTTTACTAACGTGTATATTATATATTCATACCACGGGTTCCCAGCCCAGTTTTTCAGTATGGATAAATACATTTGGTTCAGTAAATAATATATGATCAAGAAACCCTTTGCATGCAGCGGCTTGCTTCAATTTGTAAACGTGTACGTACCACAAAGAAGAAAGACTGGAGGTAAGATTAAGGGCCTGACTTTGGCAAATGGGATACTGTGCCACATCCACGACGGATTTCCTGTCTGCTGTATTGCAAGTGCATTATATCTTATGGTCAGTGCTGGAATCGGAACTTTACTCCAAGAAACCATAAATTTAGGGTCTAGGTGTGGCAGCGGAAAGGGGTGGAGTCACATGGGGCGAAGCCATGAAAAACAGAGTCTGACAGTTAACATATTACACTTATCTTTTAAAAACTCTGCAAACAGGGCAACAAGGACAAAAGTGACATTAAAATATGTTCAGGCTTACTTAACCCATCACAAAGATGCTGCATTTTAAACTATCTTATGGGGTTAAGGCACCTGCTGCAGAGATCACTGTGCGCCCAGCAAAAGTCAAGGGATAATAATAATGGTAAGATAACTCTGGTGGTTAATGCATTTGCTGGAGACATCTTTGTTTAGTCTAGTCACAGTTTTGATTCATAAAGTAGCACAGAGGGTTAATGTGCCTGCTGCAAAGTACATCGTGTAGCATGCAGATCACAGATTTGTATTTTATGTAGATAGATAGGTGAGTTACTGCTTTTGACACAGTGATCCTTTTTTACTTGCAGTTCATAAGTTTCAATCCTCCTAATATAGTACAGTGAGCTATCAACCGCCATCAAGGAGCTGCATGCAAATTCAAAGCATGATTTGGGAAATGTATTGTTTTTTTCTCAATCTGTTATTATTCTACGGTCGCTAAGACATATAGGGCCATATGTAGGTAATTTCTATTTACCGATTCCTAAATACCGAATTTTACCGATTCGGTATTTAAGAATCGGTAAATAGAATGTAGGTAAACATTCGGTAAATTATACCGATTCGGTAATATTCGGTATTACCGATTCGGTATTTACCGAATCGGTAATAAGGAATACCTTCCCATTCATTCCTATGGGCCTGGAGGCCCATAGGAATGAATGGGAAGCCATTCACTATTACCGATTCGGTAAATACCGAATCGGTAATAGGGGAGCATATTCAAGGGTGGCAGGGTGTCAAATTGACACCCTGTTGCACCCCTGAATCGTGCATGTGTGCACATGTGGCGCACATACATGCCCTAAGGGCATGTTTGTCTGCCACATGGCACTTTAAAAAAGCACAAAATTGCTTTTTAAAAGGTATTCAGTATTTACCGCCAACTTGTAGTTGGTGGTAAATAACGAATCCTGAAACCAAAAATGCACTCACTTGAGTGCTCCCTACATAGGATTTAAGGAATCGGTAATTTACCGATTCCTTAAAATAACGAATCGGTAAATTACCGATTCCTTAAATCCGGCCTCCTACATCTCGATTGCCTAAATACCGGTCGGTAACGGGAGATTTACCGAATTTCGGCCGTTACCGACCGGTATTTAGCTACCTACATATGGCCCATAGTAACTAAGTTTTATTAGTAGAAACAACCCCAACCACTCCATTATGTTTTAAATCCTGACTTTGTATTTCTCTAACTCAAGCACATTTAGCATATAATATCTACCAGAAAGGACGATATATGAACCCTAAACCTTGCTGCCCTCATTGTCTTATGTGATGTATCCTGTACATTGATTTACATACTTGTATGATTTATGACCTCTTTATAATGTGTGTATATGTGATGTAAAGCGCTCGGACATCCTATCCTGGGATGAATAGCTCTGTAAATAAAAGAAATTTAAAAATAAATTAGCAAGTGCTATTTAAACCATTTGTGTAATTACTCAAACGGACTAATACATCTGACATTCTCACTTCCTGTATATCTGTTATATACAGGGGTTGAACAAAGATAAAACCCTCTTTCGAAATAGCAGTTTCTCTTACGTATTTGTGAAGTGAGACAAAGCTCTGTTCCTTTGTTTTCCTCCATTTCATTGGCATCTAGGTATTAAATTCCACGTAGCACTCAGCCAGGATGACAATACAAAAGAAAAGGTGATGGCCATTTAAATCAGACGTTTGTCTTGGGCCCAGCTGGAAGAGAAAATAAGAAAGCCCCCTTACTGCCTGCAGGTTGCTGCTCGGTACAGAAAGCAAACAATGTTTTGGCACTGCTGAAAGTGTCCCGGTGTCTGCAAATTACACGGGGACAAACACAGCATATTTCACTGGTTCCAGGCCAGATCCAGGATCCCGGATCCGGCTCACAAATAGCTGCCGGATCTGGGACCCCAATGGATCCCCCTCATTTCCTGCACTGTTTATGGCACTTGTAATCCAATGGACAGGATATTCGTCATGTTTGTGATGGAATATCTCATTTGCCAAACTCCAAATCAGGCCCTAAGTTTTGGAAGAGATCAGGATCTTACTATTGCCTGAAGTAGCAAACATTACCCAGGTGTTGGTTTACTTTGAGGGTAAACCATTCTTCGATTTTTGGGACTGCCTTTCTGTCACATGCCATCCAACACTTTGGCACATGTATGCTATTTTTCATGGCTAAGGTGGGATCGTGCAACAAGAAGTCACTACATGGTTGTGTCTTTATTGGTGGTTGCGGGGTGCTAGAGACTCATGTGCACCTCTTTGATATCCTGCCACCCAGGGCCTTTGAAGTCGTTTTGGTACATTTGTATACCCTCCTTTTGGCCCCAATTTAGCTGCCTCTTCATTCAGTTGGAATATTGAAGATGCCCTCAGCAGGAGCCGCCCCCAGCGTAGACACTCCAATGAAATGCTTGTGTGAAGCCTGGATTAAACCTATCTTTTGCACCAGTGGAGTAAAGTTACTTAAGTAAACTGTGTCATATTCAAGAACAACAAAGAACCCCATAATGTTTTCTCTGCCTGGCAGTTCATCAGCAGGACTTGGTAGCTTGAAAATTGAAAAGTGGCTGCAGAACTCAGAGAACACTCTTTTTTCTATTTAATGAGAGTCCTCTGCTGTATTTTTATTCAATTAACTTTTGTGTTTGTATTTCTAAAGAGCTCGGTGAGATGAATGTTTTCATGATTTCTAAGGGTGTGGCGTGGCGTGGCATTAATATTTATTTTTGTGGTTATTTGTATAGCTCAGCATGCTCTTCATAGGCGTCTCTTGGTGCTATAAATGGGTCAGTAGCGGATGCTCCCAGTAAGCAGCAGTGGGGCGGGGAGGGGGAAGAGGGGGAGGAGGGGGTTTAAGAAAAACAAAAACACTTACCTGCTGGCCGGCCGGCCGTTGCCTCTCCTGCGTCTTATTCCTGGCTTCTTCTCTGCAAAGGAAGAAGGAAGCAGGTAGCACCCAGCTCCCAGCCTCCCGATAGCCAATCACAACGCTGCAATGCAGCGTTGTGATTGGTCTGAGCGCTGTGAATCGGCGCTCAACCAGAGGTTGGAAGGCTGGGCATGTTCTTCATGCAGGCTGTAATGCAGCCTGCATGGAGAACATGCAAAGTGTGCATGAATGTTTGGCCGGCCACAGAGGGCCGGTCAAATATTCATGTGCACTTACATAGTGCCCACCACTCCTCCCCCTGCTCTGAGAGCAGAGCAGATCTGCCCCGCCCGACGAGATGCCGCAGCAGGAAAAATAAAATGATAATAATGTAGAGTTATTATCATTTTGGTTTTTAGTTTTTTCCACTACGAAAAGCAGTGGGGCGAAGCTCCTACGCCTTAGCGCTGGAGCCGCCACTGAAATTGGTCACTGTAGCAAGAAGCAGGAGGAAAGGGCACAGACCTCATCTAGCAAAAAGGCAGGTGTTCAGAAATTTTCTGAAGTCGGTCGGGGAGTTTCTTACCAATTTCTAGTGGAAAATTGTTCAACAGTTTGGCACCTTGGACGCTGAAGGCTCTAGCACCCTATGTCACTTGTTTGGAACAGAGGATTTCAAAAATGACCCTTGTACTGAGATCTGAGTAGGAAGGTAATTTTTTTATATCATTCTTGGGGACTTCGGTCCTGCTTCATTAAATATTTTTTTACATGATGCAGGACGATTTAAAATCAAAACTTTTTCCGCCTGCTATTTGATCCCAATGGCTTATTAAATCATTAAGAGTTATGTTCACGTATATTTTTAAAAGTTGATTTGTTAACATAGTTATTTCAATTAATTCCCCAAAAACAGGACTCAACTTGAAAAAAAAATAATAATAATAATGACTCCCTCCAAACAACCTGAGAACAAGGTTTCTGCAAAAAGATCTGCATGCAGAATGCTTCTTTAAAAGCTGCGCCACCCCAAGATGGCGGATTCTATATTGATTCAGAGCCCTGGGCCAGGTATCTAGGCCCTTAGATTTGTACAGGCTCAAACTCCATACTCCCAGGAAGAACCGTTAGAAATGTGGTAGAGTCATTTTGACACAGCCTTCAAAGCACACGTGGTCCAATTTGGTCAATAGTTTCAACTTCGAACACATTCAAGGTGTCAGCTTTTGAATGAACATAAAAGGCCTATCCAGGAAACGTCGAAATGTTTCCCTTGATTGATGAGTCCGGGAAGCAATGCCTTGTACATCTGTCCCAAGAGAAAAGTAAACCCCCTGGTGCTCTCAGCTGGAATAAGACGCTCTAAGTCAGTCATGAAGGGTTCATCAAAACAGCCCCGTGGCTTCCAGTCGTGCATCTGATGTAGATTTTACAGGGGAGGCCCTCATTATCTCGGCAAACCGCCAACGGAGCATGTACTTATTGCAAAGTGCACCTATAAATATGCAACCCGGATGTTAGCAGAGAAGCACCTGGAGCAGGGTCTGGAAAAATAAACAGGTTTAGGAAATAGGTCCATGCTAGGAGCACGAGGACGTGTCTGCATCGGGATCTAATTTAACAGCGAAGCAACGTACCAGCATCCCTGGACCGACGACAGCCAGAGGACTCCAGCCTGCAATGATCTAGTTAGTCCGCTCGATATTCAAAGGAGTTACAGGTGCCTATCCGTTTTGCTCCTCGTGAGCCTCCGTAGGTGCCTGTCCATGTGAGATACTGTACGGGTCTCTTACAAAGATTACAAGATTCATACGCAAAAAAGATTATTGAATAAAACACATCTCCTTAAATAGAAAAAAGAGCGTTCTCTTAAATCTGCAGCCACTGAAAGGTTTGAAATGATGGGTCTCCTTCTTTTATGACCTACTCCAGAACTGGCAGAATCTAGTCCTAAAACAATCCTTTCAATACCAGCACTGGGTACCATACAATAATTGAAGAATTAAAGACAGCTATATTAGCAAGGAGTAATAAAAGGATACTTCAGGGAACCAATCTTTTCGATAAGCATAAGATTCCTGTAAATGGAGATCACAGCAAACTAAGAGTAACACTCACCAACCGGCTTCCACCTTACTCAAAAAAGATTTGACAAAGTCAATAGGTCTGAACTTCAATATGCGCTTGGCCAATAGTTCCCTTTGGTATACTTTTTAATTAGCTTACCTTTCCAAAATTGTTCTCAACGCGTCAGTCATCTTGTGTCAGGAATCTGGAATTCAATGTAATGAGGTAAACCCAATCTCCCCTTCCTGCCTGAAGCTATGGCTTGCAGACACTAGACAAGACCTGAGGTATTTGGGTGAAAACAAGAGAAGGAAAGGAGGCAAATAAAACGTCACACAGCTGACGGATCACTGCAGTTCGCTCTTCATCTCTGGTGTCTCAAAAGCAGCAGACTACAAATAAAAGCAAAACATAAAAATCTGCAGTAAACAGGATTATTAGTGCATAAACACCAGTAGCAGCACTTACCCCAGTATGACCCAAAGATCCTACGTAGAGTTCAAAGTGAATAACCGAAGACTTCACTATAATCCGGGAAAAAGCGTCATACTTTAGACCAGCAGACACAAAGGAGAGTGGAACAGTGCAGTGTGCAGAGTTCACCAAGTGTGGATTTATTCTAAAAGCACAGAAGAAAAATATTTATACTAAGTGAATTGATGGAAATTGGGAGGACAGGTGCAAAGTAAAGCAGTTAATGACCCTGCAAGCTTTAACCTGAAAGTAGCACCACCCAACCTGGAGGTAGTCTAACCCAATATGCCAGAAACAGTAGTGCGACAATCTGCCTCTCAACATTCTCCAAGCTCCAGTTCTCCAGAGCTGCTTCTGTGCCCCTAACCATCATCTAACCCACTGCTCGCCTGCTTAATTTGATGATCCCTGTGAAGTACAGTGTAGCTAGGGGAACTGCTTACCTAATGGATGCTGTCCATCTGCACTGCCGTAAAATCTCCCCAGTACCCCATCAGGCAACCACACCCCCTGTGAAGACCAAGTACTGGAGGGTTTATCAGGGTCTCTACAATGAAAATCTCAGATCAACTGAGGGGCATGAAGAAAGGAAGCAAGCTCCCAGGCCTGTTGGGGATGTTTTACTGCACTTTCTTTAATTATACTCATGTGTTCTGCCAGACTTAAAACTGATGATACTACAGAGGGGTGGCAGTCAATGGTAACATTCTTGGGTGTACTCCATAGATGTAATTAAAAGGTGCTAATCCAAAGTACTATGGATGGAGTTGGTGTGGGCAGATTCTTCAATGGGTAGCCAATCTACCCAACCCTGTCTTCAGGTCATGAGGCAGCATCCCAAACTGTATTCCTATGGCTGGTTTAGACATTCGGTCTGCCCATCTATCTGTGAATGGTAACCTAATCTCTTCAACAGCTCTACCTAAACCTAGAGATAAACTGAGACCCCTCCTTATCCATTATAATCCCTTAAAGGCAGTCCTGTAACCTAAAGACCTCTGACAAGAAGGTCTTAGCTGCTAAAGTAACAGTTTTAAAGGATAAAGTGACTGACCTTCATATAATGATGCACAAATACCAGAATAGTTATATAAATCTAAGATTTGGGTAGGTTGACAATGAAATCCATCAAAATTATGGAACCTGGCTGTCTGGGAGTGCACAATGGTTGGAACAGACCTAAAGGTTTTTAATGTGATGGTTTCACCTGTGCACATACCTACACTCCTGCAAATATATGTACACCAAAATGTTGAGCCGCAGTCACCAGAAATGTCTAGCCACCAACTGCTGCATTTTCCTGACTGCTAGATGACCAGCAACAGGAGTTGTCGTGTGGTTTGTGGACTCATGGTCTGCATTGCTAAGTTAGCTTAGGCCTGGCTGCCATGATGCCTCTTTGCGCACGTTACTTTGTGCCTTTGTTTTTCCAGCCTCTGCTATTTTGGAACTGTCTGCCTTTCACCTTTCTTCCTATTCCCTTTGGGTTTCGTCTGCACATCATGTACAAGGTCGAAAAACAATGTCACTTGTTCTTGCTGATCTGGTCAGCCCCTCGCACTTAGACATAACACTGAATGCAGCTGCACTGGAGAAATTCGTGTGCTTTTAATATTGTGATTTCACTGTTAGAGACACTTGGAGACAAACCTTTCCAGAGAGAAGAGCTGTGCTTGTCTGATGATGTAAAACTTGCATCTAGATATTGAGGTATGAGGGTCCGCCTGACAAAGCCTAGAGGTCTTCTATTTTTATAATAAACTAGCTACTAGCACGGGGAGGGTGGTATGGTCATTTAGTCATATATCCACTGCTTTATGAAATGCTTTCCCCGTTTATATTCTATGGAATTGTAACTATGCTTATTGTGTTATTTTTATGCATTACGCTGATAGTACTGGCACGTGTACTGCATCTCAGAGCACGGTAGTTGAAATAAACATTTTAAACTATACAGTGACTCTTATTACGCACGTTGTGGACAGGTATGAGTGAGTTATGAAAGGGTGTTCTTGCTCCTGCGAGTCCTGAGAGAGAGAGAGACCGTGTTCTGGGTTGTCTAATCATTGGTAGCATTGTTGCTAATGAGACGCTACTGCTAGTCGGGTTGGGATTGTGGGTACTTAGGTGTATTGTTGGCTCACCACTATACCCCGAGGTCCTATTATCCTGTGCATAGCTCTGTGTATGTGCAGAATCCCTACAACAGAGTGTCATGGCATAACTGTATCATTTGTTTCTGCAAGTTCAATTTAGACATTCGCGAACATATATGAAATGATCTCTGTTTCGGATGCTATCGCTTCTTGATATGTGACACTGAGTTTGATATGTCTGGGACTGAGTGTGTGTTGCTGTGGCCTTACTAAACGGATCGTCCCCTTACATCTCGGCCCCCTCCAGCCCCCCTTCCTTCCTTCCTTTTTTTCCCTTACTGTTTTTCTCAGTTGTTTCTTCTGAGTGGTTTTATATAGTTTTATTATATGGATCTGTTTATTTACATAATAGCTGTGACTTTATAGCTCAGCCGAAAGGAGTCGCTAGAAATGTACAGTTCTCATGTTGCGGAGAGTTATTTGTACTCTTGCATGGTGTCTTAGATATTGCCTTAATGACAAGCTGTAATGGCTAATATACACTGTTGGAAGCATAAAGTATTATCGCTAAGCATCTGTATATTCCTGAGACACATTACTCACGCTGATGTTTTTTTTTTTTTTTCTATCGCTGCCAGGATTTTATGTATTTTTTATTAATGTGCACTATCGTTCCATCTGGTACTCGTTGCTTTAATGCATATTTGTATCATGTTTTCTTATGTTTGCAAAATCTCAATAAACAGATTAAACAAAAAATGAAATGATCTCTGGAGAGGAGTTGGTTTCTGGAACCTGTATCAGCTGGGTTCCTTTATGTGCCATTGTTGAGAGCTAATTTGTTATTGTCCTGATAATACTTTCTGTGAGATATTTTGTCTACTGTTTCAATGTTCTGTGGATACGGCCAAGATACTGGGAGCTGGGGGATGTTCTGGTTCATCTCATTCCTGTTGATGAGATAATGTAATAGCCTTCCCATGACTACAACTTGGCTGGAAGAGATTTTTTGATGGAACAAACAAAAGAACAGTGTCCATCTGGTATGCATAGGATTTGTACATTCATGGTCTTCAAAAAGTTCCAGATGGCCAGTCCATACCACACAATAGGATTTAAAGCTCATTCTAAATAGTGATGCCACTATGCAAATGCTTCTTTGACAGGTAATAACTCTCCATCATAGCTGGTGTCGTTATTTTCTGATAAGGTAAGGTTTCCGGGCGTACTAATGCTTCTTTGGCGGCCAGCAACTCTCCATCGTAGATGATCTAGTTATTTTCAGCTGAGGTAAGGGTTCTGGAATGGAAAGCAGAAGAGGTAAACAGCTTCATTATCTGGATGAGCTTGTGGCAGAATGCCCCAATAGCAAATGGCTGACGCCTCTTTTTCTGCAATGAAGGGCAGCTTTCCTTTAGGATGTTGTAATACAGGAGACAACATGAACTTATTTTTTAACTTGATGAAGGCCTCCTCCTTTTCCTACCCCAACAGGAGTGGAGCTCCTTTTGAGTTGTGGATATCCTGTCAACACAAGTTTGCAAACCCTGTAACACAATGGATGTCATTCACTATTTGGGGTCGAGGCCACTCCAGTACTGCTGGAACCTGTCCTGGATCCATATCGATTCCTTGCGCTGATATAACAAATTTCAGGAAGGTAACACAAGAAACTTCGAAAGCACATTTTTCTAACTTTGTATACAGATGATTCTGTTGTAACCGGCAAAGCACCTCACAAAGGTGGTCTCCATGAAGCTCCAGGCTAACTGAAAATACCAAAATATCAGCCAGGTATTTAATGAGGAAGAAGTCTAGTACGTCTCAAAAGATGTCATTAACTAGGTGATGAAGTGCCGCTGGGGCATTATATAACCGAAAGGGCATTACTAGATATTCCAATTGCCTCTACTTGGTATTAAATGTTGTGTTCCAGTCATCATTTTCCTTAATTCTGACAAGACTATAGACACCTCTTAAATCCAAATGTCTGAGAACACTTTTGCTGTCTTCACCTGGTCAAGTAATACAGAAACTAACAGGAGTGGGCACCTGTTGTGTATGGTTATTGCATTCAGTTCCTTATCGTTCACATAAAAGGGCCTATTTGCAAACTGATTTTGTAGTGTGTTTAATAGTACTACAATAGTTCTACTAATGTACTACAAAATGCTATTCAATAACATACTTGCAGAGGTCTACGCCTCCGCCTCTCTTATCTTTTTTGTGCGGAGATCACTGTCCCCACTGCAGAGATTTCCACACACATAGGTGTATGGTTTAGTAGTGAATATGAGAGCGGAGGGAGCGGCTGGAAAATGGGGAATACTTATGACTAAAGGTGTTAAGGAAGTAGTAAGGTTGATTAAGAGAGGGCTAAGGAGGGGTTTAGGGAAGGACATGCACTCATCCACAAAACAGCAAGCACATTCCTATTGACAAACTGCAACACTACAGTTATTAGAGCCACACAAAAAAACAGTTGTAAATGTACGACACCTAAGTTTAGCACAACCCATGGCCACGCACAGGTATTGCAACACTTTTCCATAGAAAATAATGAAGGTAGGGGCCTAAAATAAAACCCCAATAGAAATAATGTTAAAAAATAACTCACTTAAAAATATGAAATATATATATACACTTATTTTAATGTTAAAAAATATATATAAATTAAACAAATATGTTATTTTAAAATAATGTAATGAGATTTTATCAATTAAAAAATAAATAGAACAGTTTTTTAAAATAAATTAAATTAAACTAATTTCATAATTAACATTTACTATCTTCAAATATGTAATACATCAAGATAAATGTTTTACTTTAGGTAGGTCTAAGTTAAAAAAAAAAACATTTTAACTTCATATGCTTACTTTGTTTAAAAAATGTGTTAAACATTTGGTTAATCACGCAGTAACAAGTTTAAAAAAAATATTGTACATTTAATATACATACAGAAAATTATTTAACATTAACATTTAACATACAAAAAGGTTTACATTTTTTAAAACTTGAATAAACTTTTATTACTTTCCCCATACGTCACCTCAATACGTCACGTCTCTGCTCCGATTACAGAGGTCTCTACCAAGTGTGTGGAACATCAAACATGGTTGTAAAGTCACTTCTACTAGTAGATTTACAGTTGTATTTGATGTTTTTACTGACTTCACGCCCTATTTCAGGGGGTGGGGACATATATGTCTACACTTTTGAGGAACTTTACACTCATAAATGTTGAAAGCAAAAAGTAGTGAAGTTAAACGTACAGATTTACTCATGTGTAAGTTTACCTTTGTAAATAGGCCCTAAAGTCGGTAGTACACACCTAGTTTCGGTTTGAAAAAGATCAGTGCTCCTGCTGGGGAGGAAGGGTGCCTAAGACAATTTCTGGGTAAGTTTTTCTGCAAATAGGTTTTCAGTACCTTATCCTCATTGACAGTAAGTGGGTAAATCTACCCATTAAGGATCTTGGACCCTAGGTTTACCTATATGGAGCAATCTTACTCCCATGAGGTAGTGGGCTATTCATTCCTGTGATGCTAAACACATCTTCAAACTCCTTATACTGGGTGGAGCAATTTTTTTCTGCACACCAAAGTGACTTAAGTGTTGAGGATTGGTACTTGAGGGGCAAGGAAAACACTTCTGCGCACAAAACTCCAAGGTAAATTCCATTGTCTGCTCCCACCATCTTATAGGGGTGGTCGTGGAGACAGAGCAGAGAAGTACCAAGAACAGTGGAAAATAAAGGGTATCAAGTATATCAAATGTCACTTTCTTAAGTGCCTGCTAGAAGTGGAGCAGTGTCATGCATAATGTTAACACTATACCATCAATTCCTCAAACAAGTGCCCTCACTTTCTTCTCGACCACTGGCAAAATATGCATTTTCTGAAATGTACTGGTCATGAAAGAGCCTGAAGAACCAGTTTTAAACATTCCGAAATCCTTAATCGTCCTTCTGGAGTGGATAATAACACTAGGGAGAATAAAATACATTTGTTAATTGAAAGGTCTGGGAGAATAATCACACTCAGTCTGGATTTGTCATTTAAGTACAAGTTAACCCGTTTCCTCAAAGGGAAGGCCAACTTAGCACATAATGACTCTTCGATTCTTGTCTCTCCATCTTGTCTCACATTATTCCGGTTTGTGGTACTTGCTTCTTCTTCACCTGCCTTCTTTGGGAATACATCCCTTTTATTCAAGCCTAGAATACAGGTAACTCCCTCTTCCATGTCGTCCAAAGCAATCACATTTCACAGCTTCAAATTGTACAAAATGCTGCTACCTGTCATATTTTCAACTACCTTGTCACTCCTCCACTTCCCATCTCTTAGCCAAAGTTCATTGGCTTCCTATCTCCAAACATTCTAGGCCTGATTCACAAAAGTAAACTTAGACCACTTTACTACTACTAAAGTTAGACTTTAGACCAAAAGTCTAACTTAGACCAAAAGTCTAACTTTACTACTACTAAAGTTAGACTTTAGGTCTAAACGTAGACTTTTGGTCTAAACTTAGACCAAAAGTCTAACTTTACTACTACTAAAGTTAGACTTTAGGTCTAAGTTAGACTTTTGGTCTAAACTTAGACCAAAAGTCTAACTTTAGTAGTAGTAGTAAAGTTAGACTTTAGGTCTAAACTTAGACTTTTGGTCTAAACTTAGACCAAAAGTCTAACTTTAGTAGTAGTAAAGTTAGACTTTAGGTCTAAACTTAGACTTCAGGTCTAAACTTAGACTTTTTGTCTAAGTTTACTTCTGTGAATAAGGCCCTGAGTGTTTAAAGCACTAAACTTCTTCCATCAGGCTGTTCATCTTCAAGAAGGAATTGTCCTCTATGAGACTTCTCAACTTCTCTTTCTCATGCACTCCACCAACTGGTGGTCAACAAAATTCACCGGTCCCAAACACTGGACCCTACTTCCTCTCGCCCTTATTAAGAAGCAAAAATGTCTTCAATTTTCTTTGAAAACTCATCTCTTCCCATCTTAACTTTCCTTCTCTCCACTCATCTTCTCCTACTGGAAAGTCAGCAGCAGGACACCTTTCCCTGAGTAAGTGGACATTTTATAAAAACCCCTTCATTATCATCATTTGTAAAAAAACTACTATGAGTCAGCCAAATAATGTAGGTTGCATGGTGTCAAGAATGATTGAAACATGTGAGAGTCTCCATGCTATTTTTCCAAAAGTGCTAAACTGGTACCACTTCCATAGATACCAGAATCTTTTAAGGGTTAACTGTGATTTCCTCTCTTTTGTTCTGATGATGATGACTAATCGATTAAGAACTGGGCGTGAGGGGTGAAGGCCTCACTTGAGCCTCAGTCCAGGTAAGGGTGATCTTATTAATTTTAGCTAAGAGGAAGAATTGTTCCTGCCAAGCCGTCTCTATGTCCTTCTGAATCGTTTTGATGGCCTCAGCCAACACCTGTGAGGGGGAAGAGTTCACATCTAGATTCATCACAAAAAGGGCATGGCAAACTTTCAAGGGCTGGAATGGGATATATTGAAGTGAAATCTCCCATTCCCATCCAAGCCAATGCCTGAGTACACACGCACACCAAGTAAGGCCTGGGGTAGCTGGGGGAAGAGACAAGCAAGCACTGCGCATCTGAGGGATGAATGAGGCTTACTCTTCAGTGGCAGGGAACAGCTCTAGTGTCTGGCAGTAGATAAATGTAAATAGAGGCAAAACATAAGAATCTATAGCAAATAGAATTATCATTATACAAGACCCTATGGTGGCACATACCCAGATTCCTCCCAAAGATGCTGTGCGGATGGTGAAGTGAATACTAGGAAGAAGTGGCATACTTCAGTCCAGCAGACAGCAAGTAGAGTGGAACAGAGCACTGTGCAGAGCTCTACAAGTATGGGAGCCTTCCAAAAGAACAGAAGTCAAATACCTAAACGGAGGAAACAGAAGAAGGGAAAACAAAACAAAGTGTAATAAAAATCAGGAGGCCAGGTATGAACTAAAGAGTATTGCCCAATGCCCAGTTCTCCAGAACCACCACCCTTTCCCTATCCGTCATTTAAGCCACTGTCCTACTTTTTACTCAGATGCCCCTGCAAGGTAAGATGTACTTAAGGTGAAACACTCCCTACTTAGCCAAGCTTATCCAAAAACTGTTGACATTTAACTTCAAAGACTCTTCAAAACTAGCAAGCGATTAGTTCTCAAACAGTCTGAGGTCAAATGAAAGTAATGAAAGTAAGAGAAGAGTCGTTGAATGTACTAGACTATCAAATTTGGACAGCACGAGGCTGGACAAAGCACACATGAACCCACTGATGTTCATAGTAAAGTGACATGAAATAATATCCCAAGTGTACCCACATGTCTAACTCTGATTCTTTGACCAAGATGTGCTTGCTTGAGTGTCACATTGCCTTCCGGCCTTTTAGACATGACTGAAGCAAAAATAACTACAGCTTAATCAATCAAAAATTGAACTTCTTCTCCGAGACTTTGAAACTGAAAACAAACCACTCAAGTTTTGATCCAGAACATCAGACTTAGGTCTCCAACCTACTGCGATCACTAAAATTAAGAACCTCAGATCTACATCCCCCATCCTACAATGTCTTGGTCCATCAAATCAATCAAAGCATTTCTTGACAACTTAAAGTAACTTTTCAACTATTACCTACAACAAAGCCACTGCAATGTGTACAGTGGTACTTCCAAGACTGAAGTACTGTGATTTACTTTGGGCTATTTAAAAATTGGATGAACTTCAAATTCTACAAAAACAAGGAGCTCAACTCATCGTTGGCTTTCGTGTGGAGACCACATCTCTAAATGCCTTCAAATCTACATCAGCTGCAAACTGTACAAAAAGACTTTTCAACATTTTCTGCAGACATAGAGATCAGGTATGGGAAAGTATTCTGTAGCAAATTCAAAGAGTTCTAAATAGGTAGAAAATGTTTAAGAAAAAAGTACGTTATGATGTCATAGTTTTCCCGAACTGACTAACAAAGGTCAGAGGGCCATATTGCTGCTTGGTGGATGTCCTCTGATGTCTAATCAGTGCTTTAAGGCACCAGGAGTTGTTGTATCAATTAAATTGTGTAGCTAGAATTCATAATCTAAATATATTATTATCGTTCATTTTGAGTATCATTACACAATATATATATATGTGTGTAGATATATATATTTATATATAGATATAGATAGATAGATAGATAGACAGACAGATAGATAGATAGATAGATAGATTGATTGATAGATAGATAGATAGATAGATAGATAGATAGATAGATAGATAGATAGATAGATAGATAGATAGATAGATAGATAGATATACAATAAAAAGTCACTCACGCACATGGCTTTAATAAATGTATAGGGATCTACTTGACCAACGCTAGGGAGATCAACTTGATATTATTAGGCACAAACAGACATAAAATGAAAATTATTAGGTAGCAGACATATAAAAACATGTATCAAATGTTAAAAATGTTTCAATGCATGGAAAAAGAATCTAAATATTAAAACATATCTATACTTACCAACATAATTGATAAACAGAAGGATGTATTTAGTGGCATTACATTATCAAAAAGATTTGCCACATAACCTTATAGATCAAAAATAAAAAAATACATGCAGCTCTAGTGACTTTAGAAAGATTATCAAGATATTTTTAAAATTAAACTACACCCTTATCAAGGAAATATGTTTATGCATAATGCAAATGAACTTACCAAACACCAGTCTCTGACATCCGACTGCTGTCTGTGGGCAGTCCACATCTCTGGTTGGAGCAGAAGAGGAAGTTGTGGCAGTTGGTTGACGGGCAGGCAACACAGGATCTTCTAAATTGAAAAGGACATGATAAAACTCAATCGATAAGTCTATGACATATCAATGTATGTATGTATTGATTCCATGTAGAATAAACGTATATAATGAACGTACAGTTAAGTCAACTATAAACATATATAATAAACATACAGTTAAATCAGTGTTAGATATAAAACGTATCTGTACAAAAAATTAGATCATGGTAGTATCATAGAAAAAAGTATGTCATGCCAGTGTGTGTTGTGAGGATGCTTTTAGACGTGTGCTCTGGTTGCCACCCTGCCGCCATAGATGTTATGTCTGCTCTATCAGATGCTACCAAAGCACTTGAAATGGTGACCCATGAAAATAAAAATATAGTGGTGTAGTCTTCTACCTCGCCTTCTCTTTGCATTCCCTGGAACAGTCAGGCCACATAGCAGGTCAGGGTGAGTAGTGGAGAGGATATGCTGATCAAGGTGGGGGAGATGGAGACAGGATTTAGGTCCTCCTACAGGAATAGCCTTTGCCACCTGTACCCTGGAGAACTTCTCCTTCACCTGCCTTCTCTCGTCTTACCATTTTTCTTGAGGTCCTTCATGTTGCGTATCTCCACCCCCAATGTATTGTCAAGTCGGCCACTACCTGCACATGCCCCCTTTTTTGCTGCACTGAGGGTATAGGGAGCAGACCATGTAGTTGCATGTAATGACCAACAATGAGGGTGTGTGGCTTGCAGCCGACCACCATTCATTATTCTGCCACCTCACCTTAAATTTGGCTCTGTGGGGGGATTTAATGTGTAAGGACCCTGTGGCTAACTTGGTGACATTCCATTGAGGCCAGCATGGCTCAAAGGCGCTGCAGATACTAGGCAGCTGTCTGGTGCAGCAGAGCCTCGAAGGCCCAGCAGCGACAGGGGCTATTGGTGAGCCGAAGGCTGCAAGTATGCTCCCTCTGTCGTGCTGTGTGGACTGATCAGCCCGGGTCCTGCAGGGTAGCTGGTACAGTGGCAGAGCAAGAGAAAGCGGTTGGAGGCATCCGTAGCTCCATGTGGAGACTGCTGCATTCCACTGGCGTAACGAAATTTGAGGGGGCCCCCTGCAAGGTATGTGGAGGGGCCCCCTCCAGACTCAATCAGGAGCTCTCCGGCCAGAGTACTGTACTGAAGGGGCCCCGGGAGCCTGGGGGCCCCTCGCACCGCAGGGGCTGTGGGGGCTGTGTTAGGCCACTTCTGCATTCTATGCAGTGGCCATTTTCCAGCATGCCTTGTAGGTGGAGAACAGATCCTTGGAGAAGTCCATAGGAAGTACATTGACTTTATGAGAAGCTGCTTCTAAATAGGATGTGCCTATCTTTTTATGTGTGGAGTTCTCCTCCGCCGGTGGAGTCTTTGCAGTCGTAAACTTACTATTAACTCTGTGTTTGTGAATACCAAAACAAACATAAATTTGCACAAAAATTAAAGTTCACCTTTGTGAATCAAGCCCAGAATGTCTGCCTCCTTCTCATGATATTTCTCTTGAGCATCCTGGAGGCTGATCTGGTTCCTAGTGTCGGCAGGGTCACATACTCAATGGGAAAGAGGGCAGAACCTAGGATGTGGGCCGTATTTATGTGACTTGAGCGTTAGGTGCATGGTGTTTCCATACTCCCTTCCAATGGAAGAGTTGTACCCCAGTGACCCCTCTCTCCTCCACACCAGGGGCAGACATCTCTCCAAGCAGACTCCTCCTGCTCAGTTAAGAGGAAGGAGACTCGTAAGTCAATTACAAGGAAATCTCCACCAAGTGATGAACACGATCCGTGCAGAGATCTCTGCCTAGGTGTGATCTGAACTCTCCACGTGCTGAGATCTCCGCACAGCCGTTACTCTTGGAGGGTACTACTTATGTTTGTCGCAAATTTCGAACTTTTTGGGGATTCAGAAAGAATTCCAGAAGCACTTCTGAATATTTTAGCAGATCGTAGCTATCCATTAATGCTCAGATGCATAAGCGTTTCTGTATACAGACTTGTAACAAATGTACTCTTAACTCCACAAGTAGAAAAGGGCAACAGAACAGTTTTTTTTATTTTCCCTTTCTTTCCCCATCTGGAAAATGCTTTTCCCAGAGGAAAATTATTTTCTATACAGTCCCATCAATTTTGGGTGTTCCTTCTATATTTCCACCCTCCTAACACATTTACTCCTAGTCTAGACAGGAGTACATTTGTGAACTTTTCCAGCATGCAGAGGCGTAACGGAGGTCCCCATGGTTCCATGTTTTGGAAGGGGCCCACTCAACCCTTAAGGCATGCCATTGCATACCTGACAGAATGCGTGCAGTGTGGCATGGAATAAGAGACATTTAAACACTCGGGAAAGCCACTCTGCTTCCCCAAGCAGAAAAAACCACACTGAAAAGCAGCACTGTATATGTAATATCACTGGCAGACAGAGGCCCAGAAAAAGGTAGCCCATGTCCCCGTGTCCATGGCAGAGGCATAATGCATGCCCCTGGGGCGTAGGGAGGGGGCAACCCTTCGGGGGGGGGCCATGAACGCCCAAGACGAATACATATCTGTGCCACCATCTGATGTGAGAGCCTGGGCCCCTCATGGAATTCTGCAGGGAGTGTTGTATTCCTCTTAGGGTGTTCATAAACGGGCTTTCCAGTATCATGTCCTTATATAGGCACAATTCGCCCTGCCCTTATATAGGCATAAAATCCCAGCCCTTATTTAGGCATTAACCGTGCACTCCAAATACAGGCATGGTCTCCGACATCCGTCCACCCTAACGTCACAACGAGTTCTTGAAGAACAGACCCTTAGGCTGCGGGAGTTTCCCTAGTCCAGGACTATTGATTTCTTCAAGGACTCATATATTATGCATGAACCATTATTCCTTAGGGGTTCATTCATGACGTCTTTCGCTGTCCAACTCACGTCAATACTAACATTCTTAGGTGCTTCTCAGGTATAAATATACCTTCCCTAGCCCCTGTAAATCAGAGGAGACCTCAACTTCAGAGGAGCCCGTTTCCCGGCCTGACGCACTGAGAAGACGCTGTCATCCCTGCACGCAGAGAGTCCAGCTTCCAGTGATCTGACTTCCCTTGCGGGGTGTTGGAGTTCGAGTCTGGCAAAGAGATTCCTACCTCTCTCATTCTTCAGGTATGGAGCAGACTAGAACCTAGAGGGACTCTCGGCATACTAGGCATACTGGGGTTAGCGTACTCTTAGTATACCATAGTAAGGAATACTTCACCTACTTCATACCTCGTCCTATACCTAGGTTAGGTTAGGTACATTGGGGTAGAACTAGATTAGAAACGCATCGTAGGAGTACTCGCATTTTTAGTCTGTGTTATTTATGTAACAACATATGTACTAAAAGATAATGCTCTCGCAGTATTATTTATTTTTACTGCTCACACTGTACATTATTTATCTCGCATACTGTCTTGTGATCGTAACAGCACATTTTACTTACACCAGAAACAAGACTGTTCAATAAATCCTTTTTTGAAACGCCCGTCTATTTCTTTCTGTGTAACTTGGAGAAAACTAAGCATGCACCACTGAGCTGGGTGAAATAGTTATCTATTGTTTCCACGACTCTGGGACACGTTCTGATTCTAAAGGGAAACACAGTGGTCATGTTTTGCGGCTGCCAGAAACTACTCCCTTCTTGTTGTCAAGGAGTTTCTAGTGGCCTCTGAGCTAGCTGGCACAAGTAATTAAGTTTAATATACTCGATAGGGACATACTGACCTTAGTCCTATGTCAAACCTATAGGATATATTATTCCAATGCGCAGAGCCTATTAGGGAAATAGGAGCTACACTACATGGCGCCCAACGGTTTGGTAAGGCAATAATTCAACGTTAGATACTGAGTAACTCAGCCGTGCTTTTTCTCTCAAGACCCCTACCCATATACTCCAAAAGACGTCTGGAGGGGGCAGGGTTAAGTATCCACCACGGCTACATAGGGCAATACCCTATATATTAGCTGTTTGGTTTGCTCAACGTTGAAGGATAAAGTGTTCCAAAATATTGTCCACCTAATCTTTGTTTCCTTGAAACTTGTTCTACATTTTTCAAAAAACAAAATAACTGAAGACGCCGGAAACGGTGTCGCTGCGGCTGATCCAGCCCAAGCAGCAGCCTTTAACATTACAGGTTTAAATGAAACCGAGGAGGGTGTAATAAACATCGCTCCAAACTTAAGAAGAGCCATCACTCTAAAACTTATAAAACATGGCCTACCACCAAGAGGAGGTAGAGCAGTTTTCGTGATAGAGGCACATGAATCCTTTCAAACAGAGGTATTCTATTCATGGGTAATATTTCCTGAATCCAATCCAATAACACACATGTTTCACTTCTACAAAGAAGATGAACCACCAGAGGAATACATTCCTTTCGAGGATATAGAAATTCCATTAACATACCAGGAGCATCAGCTCTGGTTTAAAGGCGCCCTAAAACATCACAAAAACATAACTAGGCTCGGTCCACTAGGTAGACCAGGAGCAACATGGCCGATTCTAGCTGGCTACACACCTCATCCTGACATTGAAGAGATGTCAGACGAGGATTTACTTACTCAACTCACAGAGTTAATAAAAATTTACAGACAATTGGTCCAATATGTCATGCGGACTTTCACAGTCCAGCAACCATTAACAATTCCAAATCAAACTCCTCACCAGGGGAATACACTAAAAATTACACCACAGACTCTATACGCAGTCATGGGTAAAATGCCCACAAAACGTGAGCAAATTCCATTCTGGATAGCTCAAAAAATTACTCAAATCGAAGCGGTATTTCCAAATACTAGCCCGTATGAGAAACACAGAATACTGACAATCAGTTTACTAATGGGGATCACACCACAACTGGAAGACTGCACCACTTGGGGCTCAGTCTTTGCTGACATCTATACTAAAACACATGGCATTCCGTCAATTGCGTTAATACCTGATGTCCTGAAACAAATTCAAAACGAATACGGGGCAGAGCCTGCTCTAAATTTAGGTATGAAATTACTGAAAAATTTCGACCAGGTCTCAACAATAATATTATCTAATATTAAAGGGGAGGCAGCAGCAGTGGCGATCCGCCAAAAATTAAGGGAATTTGATGTTACAGAACATCAACCAGAGCTACCCAGAATTATAGAACAATCTTATGCAGAATTAGGCAGAGATAGTTTGGGTGGAAGACCAGTGAAACCTAAGCTATCTGAAAGTCCTGAGAAGGACTCAATTAAACAAACTCCTACATCTTCTAAAAAGAAGTGGGAGTCTACTAAACAAAAATCAAACGAGAAACGTTCTCAATCCCGAGGTAGGTCTCCTCAAAAGGAGCCCTCTGAAAGGAGGTATAACCTCAGGAATAGGGATAATTTGAGAAAACCTGATAGGTATCAAGATACTGATACACGTTCCTCTCGTCCCTTTCAGATCTCATCACAGACTTCGGAAAGAAGAGGACGAACAGAACATAGAGAAGAACGCGTAAAATCGAAAGACGACAAACACGCTCCAAAAACCAAAGTAAAACCTCAATTCTCCAAAAAGAAAGTAGCAGGTCTAAAGATCAGACATGCCGAGAATACTGAGAACACAACTCAAGAATGGAGAATGGGCTCAGACAATGCTGGACAGTGCAGCAGAAGTCACAATAGTTCGCCAGAACCTGAAGGAACTTCTGGAGATAGTGGACTTGAATGAGTACATCACAGTTGAGCTGTAGACACCAGGGTTAGTACTCCACAAAAGTTATATGACATAACTCTCCGGATGGAGGGAGACAAACCTAGACAGGTGAAAGCACTTTTTTGGGAAAGACTATCAAAGGGCTATGACATACTTCTAGCAGAAAGGGACTGGCCACCACAATTTGTCAGGGAGTGCCCACACGGCGAGGACATAATTATGCCTGCCTTCTCCAACCATATAACAATGCATCTAAGATATACATATGCCAGGAAATGGGCAGTGGCCCAGGCCCCAGCATTATATAAAAATCATGTAGGATGGGATGAGGATTCACCTCACCATAAAATACATATGAAACATGAACCAACTGCACAACGGCAGTACCCAATAAAGCAAGAAGCTAAAAAACAGGTCAGGGAGATCTTAGATCAACTTGAATATCGAGGGGTGATTGAAACATGCACCTCCTCAATGAACAATCCTTTGTTTCCTGTCTCCAAACCAGACAATACATATCGTCTAGTTTTGGACTACAGACACCTAAACACTTGTTCTAAAACTTTTGCAGTGCAAAATGCACATAGCACAGCATTAATGAATAACATTGTGCGTAAAAAATATAAAACAACATTAGACATCTCAAATGGTTTCTTTTGTCAAAACATAGCACCTGAAAGCAGGTACTTAACAGCATTCTCCATAATGGGGACCCAGCGTCACTTTTGTCGACTCCCACAAGGGTTCAAGAACAGCCCAGGTTTATTCTCAGCGAGGGTAACGGAGTTACTACAAATTTATGACAATGAGGCATTGTCCTATGTCGATGACATCTATCTGACAGACGATGACCTGGAAAAACACTTGAACAGGGTGAGCACCATTATACTGGGATTCGCCTCTGAGGGCTACAAGTTCAACTTTAAAAAGTCCAGAATTGCCCATCTCAATGTCCTATTTCTAGGATATGAGCTTTCAAGTGAAGGCAAGAGCTTGGCAGCTAACTTTTTAGAAAAGTGTGCGCTGCTACAACCTCCAAAAAACGCTAAAAAACTTACAATCCATCCTGGGTTTCCTAAATTTTGGAAGAACATACAGTCTAAATTACGCAGAAAGGGTTAAACCTCTCTACGCATTAATCAAACCTGATTTTTCGATCAGAAACTGGACACAGGAACACACAGAAATCTTGCGTTCACTCCAGGCTAACATGTTAGCAACAAATCACTTACAAACACGTGTAAGTCAATGAAATTTGGTGATCCGAATAATTTCGGGTCAATTTGGATTCACCTACTTAACCTTCAATGAGGGTGAGAAAATACCAATCGCATACAAATCTCATTTGTACACACAAGCGGAAATGCGCTTCAGTTCAACTGAAAAAATTCTAACAGCATTTCAAACCGCTGTAGCAAAAGAAAGAGCCTTAGCCCAAGGGAAACGCATTATTGTCGTAACCCCAGTACCAGCTTTAGAAGCGGTCACAAAAGCAAGCATTCCAAATGCTAAAGCATTACATCCAAGATGGATACAATGGGTTAATTCTCTTGCTGCAACAGATGTTGAATATGTTTTCGATCCAGATTTAAAAACACAAGCATTCCTGCAATACGAACATGAATGTCCTCTGCCTACTGAAATTCTGCCTCTCGATCAGTACGAATTTATAATTTACACTGACGGATCCGCACAACCCGCAACAGGGAGTAAGCAAGCTGACAGTGCAGCGTGTGCAATCGTTAAAGGTCGCATGCGAAATGGCATCTTCAGACCTATGGTCACTAAAACACAATCTCTAGGGGATTGTACAGCTCAGCGAGCTGAACTACAAGCATTCAAACTGGCACTTGAAAGTACAGATCGAGAATTCCCCACACTGATAGTGTGCGATTCCTTTTACTGTGTTCAGTCGTATAATGACTATATACAAAACTGGCTTGAAAATGGTTTCAAAGATGCGAAAGGTGGCACAATAAAGCACAAAATGCTTTGGGAACAAGTAGTTCAGTTGAAAAACGAACTACCAAAGGCTCACGTGATCCACACACTGAGTCATCAACGTGATGGCGTTCACGTTGCAGGAATTCATTGGCTGATGAAGCCGCAAAGGGGGCTGTGCAGAAGGCTTCCGTAGCTGCGATCACTTGTTCAAAAACAAAAATAGACGGTGAGATAATGTTGGCTGTCAATGCTTCAAGCAAAGGCAGCAGTGCAGCGTGCTACAAAAGTTTCCACTCAAGTACTCTTATGTAATTGATGCGAACAACGTTCCTTTTGCTCGAATCCCTGGAGTGGGGGATAGGGTAATTCCAAACAAGGAACACAGATTAGGACTAATCCTAGCAGCACACGAAGGGATAGCTTCTGCCCATGCAGGTGTTTCAGCGACAGTATCTTTACTCAAGCAAAGATATTGGTGGCCTGGCATTCGGAAACAAACTAAAAACTATGTTTTAGAATGTGATATTTGCCAACAGATGAAAGTCTCAACAGTGAAACGTCCTGCGCAGACACCCCTGTTAATTTCAGACAAACCATTAGCTTGTGTTTACCTGGACCACTGCGGTCCCTTGCAAAGGGACAGTAACTATAAATACATCATGGTTGCAGTGGATTCATGCTCTAGGTTCCTATGGTTATGGCCTCAGTGCTCGGCTGACGCTCGAACTGTTATAAAAGATTTGCGAGTCTTTATCGGCACATACGCAATAGGCACGCTACATTTTGACCAGGGTCCTGCGTTTAGCTCTAGGGCTTACAAAGAAGCCATGGCCAGTCTGGGCGTTGCATTGCGGTACTCCTCTCCATTCCACCCTGAGGGAAATTCTGTTGTGGAAAGGAAAAACCGGGACATAAAGCAGTCTATAACAGCTAGGGTATTAGGTTCGGGTGAGGGGGGGGTCAAACACCTTAGTGGGGTTCAACGCTCTTTGAACAACCTGCCAAGAAGTTCTCTACGGGGGGTCACTCCATATGAGGTCCTATTTGGGACAAGAATGTGGGTACCAGACCTTGAACACGTAGGCACAGTGGTGGAAAATAAACCCTTTGATATCAGAGATCGTTTGGCTGTTTTACAGGAACTAAACAAGTTAAGAACTAAACAAAGCAACGTATTCCTACAGCCAACCACCAATGGGGATCAACCGGCTGTCCCGGCATGGCCTGTCTGGATTCCAAAAGTTGGGGATCTAGTCAGAGAAAAGATTGCTGACAAGAAGGAATTTGGACAACCAGTACCTGTCCTAGCAGTTCAAGGAACAAGAACAGTACTTCTGCCGCCCCTTGCTGGAAGAAAGGAGAAAAGATTTGTGTCCATCGACCTCATCAAACCACAGTATGTGGCCAATACTAAGGGGCCGATTCCGATTCGGGCCGGAAATCTCTCCGACCGAGCCGGACCCGGAGAGATATCCGACCGAATCGGACCCGTGCAGCCCGACCGAACGAGTACGATGCGCACGTATGCCATCGGACTCGAGTCGGTCGGACTCCCATTGAAGTCAATGGGAGCCTGTCGTACAACGCGTACGCGGGCTCCCATTGACTCAATGGGTGCGAGGCGGACAAGTGCGCCCCCTACAGCGTGTACGCGGCGAAGCGATTCGCGCCGTACACGCACAGGTAGGGGGGACCCATGGGTCCCCCCTGTGTGCGACTCGCGTGGCTACGCGTACAGGGGGGTCCGACACGGACCCCCAAAGTACGGCTCCGACAGCTCTTTCGAGCCGGAGTGCACGGCTCGGTCGGACTGCTCGCGGCGCGCATCGTACTTACCCGGCCGGGGAACGTCTCCATTGCGTGGTGCGAGTCGAGTCCGTGCGAGTCGGTCGGTGCGGTTAGGGCCGGGATCGAGTCGGTCGGAGCGGTCGGGATGCCCGGACGAGTCGGTCGCCGATTTCGCATCGTACTCGCTCGTCCGGACGCGCGTACGAATCGGTCGGGCAATAGGGCTCCGAATCGGATCCGGTTAAGCCGAATCCGATTCGGAGCCCTACCGGCCGAGATCGGAATCGGCCCCTTTATAGTAGGCCTCGTGGACTCCGACCTAGTAGCAGATGCACTCCTCTCGCTACTATCCAAGAGGTTCAGACTGAAAGACTGATAACAATCGAGAACTCAGCTGTAACTGATGGAGGACTAAGCAACAATGCTATGGAACTCATCCCTCTTGAACACCAAATAACAGTTCGTCCAAATACACCTGTCTACACCAACGTAACAAGTGATGAACTGGTTCCAGTGATTTCTACAAATCCTGATGCAATTCCAACAATTGACAGAACTGCTTCTGGCTATTTCATTAACTTTGATACGTTCTCAGAAGATCCTAGTGAACCTGAAATGACGCCAGCATCATTGAAATTCAAGCAGCAAGTACAAGACACTTTCTGAAAAAGACTTATTTGGTTTCTCCATGGATTGAACTCTGGATTACATCTGGACTTTTTGTTTTCCTGCTCTGGCTAGCTTTGGTTACAACTGTGAGCGTGCTTATAAGTGGTAGATACATCCATGTGAACACTGAAGGAAAAGACGTGAACATACTTTTGAAACCTCATAAATCTTCCCATCGTGAAGCAAGAGACTTGTCATCAGTGAACATCACAGCTGTTCCTATACAGGATGGTATAGTGTGGGACAAAACAGATTTTGAAATCTTCGGCCCGACGGAACAATTGAACATTCCACATTTGTTTAAAATTTCACTAAGTGATTTAATTACGTCCAGTACCTATTCAGATGATTGGGACTTTGAGACTGTCAATGATATAATGTTTGACCTAGAAAAATCTGCTGCATTTTCTAAACATAAATATTTAGAGGGTTCATCAGACTATGAACAAATGTATTGTTATAACCACTATGGTCATCATTATTTGCATAAATCTGCATATCCAAGAAATGTGTTTATGTTTAACCAATGGGAACATTGTCCTACACCACCTAAAGGTAGTTCAAAAACATTTGCTAGTAAGTTTCCATATTTTTCAGGATACAATACATCTGAACCAGAAATGTTTTACTATAAAAATGTAAACAAGACAGGGCTGAAAATTATGTTAACAAATACAAAACAGATGTACTCTGCATTATTTAATGCCCAACTGTCTAGACAGGGTTTCGACTTTTGGAAAGACACAATAGACACCAAAACAGTCTGGGGTACTAAAGATTGGCAAGTGCAGGGGATAGAAGCTTTATTTAGAGCCTGCATCATCCCTGAACAAATAATGTTTTTGAATGAAACCATCCAACAAACGTCTTGTCTTGGATTAGCCAAGATCAAAGAGATGAACACACCTTCTGTACCAACACCTGCCAGAGATAACAATACACAGGCAGTGGTGACAGTTGACAATATACTACAACTCAACAGATCTAATCCTGATTGGAAAAAATGGTTGATCTGGCCAACAGACACGAATAACTGTCAGGAAAGATTCCTGAATAAAACTCAGGGCTTTACTATTAATAGGCCAGACCCAAGATACGTCCAAAGACAACATCCGGGGGTAGTAACAACATACAGTGTAGGAAAATTATGCCTCGATTGGCTGCATAAGTCTACACTACAAGATGTGAAACAACACTTAACCTTACTTAAAAAGGACGCAGACCTTAGGGAATTCTTGCTTGGACCAAGAAAACCGCGTCAAAAATGTTTCATATATGCCGGCATTTATGCTGCTTATAATGAAGCATGGAAAGTATCACAGATGGAGGCTGCAGAACGAATACATGAACTTGATCGTATTAATTTAGAGAAAACACTCTCTGTGGTCGACAATGGGTTAACAACTTTGTCCTCCAGAATATATTCATTGGATGGCATTGTATCCTCTGCTATCGACATACTAGAACAAGATTTGGCGATGTTACAGCAAGGCCAGTCTCAATTACGTTCTATTATGTTATTAAGCTGGACGCTGCAATCTTTGCGAGCGGGCTATGTGCCTTGGCGTTTTATCAACACAACGGCTCTGTTTGCAGAATACAATCTAACTGATAAACAGATCGAACTGGCACAAAGAGGAGCAAGGTATACAGTGCTGAGCATTGAAAAACTGGAAAAGTTACCATTCACAGAGGCAGAAAAACCAGCTACAGAATGGCATATTCATGGCAAAATAACATTACCTGTGAGTACTTTTCAGTTTCAGTATTGCCTCAGACAAATGCAAGCAGGCAAATATGAAAGGTTGGGTAAGGAATACATTAAGACATCTTGGGATTTACCGTATACATATAGATGTTGGAGTGGGGATCGTGAAGTGTTTTTGAGCGGTACAAACTGTAAACTTGCACTAAGCGGTTCGCTTATATGTCAGGACATTTCTTTACACGGGGCTTGTAATGGTTCTGTGGCAAATTTGTCTTGCCATCAGCAGGGTTCACCAGCTGCTGTGATTAATCCAACGTTTGGACAACTTTCTAATGGGAGTTACCTCATGTTGAATGATCAGAGTTGCTGCGGCATGTTGCCAGGCATCCCATATCTAGTAACGGTCAACTCCAGGGTCACTTGCTGTATGCAAGTATTGTTTGCCCCAATAGACACAGTCAGGGAGTCGCCTCTATGGCCTTCGCTGAATGTCTCTTTTATAAGATTTGATACTTTGAGCAGAATGAAAGCCATGCTTTTACAGCAAACAGTGCCTTTGACCTCGGCCAAAGAAACCTATGATCTACAAGTTGCAAGGACTTCGGCTGAGATACAGACTTTAATACGTACAAACTGCCCTATACATTTCGTAGAAATGATATCACGTATCTTCAACATGTCTGATACAACTGGCATTATACATGTATTTAAGAGCATCTGCTCCGGTCTGTTAGCACCTTTCCAGGCAATACTCGGAATCATCCCGAACTTTGCACATTCGGTGTTTGGTGGCATACCATTAATTCTAGCACTTGTTGCCGAATTCTATTTCTCTTCCTGCTATTGCGCTATGGCCAGCCTATTCGCAGACATCACTCCGAGCGAAATGGAGAAAGCTCTCCTTGAACGAAAGTGCCGTGAGCGAATAGTACAGCTATTGGGCATGACTCGTCTACGGGACCTTAATACAACTTGGTTCCTGTCATTCAGACCAATCTGGCAAGATTGCATCTTACCTGTTCTACGATGCCTGCTATGCGGTGAAGAATGCGTGTTGGACACCTGTCTAACATTTCCATCAGCTACGCCAACGGATGTCGATACTCTGCTGGACCCGATAACGGCCCATGCTCTGTGTTGTCCCCAGAGGCTACCAATCCTGATGTCAGCATTCATTGAGATCTCACAGACGCTTCCGGCTGCTGCTGAGGTACGAGAAAGATCTACAGGCACACAGGTAACAACGGACGCGAACTTTGCTGCGGCACCCTATGCTGGAAGCGAAGCTTCACATCTCTGTGCAATTAATCTGCTACACGAGGTGTTCCAACTGACACCAACTACAGTGGACGATGTTTTGTCTATAGAAGTAGATGATCTCATGTTTACACCAGACCCTTAAACTGACTCTGATTCAGCATACAGTGTTCCAGAGATGCAGTAACAATTTGGCCTTCATTTTTCAAAACAAGTTGAAACTCTACCAAAATTGAATTTTTTTCCCATTTTTCGAACGAAAATGGCACTACAATCTGCTTAAAGTAGAACTAGCCTTATAATACAGACTTCAAGGTACTTCCACGGACACTTAGGGCCCGATTCTGATGCGGGTTGGAAAAGCTTCCCGACCGAATCGGTTGGGAAATGGTTTCCGACCCACTCGGATCGGGAAAGTCCGACCGGCGGAGTAGGATGCATCCGGATGCTTCCAGATACGATTTGGTTGAACTCCCATTGACTTCAATGGGAACATTTGTTCCTAACCGCATCAGAATTGGGCCCTCGGTCGGGAAGACACGTTCCCGATCCGATTTGGAAGGAGCAAATGCCGTTAGGAGGCCTTCCTAAATGCATCAGAATCAGGCCCTCGGTCGGGAAGCTTTTCCAACCCGCATCAGAATCGGGCCCTTAGTCATCTTGTGTGTCTAAAACAGTTCATTAATTTTCATGACATGAAATGACTTTGATTTTTGAACAACTTATCGATCATTTTTTTGTCACATGTAAATATTACTGCTTATTTCATTCCAATTGCATTTATTTTCGAACTTTATGCCTGAAATGAAAAGCAATGCTTCAAATGTACAGTACCTTTTTGCATTCTAATAGGTTTTTTAAATGCCTTTTTTAAATGGTTTTATGAAATATTTTAGAAATATGCGGTACTCCATTTTAATGTTTAGCATTTTAAATGTTTAGCATTTTAGTATTATCGTACACATGAAAGTGGAGTGGGTGTTGTATTCCTCTTAGGGTGTCCATAAATGGGCTTTCCAGTATCATGTCCTTATATAGGCACAATTCGCCCTGCCCTTATATAGGCATAAAATCCCAGCCCTTATTTAGGCATTAACCGTGCACTCCAAATACAGGCATGGTCTCCGACATCCGTCCACCCTAACGTCACAACGAGTTCTTGAAGAACAGACCCTTAGGCTGCGGGAGTTTCCCTAGTCCAGGACTATTGATTTCTTCAAGGACTCATATATTATGCATGAACCATTATTCCTTAGGGGTTCATTCATGACGTCTTTCGCTGTCCAACTCACGTCAATACTAACATTCTTAGGTGCTTCTCAGGTATAAATATACCTTCCCTAGCCCCTGTAAATCAGAGGAGACCTCAACTTCAGAGGAGCCCGTTTCCCGGCCTGACGCACTGAGAAGACGCTGTCATCCCTGCACGCAGAGAGTCCAGCTTCCAGTGATCTGACTTCCCTTGCGGGGTGTTGGAGTTCGAGTCTGGCAAGGAGATTCCTACCTCTCTCATTCTTCAGGTATGGAGCAGACTAGAACCTAGAGGGACTCTTGGCATACTAGGCATACTGGGGTTAGCGTACTCTTAGTATACCATAGTAAGGAATACTTCACCTACTTCATACCTCGTCCTATACCTAGGTTAGGTTAGGTACATTGGGGTAGAACTAGATTAGAAACGCATCGTATGAGTACTCGCATTTTTAGTCTGTGTTATTTATGTAACAACATATGTACTAAAAGATAATGCTCTCGCAGTATTATTTATTTTTACTGCTCACACTGTACATTATTTATCTCGCATACTGTCTTGTGATCGTAACAGCACATTTTACTTACACCAGAAACAAGACTGTTCAATAAATCCTTTTTTGAAACGCCCGTCTATTTCTTTCTGTGTAACTTGGAGAAAACTAAGCATGCACCACTGAGCTGGGTGAAATAGTTATCTATTGTTTCCACGACTCTGGGACACGTTCTGATTCTAAAGGGAAACACAGTGGTCATGTTTTGCGGCTGCCAGAAACTACTCCCTTCTTGTTGTCAAGGAGTTTCTAGTGGCCTCTGAGCTAGCTGGCACAAGTAATTAAGTTTAATATACTCGATAGGGACATACTGACCTTAGTCCTATGTCAAACCTATAGGATATATTATTCCAATGCGCAGAGCCTATTAGGGAAATAGGAGCTACACTACAGGAGAAGGGCATCATTTTGCGTTAGGCCCCTGCAGGGATGCATATGGAGCAGGCCTCCATCCCCAACCTTTGTGATTGCGGGAGCGGTCAGCGGCGTTAGGCGCACCTCAGACTGCTGTCCAGGCTGTCCAGGAGGAGCAGCATCTGGGACAGCACACTTAGCTCCACCTCCCTCCTTGTGATTCTTAATGTAATGCACACATTATTTGTGGCGAGTTTCTAGGTGCAAAGTATGACATGATTAGCACCTACCTGCAGGCAAACTTGACAAAGTGTAAGCTGTCAAAATTGCTTCTGCTGTCTGAAGACTTTGTGAGATGGTGGCAAACAGCGGTCCCACAGACCCACTGCATGCTGTCTCCGAGGTCACAGTGACAGAAAGCCACATCCTTGCATAGTGACACCTGTCTCCTTAGGGGTTCGAGGTTGCCATTCAGACACTCTGTGAACTGGAATGCTGGGACAGAAGTCTGCTGTCTCTTCCTGGCCTCCATCCAAGCATTTGCCAGTTTTCACATAGTCACAATCTCATTCCTGCCTCATTAATAGTGAGGTGGGAGACATGCTTTTTTGTGACAAGTGGCCTCTGTGGTGCAAGGAGCTCCCTCTGCAAAGGGAGAGGCTCTTCGCTGTTCAGTGGAATGCAGGAAGCCAGTTTTGTGCCAGTTTTGTGCATCAGGGACTAAGATTGCTCTAAATTACCTCTCTGATGCACCATATGATGAAGCAGCATTGCATGGACGTTATAAGATGTATTCCTGTAACTTTCTTTTCAATTATTTCACATTTTTGAAACATGAAATGTATAAATTGCTTGAGTGATACGAGCTAGGATGGTGTATTAGCTACAAACTCTATAACTGTTTTCAGGTAGAGGTTGTGCGATTGCTGTGTTGGGAACTGTGGCCAATGTGCTTTGTTTTGTAAAGCCCTATATATGGCAGCATGTTTCTTTGGCATTATTTTAAAACACTTTGTGGTTATGCGCAATTACTATGAGACACTAAATTCTATTTTGTGTGCAAACACGTTTGTGCATAAAACAGGATTACTGTCTGTCCTCAGTTTGTGGGAGTTTGAACCCACAATTTGTGGCAGAAAAAAGCTGATGTAAATAACAGGAGCAAATTGTGCACGTGTTGCCTGAATATGCAGGACTGAGGTCTAACAATTTGTTATTTGTGTTATTCTCTATTCCTGTGGAATTGGGGAGAGTATGCATTCCTACTAACTGGCGAATGTTATGCTATAGCTTGTCTGTGATTGCACAATTTACAGTCGCAAAAGTCTTTCCAGCACGAAAATGACCTAGGGGCAGATTTATAATTTTTAAGCACAATGCCGCATTGCTATGTTGTGTTGCGTATAAAAAGAAAAGGAGTACAGAGCAAATATTTATTAAAAATAACCTGCTGCTGCTCTCTGCATAAACTATTTCAGTGAAAGGCTGGAGTGCAGATGTGGGTTCACTGATAGAATATCGATGTTCAAAATATCGATGTTCAAAATATCGAAAAAAATATAGACTACAAAAATATCGAGTCCCATACCTACACAGGTAAGCACAAAAATATCGAATAAAAAATATCGATGTAAAAAATATAGACTACAAAAATATCGATTTAAATATATATATAAAATAAAATATTATATATTAAATATTAATATTAATTTTAACAAAATAAATTAAATGTATTATAATATACATTTTTACAAAATATTACAAATAAACTTAATTAAAAGAAAATAAACACACAAACATAATAATTTATACATATATATATATATTTACTTTAAAATAATTAATAAACTATTATCTTTAATTTATTTTAAAACTTTAAAATTATATATAAATAATATATATATATATATAAATAATTTAAAATATAAAAAAACATTCTAGAATAAATTAAAACATTAAACTATGAAAAAATATTTAAACTTAAATTGCCCATTACAATCAGTGCAACAGTAGGAAAAGTGTTGGATAGCAAAATAATCCCACCCTTTACACCTATAAACACCACAACACACACCTAAAATTAAATAAACATTACCATAATTAATTACCAATTAATTCATTAAAATTAATTAATAACCAATTATTAATACATTAATAATAAATTACTTTACACATTTAACACTATAACATCTCAATTAAGCAAATATTAATAAATAAAAATTAATCAACACATTTAATATAATTAAATTACTTCCCACCCTATTCCCCTATAAACCCACAACCCGCTACAGAACTAAAAACGCAAAATTCACATTAAAAAAAATTAATAAATTTAATATCATTAAATTTCTTCCCACCCTATTCCCCTATAAACCCACAACCTGCTACGGAACTAAAAGCGCAAAATAAAAAAAATAAAAATTAATAACTACTAAAAACGTAACACATATATTAAAAATACAAACAATTCTTATACAAAAAACATACATCACATACATATAAAATATATACTAAAATACATAACAATAATAAAAAAATGATATTTTTAACAACTATATTTTTGCAAATGATATTAAACACTTCGATATTTTTAAAATCGATATTAATTACCTTAAGTCGATATTCTTCACCACGATATTCTTGCTGTTGATATTTCTGACCCACGATACTAATGACTCGATATTTGTGCAACTCAATATTTTGTACTCAATATTCTGTCTCTGCACCTGCAGATGTGATATTTAAGACAATTCTTGTAAGGTAAGTGCTCTTTGAGAGCAGTTTTAACTGCTGCGAGCAGAGTGATTGAGCACGTTTCTGCTGATACAGAGTTCATGTTTAGTGGCCCCATTAACTGAAAGGTACTGGACCCGGATGCTTCACTAGCAGGTTTGGTTGTAGCTGGGAAAATTGTGAACACGAACACTCGGTTGCGAGTAGGCATGTACCGACTCAGGATTACAGAGTGGTAGTTTGGGGAGGAACACTGTTTGGATGTGAAGACCATGATGAGACCCTGTTTGTAGGTGACAACCAGCCGGTAGAGGTACTGTGTAGGTGGGTGTCTGGGGAGATTCAAGAATGATCTTGTTATCTAGTAAGGGGGGACGCATTGGGGCAGACACACTGCAGTACCCACTAGTGAGTTTTATAGTAGAGAATTTTACTTACGTTTACTTAGGAGGTGGCACGCTGAATGTCTTGGCTTTTTGGAAAGAAATATGTGTTATTGCATGTTTTCTTCATATTCAATATTAGAAATGATTTGGTTATGAAGGTATCCATGCTGTATGTAGGTACGTCAGTGGTGTAACAATAGCCCCCGCAACCCCGCGGTGTGGGGTTGCCCCAAGCTCCAGGGGGACCACCAGCACTGTGCATGGGCGGCGGGACCCTGGCATGAGAGCTCCGGACTGGGTCCGGAGCATGGGGGGGCCCTCCGTGCAATTTGCAGGGGGGCCCCCTCAAGTTTTCTTACACCACTGCCAGCATGGTAAACTACAAGTAAATTATTAGTGAATACCCAGCAACCTATTCAGGGCCGTAGCCACGGGGGGCCTGAGGGGGCCGGGCACCCCCGTAAAAATGCCTGGCCCCCCTAAATGCAACAGCAAGCATGTCAGAGATTGCTTTCAGAATGAAAGCTTGCTCTGCATTGCTTACACGACTAGTGAGGTAATCTCAGAGGCAGCAGTCCCAAAAAACAGAAAATCAGGAAAAGGCCTCATTTTTAGTTTTTACACATATGCCTATCGCTTTTGCTAAGGATTTAGGAAAGAGAAAAGCCTGAAGGGAAAGCACTGCTAGAGCCACGGTCAGAGGTTTCTGGATAGGGAAAGCAGCAACATTGTAATAATTTTGCAGAGGGTGGCGGGAGGAAGCAGGTTTCTCCTGGGCCCTATCCACCACACCCCCAAGCAAAACAGCAACATTTCTCTTCAGTCTGCAGCTCCTCTTGGGATTGCAGCAGCGCAAGACACACTGGCCATCAATCAAGTTGAAGATCAGGTCACTTTTCGATTCAGTTTTATAGTTTGGCTCACAGAATGAAATCATACCCATTCTCTGTGTTCAAAGTAGCATTAGGTAGTCAGTGAATAAACAGTCACACTCAGCCAGAGAGCATGCTGCTTGTATATGGGGGCTGAGCTGGGTAGGTCTCTCCTGTGGGGCAATCTACCAGTAGCAGGAGGAGTTAACTGACAGGTCAGTGGGTTGGCTTTTTTGGCTGTTTGTGGTCTGTGTATGGTCTGGAGAGCTGTTTTTTTACAGTTGATTGCTACAGCCATTGCCTGCAGCAAGCACATTGTATGCGTCTCCCATATCTTGCAAAACAGCCATAAAGCCTGTCTCTGCAAGCTCAAAACTAATCTGATTTATAAATGTGGGGTTCTCTATCTGATTCGCTAATGAGTCCAGGTTTCTTTTGGTTTTCTAGCCTATTTTCAGTCACAGTCCAAGCCTGAGGCTGAGAATGGAAACAGAGGGTCTGCCTTCTGTGATCCCTTGACTGTGGCCTCAACACTGTTAAAAGAGGAAAGAAGGTCTTGGGAAGTGAGTCAATGAGTGAGGAAACAAAATTATTTTGCATTCCTATGAGAGAATGGGTGGGTGAGATAGGTTTCTTGTAGTGCTGCAGTGAATATGTTTCTAACCCCATAGCCATGCAAGTCCCTCTTTGTTTGTTCCTGAAGAGAGGAAACGACCTGACACGACTTCTTCTCTTTGAAGAAGGAATCCTCCACCCTCAGTCTTAGAAAAAAAGGTTTGCTCATTCCAACAGCTTATTTTAGCATAGAAAAACATGCTCTTATGTCTTTATAGGTGTGCAGAACAACAGGGTTTACAGGATTGGGGTATAGTGTTAGTGAACGCAACGAAAAGACAATTTTCAGAATTTTTCAGAGGGCAGCATTAAGAGTTAGTGAATAGAGACATGCAAGGACACTGCTTACATTGGAAGGGGGAGGGACAGCAATGTTAACTTCAGGAAATACAAATGATGGCCTGATACCAACACTAAGCAGAACTAATGGCAGTGTCAAAGTCTGTATATTGTATTGTAGTGATATAGCGCTTCATACCCTTAACAAGGTGCCAAACGACGTGCATATTTGTGTCTGCATATATGTCCACTGATATGTATGCTGGTGGGTGAGTGTGTGTGTGTTTCTGTGTGATGGACGTGGGGAGGAGAGGCTGTCTTTCTATTCCCAAACTAAGACAGAAAACCCCTACCAATTTTGTTGAGTCTATCATTTTTAAGCAAAAGTTCCTTTAGTTTTTATTTCTCCACTTTGACAAAAACCTTCAGTTCAATGTGAATTAATAGAGAAAATATGTTTCCATGACTTCTTTGGTACATCTCCTATTCCAACATGTTGATGTGTATGGTCATTTGTCCACTTTCACAGCTATCGCTGCCCATCTCACTGGTATGCCTGTTTATTGGCAGAAGGTGTAATTAAAACACAAGAAACCTTTGTCCGTTGATGATACCCAGAATCCCCCAGTGCCTGGCCTGGAACTGAAGCCTTGCAAGGTGAAGGGAGATTCTTTAATGTGGCACTGTTCACAGGAATATGCTAAATTGACTGTCTTCCTCAGCTGTCTCATTCCCTTTCCTGGATGCAAGAAGAAATCTGCCTTGCACTGTGCTAGTTTGCAGGAGACCAAAAGATGTTCTGATGGCAAAGCATATGAGATAAATGTTAGCAGCTCTAAAGTTGAGCCAGTAATTCATTTTAGAGCATCAGGACAAAACTGGGTTTTTTGTATCATGCTTTCAGTGACCCTGCTATGGCTCAGTAGCAGGGGCGTAGTGGAGGCCCCCACAGCCCCCAGGATTTCTTGTTTTGGAGGGGGACCCCTCACCCTCTAAGCCATGCCATTGCGGAATGTGTGCAATGGCATGGAATAAGAAATAGTTAAATGCTCTGGAAAGCAACTCCCAAGCAGGCCCTTGCAGTGTAAGGGGGGCCCCAACCATTCAGATGTCCCCCATTGAGACCAAGACCAGTGAATATCTGTGCAATCTGGGATACGCCGGGGTCCTTCATCACATTCTGCAAGGGGGGCATCATTTTGCCTTATGCTACTGCTCAGTAGTTTTATATTTTTAACAAAATAAACCATCAGAACACCGCAGCTAAATGTGAGTGACATGTACACATTTTATTTCATGAATGAGAGAAGTGACAGTGGTACCAGTACCACCAAAGCACCTTTCCCCTTTTAGCCTGACAACTCTTGAAGCAGGAAGGGTGGTCCAGGACAATCAGTAATATGGTAGTATCTTCCTGTCTGGATCTGGTATTTGCAAGGTTGCATTTACATTTGGATTTAAAACCTGTGTTAAAAACAAATCAGAGCACTCAAGTCAACCTATGAAATACAAGTAACCTATCAATTTGTTTTTTACATTGAATCCTGTTTCTAGTAGATTGACATTTATTATATATTCAGGACTACAAATACCACAATGTAAAAGAAAACAGGAATAGAAAAGCTACTACAACAAACAAAGAACACCTGTAGGTTGAACCAACAGTGCATGAATGTGGAATTCTGCAGATTCAGAAAACATTTTAGTCTGCAATGTATTGGTACTGATGTTCAAACCTATTTGGACATCAGTAAGGTGCAGTACATTGTAAAATTGTGCATTGTACATTGCATAATACTGGCAGTAGGCAAAGTTGAGAGTGACTTGGTAAGAAAATATTTGGGAGCTGGATTTCATTTTAAAACAGTAAGCACTGCAAGCTTCACATCCAGCTCATCAACCTCGTGAGAGACAGAACTCATAAGAAGCACACTATTATGCCTGCTGGGCCACCTACTGTTAAAGGGTTTACAACGAATCCCATAAACCAGCTTTTACATACACAATCATACATGCAGCACACACAGACTTCAACATATAGCACAACACTAAGCACACTACATATTAAGCAAAAAGACAGACCATAGACGCAAACTTAAGTCATCACAATTGCAGCACATATAAGCCTTGCATACTAAGCATATAGCACACACGTCACAACACCACAAACAATACATACGGAAAAATCGCAAACACACATCATGCACAGCTATATTTTCAGCTGCACTTTGTCTCTCCCCATAACTGATGCAGGTCTAGAAAGTGCCCCTATGTAGAATCAGTTATTATTGCTTCAATGAAAACTGGGCAATGAAACAGGTCACCTCTATTATAGCCCCCAATATGACAAATCTGATCAATGCTTCATTGTCTACGGGAACAGTCCCCATTAAATGGAAAGGAGCCATGGTAAAAGCTCTACTTAAGAAGCCCAATTTGGATCCAGCAGACCTGGGCAACTATCGTCCCATATCCCTCCTGCCTGCAATAAGTAAGATAGCCGAAAAATATGTTAATCAGATCCTCTCCAGATTTCTTGAAACACACAACTTGCTCCACTCTTCTCAAACAGGGTTTCAACCACGCCAGAGTACCGAAACGGCACTCTTAGCAGTGGTAGAGGAAAGCAAGAAAATTCTTGACTCAGGAGGTGCTGCAGCCATACTACTCCTAGACCTGAGCGCCGCATTTGACACGGTGAACCATTTGATCCTGATCCGGCGTCTCAAGAGTATAGGAGTGGATGGCATGGTACTTCAATGGCTATCCTCCTTTTTGGAGGGTAGAACCTTCCAGGTATTTGAAGAGAATACTGCATCTAAACCCACCCCCCTGTTGAGTGGGGTACCACAGGGCTCGTCCCTTAGCCCCACGCTTTTTAATGTGTATATGGCCTCTCTGGCAGCCATTGTAGCCCCTTATGGAATCCGGATGGTAACCTATGCCGATGACACGCAACTGGTGGTGGGGCTCAACCAAGCTGACCAAAAAACTCATGCCCTCTATACCTGTCTAGAGGACATCTAAAGATGGATGGATGCATCCCAGCTTAAGCTCAATGGAGGAAAAACTGAGATTATGCTAATGGGCAATACTACGAGTTTTAAGTGTTGCTCCTTTTGGCCTCCCTGCATGGGTCCAGCCCCGGACCCAAAGTCAGAAATTAAGAGCCTGGGTATATGGTTGGACCAAGATATGAGCTTCAGGACGCAGGCTTGGAAGACGGCAGGCCTCTGCTATGGCCTACTTAGAATGGCCCGAAAAGTTCTGCCCCTCCTCCAACCTCAGGCCAAAAGAGTACTGGTCCAATCACTCATACTCTCTAGATTGGAATATGGGAATGTTTTGTATTTAGGCGCCCCCATTTCAGTAGTCGCCAAACTTCAATCGGTTCAAAACAGCGCCGCCAGACTACTAACTGGAACTAACAACAGACAATCCGCAAAACCCGCTCTTCGTTCCCTCCACTGGCTCCCAGTACAGGAACGCATTAGATTTAAAGCCCTATGTCTGGCACACAAGTCTATGCAGGGGATAGGGCTGCCTATTAATTCAACTATGATTTGCCCTTATAAAGTAAGCAGGAATCTCCGGTCAAATAACCTGTATTTAGCAGAGATTCCGAGGATCAAGAGGTCCAGAAGTGGTGGTCGGCTGTTTTCTTATAACGCCTCCAAACTCTGGAACGCCTTGCCCCTACACCTTCGCACAGTCTCCAACCATCTGGCTTTTCGTAAACTATTAAAGACAGCACTGTTTCCTTAGTTCTCTGTTCTCCTCTGTGTCAGTTTCATAGCGCTGGGACGCTTAAGGGTAGCCATGCGCTCTATAAATGTCTTTCCATTCCATTCCACATACCATACCTCAATTTTCAGTGAACCTCTACTGTCAGAAAGGAGTAATTAGTAACTAGGTGTGTACCAGTCTTGACCCGCAGCCCCAACAGGTAATTGAGAATATCACTTTTGTGCATGTCTTGCACCACACACAGTGGCTAAGGCTTTTTTAAAAAAAAATATATATCTCTTTATTAACGTTTTCAAGCATGAAAAAAGAGAACATTTTGCAGTATTATTACTGTAGCTCTGGGAGGGGAGCAGTCTTACGTCAATGGGTGGCTAAGGCTTTTTTAATACTGATAAGTCTAGTCTGCTCTCGATAAAAATACACGCAATGGTTGAATCAGCATTGGTGGAAAAACAGTTGCTCTCCCTGCCCAACAAAAACTGGCCATCAAAGCACTGGATTCTTTTATGAGTGCCATTTCAGATAAATTGGCTTTCTAGCAAATCTAATTGAACACTGGTCTAGGACTGTAAAATGCACTATTTGACACACTTGAAGAAGGCAGGCGCTCTTGCTACAGTCTTATTTTTGAGTGTTCTCCATGCAGTAGTGGAATTGGGCGGCAACATTGGTAGAAGTGTGATACGCTTGAAAAGAAAGTGAGTAACGTCTTACGAAAAAAGTGTGGGCCCTTGTACTTATTTATTTGTTACAAATTAAGCACTGCTCCATTGCATTGAGAAAACAAATCTCAAACTGTTTCTTTAATTTTCAAATGATCAGTGAAACTGCAACCCCATATGTATTTAGAAAAATTAGCCTGATGTGGAGATAATCATATTGCTTCATCTATCACTTTAAGACACTTATTAATTAAATGCTTGTTTTGCTTTTCAATTTCCCTTTTTTTTTTTAAAAGGGTCTTCTTCCTAAAATGCTATTTCACATCTTGTTTTTTTCAATATATCCTTCCGAATACACTTTATCATTCCATAACCACTTTTTATATCACCAAATCAATCGTGCATCTGTATCCCAGGCCTTGTGACTCTTCTCTCCCCTTGGTGCTTTGAAGTCAACCTAGGATGGGATAAGTAGTTTATAGGCAAGCAATGCCATTATGTGAGACACTAAGGCTAGTACAGTGACCCAATGGGGCCTACACTGAAACTAGGAAACTGACACAGGGGCACCAAGAATGACTCGGGTGCACTTACAATGGGCCTCCAACACTGTCACTAGCACACTGCCAAAGGAAACCAATGATGACATGGGGGCATTGATGTGACCACAGTGACAAATAGGAACTTGCACTTGAACAATAAGAGGGGGACACTGGCACAGGGGCACTAGCAAATGGGCATTGTTAGTGACATAATGAGACAGGCAAATTAACACTGACACTAAGGCACTGGAACAAGGGTACCGAAACAGGACCATCAATACTTACATGGGAACAGTGACACTGGGACGCATACATGGGACACAAACACTAATTCTGGAACACTGACACAGGGATGCCAGGGCACAAGGATATTGACACTAAACAGTGGGACATAATATTAGACTGTGACATGATATACTGACAAAGGGACACTGACTGGCAACACATCATTAGTGAACCTGTGAATGCTGACAGAGGTTACTGATGCAAGGACACTGGCATGGAGACACTGTCATTGGGACATAGACACTAGAACACTGACCAGTGGCACCAACAATGGCATGGGGATGTTGGTAATGTGGCACTGGAAGTCGTTCATTGACATGAGTCACAAATATTGACACTGGAACACATTAGGACATTAACACACTGGCACCACAGTGATGCTGACACAAGGGCATTTCCACTGGGAAAGTACCACTTGGACACAGATAATGGAACACCCACATGAGATATTGACTTAGAGACAAAGACACTGGCACAAACATTGATGCTGGTCCAATGCCATGGGACAGTGGTATGGGGAGATTGTCATAGGAGCTTTAGAGTATAAACACTTAGGTATTTATGCTTGAACACAACACCAGTTGATACAAGGACAGAAACACAAGTGCACTTACTGGGGGGATGCAACATTCAGGTACTGATGTGTGGTTGCTGGATTGGGTCACTGACACTGGGATACAGACACAAAGGCACTGACATGGGGGCACATACATAGGGTCACAGACACTGACATTTACACTATGACACTGACATGGACATTGGACAATGCAACACTGCCAAGGGGTTACTGCCCAGAGACACTGTTTGGGTACAGAGATAGACACTAAGAAAAGTGAACACTGACACTGAGACACTGAAACTAACAAGGTACATTGAAATTGAGATACTGACATGGGCACATGGACAATGACACAAAAAACCTGACTGGGGGACAATGACACTGGGACACTGGTGTGAGGGCACTGCCACTGGGACATGGGTAGATGGGGAAATAGGTGCATTGACATTGATACTGGAACACTCATGATGGGAGAGAAATAAAGGGACACGTATGCAGTAACAGTGACATGGGGACATTAACCCAGTAACAGTAATAAGTTCACAAACACTAATGCTGAGTTAAGTACACAAGGGTGCCAGCATTAGGATACTGAGTCAAAGATGCTACATGCAAAGAGAATGAGAAACAAGCATGGACGTACTGACACTTGGTCATTGGCACTCGAGCACCAACACAGGGAAACAGTTGCATGGACCGAGACAATGGAACACCAACACAAGCACACTGCGAGGAATATATTGACATAAGAACAAAGGAATATCAATGCTGACAATGGAACACTTGCACAGCAATAGAGCAGTCCATCACTGCCACTGAGACACAGCCACAGATATTGTGTGGCACTGGCACTGGAAATGTTACACTTCGAAAATGATGGGGATATTACCACTGGAAAACTGACACAGGGATCAAAGGCAGTCAAAGAGACACATGTGGACATGGGGGCACAAATACTGGTTTGGGAATTTTGACTTTTGGACACTGATATGGAGATAATGAAAGACAGACTTACACTAAAATCCGAATACTGACACTTGCACTCACAGTTGGGAAATAGGGCTACACGGACACAGAGGCACTGACACAGGCACTAAAACGTACACCAGATTACTGACACAGATGCACTAATGCGTGGATACAAATATAGGGAGACACACCAGAGACCACAAACAATCGGACTATAGACATAAGAATAATCAAGTCTGTGGTCTCATCTAAACAGCATTCTTTAACAGCACCAAGAAGACATACTGTTAGCAAGTGTTGATCATCTGCAATACTTCCTAACCTTTTTTGAGATAATATGGCAGTCTGTCAGAGATAACCCCTCAGTCCTACCTAAAATAACCCCATTCTCTGCTTGGTGAAGTTTGAGTTGACAGAATATAACTTAGGTTTCTAGAAATAGTGAAGGCACATACCATAGTCCAGAGGGGCTTCAATCAGGCCAGACCTGCTGCATGTGGAGGTTATTGGATACTAAGCCTGTCAAGTCTTGATTCCACCGCATGCCTCTTTCTTCCACCACCCTACACTTCCTGCCACTTTTTCATACTCTTGCAAGATCTTTTTTATCCCTGTCTTTGTGATCAGTTTACAATATTTCTATTACTCCTTCTTTCTTTCTTTTCTGCCCGTCTTACTTTTGGTCTAGGTCAAAATCTGATGGTGAAAAATAAGTTTGGGTCCCAAAAGATAAGAGCCGGGGCCTGCTACCTAAAACCAACTGCATAAATTAAGTACTGGATACAAGGCTCTGAAACAATGACTGGGCAGCTGCCTGGGTTCCTGCTGCTTCAAGTAGTAGAAGGGCCTTTCACCACACGCACTTCCTCAGCTATGCCCGTGTTCCCCCAACATCCTATGCTGACCTTGTCTATCTCTCCTACTGGCTGTTCCATTGAAGTCTCTCTTGCTGAAGATGGTTTAGAACTGCTTTAAAAACCTACTCAATTATTGTTAATGGTTTTAAGAAAATGTACTTAGAAATGCTTGATTTGCCTTACTTTCCCCAAAGGTGTCTTGAGGGAGGGTACATAGGCCCATGCATAATTTCATTTATGCACTATTTAGTTTTCTGCAATTATACTGGATATAAAAATACCATTTAACACAGATTTCATGAACATTTCCTAGTGTTCCTTTCTCACTGTACTTTAAAAGGTACCATTTCCTATATATTATCACTAATAGTTGTAAATGTAGAAAATAGTAACACTTTAGAAAAACTACAAAATATACTGCATTCTTTAAAATCTCACCATATTGTGCCTTTAATTAAAAAAATACTGTGGGTAACCAAACCAATGTTAAACATTGAAAACCGAAACCCTTCTGTAGTTATTCATCGGGGCCATGCCCCCCTAAACATGTACCCCTGGCTACGGGCCTGAACCTATTAGCTTATTTATGGGTGCTTAAAAAAATATACAGGTAAACCCACTCAAGAAATACCAAAAACCCACCCCTACGATCAAGAGAATTCCACCACACTAGTGGAATTTCTATCCACACAAACACCAGATGCAATAATGAAGTCGCGTAGTTATTGTGTGATTGTGTAATAGATACACTTTTTCAGTTTCGCCAGACGTTTATTCAAAGGCTAATATTTCAGACACTAAAACAACGTGAAGATAGATGTGCAGTTTAAGGAATCGCACTAGACTGAAAGTTCTCCCCAGACCGTGCAAGAGATGCTTGTCAAGGACGCACTGCGTGGGTCGTTTCTCAAAACTGAGATTGGATTATGTGTGTATTTTCTTGGTTAGGCACATCGGTTGTACAAAATAAGAGCCTCATAAATCCTGTAATTATGTATTTATTTACCTATTGGGTTATGTATATAGCGTCAATACATATCATCCCAGAACCCCGTTTCAGCGCTGGAAAGTTGGCGATGGGACAGATGTCACTATTAATCGAAAAGGGACACCCACGTGTGTGTTCTTGAGAAACTTACGAAATAATAATTGTTTATGTTGGTCAGAGAGAAAGACCAAAACCTGATAGGCGACTATTCAACTGCAAAACAGTAACTGGGCAATGTTCAGTAAAAGGAAAGCTCGTGCAAGTTTGCGATTTAATAGTCTTTTAGCGCCATCTTGTGCGAAGAGTTAGGATAGCTCATTGTTTTTTAAATCGTTTCAAAGAAATCAAGACAGGAATGGAATATAACAATCAAATCTATGTTATGCAAATATGTATCCGTTTTGAAGATGCCTGAATACCACACACGGCTCCTTTCACCATCCGAGCATGCATCACACATGGGAGCCAAATGTACAACATTATTTATAGGTAGGTGTGGGACACAAAACCAAGGGCCAGATTCTCGCAGCTGTCACGGAACGCACAACAGCTAAAAATGCTGCGCTGCTGTGTGTGACAGGGAGAGAGCAGGATAGTGCCATATTCGCAAAGATATAGCTCTCTCCTCCCCTCTCCCTCTCCCTAGCGCCAGAGCTGATTTCAGCTGCGGAGCGCCATGCACATATCTTAGCGCCATAGCACTAGGGTGTGTGCGCGAGTCTAGCATAGGTTTTGTAGAGAAAGGGTACCCTTCCTGTACAAAATACCGGTCCATAGGTATCATTATTGGAAATAGTGATTACCTAATTGCGATTATCTGCGATCGCAATTAGGTAATCGCTATTCCTAATGTATGAAACTTCATGAGTTTCATTTAGCGATTCCTCGTGGGTCGCATATCAACCTACCTCATGAATATTAATCAATCAATCAGGGATTTTTAGAGCGCACTGCTCACCCGTGAGGGTCTCAAGGCGCTGGGGGGGGGGGGGTAATCGGGCAGCTCTGTCATTCGAAAAGCCAGGTCTTGAGGCTCTTCCTGAATGCTTGCAATGTGGGGCTTCGTCTGATGCTGAGGGGGAGTTCGATCCAGGTCTTGGGTGCGATTAGGAGGAGGATCTGCCTCCCGTTCTGGCTCTGTGGATGCGGGGGATTTCGGCCAAGGATAGATCAGAGGAGCGGAGGTTTCTCTTGGGGGCGTAGAAGGAGATTTGTTTGTTGAGGTATTGGGGTCCGGTGTTGTGGAGGGCTTTGTAGGCGTGTGTGAGTAGCTTGAAGGTCCCTCTTTTTTCGACGGGGAGCCAGTGGAGGTCTCGCAGGTGCTGGGTGATGTTGTCTTGTCATTGGATGCTGAGGACGAGTCTGGCTGCGGTGTTCTGGACAGTCTGGAGTTTGTGGAGTAGAGATTTGTTGATTCCGGCATAGAGGGCGTTCCCGTAGTCCAGTCTGCTGGTGCTGAGTGCATGGGTGACGGTCTTCCTGGACTCAGCGGGGCTCCATTTGAAGGTCTTGCGAAGTATGGGGAGGGTGTTGAAGCATGTGGAGGATACGGCGTTGATCTGTCGGTTCAAAGTGAGGGAGGAGTCCGGTATGACTATTAATGAGGTAGGTCGCAATTTACGACCCACAAGAAATCGCTAAAATCTCAGGATGGTGGCCTGCTGGGGTCAGCAGACAACCATCTCTGCTCTGCCCAATTGGCCCTGGCCACCATCCCACGAATCTGCAAGACCACGGCTGGATAAAGATCTTTCTCCTACCTTGCTGCGAAGACCTGGAACTCCCTGTCTCTGCACCTCACACAATCACCATCACTGCCGCAATTCAGGAGGGAACTCAAGACCTAGCTCTTCGACTGAACCGCAGACCCAGCCCCCTCACCACCCAGCGCCTTGAGACTCTCACGGGTGAGTAGTTGTGCTTTATAAGAGTACTGATTGATTGATTGTCCGTGATTGTTTTTAAATAAAGAGATCCTTTTTTATTTTTTTTCAATTTCAATTTCAATTAAACTTTATTCGGTTTCACAGAAATAAAACCATAAAAGTTGCAAAGCATCCAAATTACATCAAGATACATGATTCCATGAAATAACAAGCCTAATAAAACATAATTAAAATACATAGCACAACCTCCCATAACAATCTCTGACAATAAAGTGCAAAATTCAAGGTCAGATAGGGTTCCCCTTTAATCTACACTACCCTGTAAAATTATCCTGACCCTCAAAAACATTTGTCTCATCAGTGAGGACTAAAATCTTCATCCTAAGTAACTATTAGTCAAGACAAGCCCTGGACTTCACCGTGGATTTCAGATAGCCAACAATAAAAAAAAGTACAATCATCCTTCAGCAGTTGGAGGTACAGGAGAGCTGGACGAGCCTGTTTAAAATTCATCTTCTTTAAAATGGGGACTAAAAAGTACTTACAGGAAACCTCATAAAATTTACAAAAAAACATAAAATGTAGCAAATCCTGTGGAGACTCTCCGTCTCAGCCACAGGGTGCTAACAACTGGCCTCTACTGCTCCCTCTGGGAATGGCAAGCAGGAGGTGAAAAAGATCCAGGCGAAACCTGGTCAATAAAAACCGCTCATAAGTGGATAAAAACCCCAGAAGATAAGGCTCAGCTGATGGAATTGTCTTTAACATTAAAAATTTGTGGACGCTAGGTTTCCGCAATTCCAGCTCTTCCCTTTCCAATTTCCTTAAACTGTTGAAGGATTCCCTAGTTATTCCCACATCCTTTTTTGTAATTGATTCGGGATTGGTAAATAAATCAGCCCACCCTAGCTTTTCAAAGCTGCTCTTGATGTATCTAAGCCAAGGCATGCTGAGCGCGTTGTCAAGGGTCATGCACTCTTTTAAAATCAGCTGGCTAAGAGTTAGTTCTTTGTTCAACCAACTGTTTAGCCAAAACGTTAGGGGGCGAAGTGGCAGGGTATCACTTAGGTAGGACACCCCCAGTTCCTCGTGGACCACCAAATTAGACAGACCACGCGGAACACCCAACAGGCGCTTCAAAAAAGTGTTCTCAACCACCTGTAAAGCATCTGTAGAGACATGCTCCCATATTTCGCTTCCATAACAGGCTAGAGCTACACTTTTTGCTTGGTAAACTTTCAGCAAGGCGGCAATAGGTCTCTTACCTAGTTTAGAAGCAAAATTGAAAATGGCTGCATTCACCCGAGCCAAATCCCCCTTTTTTCTATGTTTAAGTGGCCCCCATTTTATTTGATCATCCAGTAAGACACCCAGGTATGAAAAGACGTCTGTACGGGGTACTTTAGCAGGGCCTACTCTAAATTGAAAGCATTTTTTTGGGAGAGTCCCCACCTGCATTATGTAGGATTTCGAGTTATTAATAGATAGATCTCGTTCCGACATAAAGTTGGAAAAGGCGTCTAGCAGAGATTGAAGACCCCTAGCAGTCCTGGATATAAGAACTGCATCATCCGCGTATAGTAGGACGGGGAGACCGCGTCGCCCTGCATACGGATAATCTACCCCTGTAGCTATTAAAGCTCTATCTAGGTCGTTGATGTAGAGGTTAAACAGAAATGGGGCCAGGATGCAACCTTGGTGTACACCCCTCTTTATGTCAAAGTTCCGTGACACACAAAGGTCCTGGGAGAATCTCACGTTGGCCTTGGCTGCCCTATGAAGGTCCTCTAGGAAATTGACGATGTTACTGTCAACCCCAATGTCCTTCATGGACTGCCACAGTTTGCCCTGTTCACGCGATCAAACGCGGAAGACAAGTCCATGAAGGCTAGGTAGATGGTACTAGAACGTGCAACCGTATATTTGCTAAGTAGCATTGTTAAGTTAAGGCATTGGGCCACAGTTGACCGGCCGAAATCCAAACTGGACATCGGAAATTATATTGTGTTCCTCTGCCCAGGTGGACAATCGTTCCAGTAGTACGCGGCCCGCTACCTTGTCCACTGAGTCCAGCAGTGAAATCGGCCTATAGCAGTGTGTGCTGTCACGATCACCCTTTTTTAAAAACGGGTACTATAGTCGAGGTGGCCCAGGACTCAGGGCATCCATTCCTGGCCGCTGCATTGAACACGGCCACAAGGATGGGAGCCCAAAAAAGTGGGTCAGATTTAAAAAGATCCGGGGGGATGCCATCTGGTCCCGGTGCTTTATTGCTAGTTAACCCGGCAATACCCACCTCAACCTCCCCCTGCTCAAAAACGAATGCGGGGGCGTCAATCTCTCGGCCTGGCTGACAGATTTCCTCAAGCGGGATTTCGAACATGGTTTTAAAATGGAGCAATATACCACAATGAAGCCGCTCCCAGTGGGGTGTCACAAATGCTAGTGCAGTTTTAGTCTGTGAGTGAAGGCATCTCACATAAAATGAAGGACTGGTCTCACACACCACCTGGTGTCATGCTTCATCATTGACCAGTCCTCGCCCTCTAAAACCTTGGTTTGATAGAGGGTGGGCATACACCTGACGACAGGGATGCACTTCTAAACTAAGTGGGGGCCCAAAGGAAAAGATAGTGAGTTAAAAGGCCATTAAGGATGTCAGCTTAGATTTAATAGTGCTGGCATCTATATGGTAGTTAAAAACAAAGTGATTGGTGTAATGGGGATATTATTGTCCCCCCACCGCTGTCAATGGGGTCAACATGTTTCTGCCTAAGGCCCAATTGGGTCCGCGGCATTCATCAGGACCATAATACAAAAATATATATAACAGGCTCCACTCTTACCACACTATGGTGAGAGGATTTCCACTCAGTGGGGTGATGAGGATCACACTTCCACTGTGATATGGCTAAATTCTTAAGCCTGAAAAGTAAAAACAAAAACAAAAATGTGCAGACAAACTGTCAAAATTGCATTGGACACAAACACAACAAAATAAAATAAGCCACATACACCCTGAATCTATCGTGAGTGGCTATAAGTGCAACAGTTATGTGACAGGAATCTGTGCACCAGCTTGGGAGAAAGTTCCTCCAAAATGCTTACCCTATAATGAGGACACTTGTGCCCCATAGGAGGGTGAGGGCAGGAGACCCCTTAGGTCAGAATGCTAGAAAAACAAATAAATAAAGAGAAAACACAGGAACACACGATGTTAAAACCAATGAAGATATTGTCAAAAGCACATGAGGTTCTGTAGTGCATCCATGGTGCGCAACCTGTAAAGGAAGTCATTCAACCCAACACTCATACTCTTACTGTGACTGGACGTGATCTCCGCCTCTGCGCCTAGGTCTATGCACCTCCGCTCCTCGTTGTGGAGTGAGTGAGCCGGCGTCCGGTTTTAAATAGTGTCAGCATAGCGAGTAAATTGTTAATCACCGCTAAATAGGAAACTGCAGTGTGGGAACCGGTGTCCCAACAACATGGTATGTTGGCGGTCCGGAGGCTTGCCTGACCTTCCAAATATGGGTTGCGGATGTAACGAGTGACGGGATTCAATACGTGTTGGAAGGCAGGAAGTTCATGCCCTGGGGCGGGCCGGCATCCCCATAGTAATGTGGAGAGTGTTGGCGCCTTGCACATGCGCGTCAAAGAAACTGTGTATAGCGCGTGGTGAAATAACTGCATTACTGCGCGTGCGTGAAAAGATGATCCGGCGTCTATGAGCAAAGCTCAAGTGAATTTTACTGAACCGAGCCAGCAGCGTGATAAAAAGAGTGTTTACGCGCTGTGCATGCGCATCACGGTCGTGGGAATGCTTAAGTAAAAGTGAGCTTTCCATCGCGCATGCGTGTTACAGGCCAAGAGTCTAAAAGTGGGACTCCGACCTATACTACAAAGACAGATAGTAGTATCATAATGTGACCTGCCATGTACTCAACCAAAACACTTGAAAATAGCCCAATTGTACTTTGCAAAGTTGTTAGCTGAGACCCACCGGAGGGACCAGTTAATATATACATATTCCGTAAGTGCTGTTTAAGGCAAAAGCAATCTTATGGTCATATTGCCAAGACTAACCTATATCCCTGCGCCCTATGCGCATACATTAAGTGATCATGATTCCTAGTAATGTGATATTGAGAACCATGGTAGGTGAGATGGGGACAGATGTAATGTTCAAATTACCATTCCCACAGTCCTTTAACAAGGGAATTCGAACCGAGGTGCAATGATCCAAGTCATTAAATTAAATGTCTAGTGCGTCTAAATGGGCTCGATGAAAAAACACTATGTACATATAGGTGGTATATAGATATAGAGATATATGGTAATTAGAAGGCTAGTTGCAGCCAAGGAATTTCTAGTGTCAAGTAATGGACTGGATGTAGGTCGCATGTATATATAGATGACATCTAATATTTACAGGGCTAGCTGAAGCCAGGGAATGTCGTCATTCAAGCCTTCTTTCCATGTGCGGAGGCGGTAGACCCACCGCTGTTCCCTCACATGGAGTGGCCTGCTAAGGTCTGTTTTTTGTTTTTTCATGACCTCCAGGACCACCCATTTTAGATCCGTGTCTCTATGGTTCTGTTCCAGAAAATGTCTAGTAAGTTTTGTGTTGTTTTTTTTGCAGCGAATGGTGCTACGATGCTCGTTGATACGGGTTTTGATTTTTCTCGTGGTCATACCCACGTACCTGAGGTTACATGGGCATGTGAGAAGGTATACCACATTTTCCGTATTACAGTTGCTGAAGTGGTTCAATAACCACGGGCGTGTGGTGCCGATGTCAACCGTCTTGGTGGTCACTGTGAGAGGGCAAGCAACACAGCCGCCACATGCATAATGTCCTGTGGGTCTTTGGGTATTCCATAAAGTCATTTGATCTTCCACTCTGGGTTGGGGATCTTTTGCCCGGACTAGCTCGTCCCGTAAGTTCTTACTTCTTTTGAATGCGAAAAGGGGTGGTTCCCAATGTTTTCCTGCTCCTTGAAGGATATGCCAGTTCTTTCTTAAGATTTTTTGTACGGCATTAGAGATCGGTGTGAATGTTGTAACACACACTACTCTGTCTGATTTCTCTTTCTCGTAGTTCTCCAGTAGAGCGTCGCGATTCACATTCTTTGCTCTCTTTTTTGCTTTCCTGATCAGTTTCTTAGGGTAGTGTCAGTCTTGTAATTTAACTTCAAGCTCTTCCGCTTGTACATGAAAGTTCTCCGTCTCTGAACAGTTTCTGCGCACCCTGAGAAACTGGCCAACTGGTAGGTTGTCCCTCAGTGCCTTCGGGTGATAGCTTTCATATAGTAATAAGCTGTTCTTATCAGTCGATTTATTGTGGACTTTAGTGCTGATGCCATCTATGTTCATCGTGATGTTGAGATCCAAGAAGACCGCATGGTTCTTGCTCATGGAGTGGGTGAATCTCAAATGTCGATCCTTGTTGTTAATCCACTCCACGAAGTTACTCGCTGTTTCCTGGTCCCCTCGCCACACTATGAAAACATCATCAATATAACGTTTCCAAGTCCTCAGATTTGCAGAGAAGGGATTACTCTCATGGAAGATGTGGTCTTCCTCAAACTGTGTACATATAGGCATGCCAAGCTTGGGGCGAATGTGCTGCCCATAGATGTACCAGTGATTTGGTGGTACAGGGCGTCCTCAAATTAAAAAAAAATTCGGTAAGGGCTACCTCTGCACATTCCATGATGAAATTCGGTGGTGTATGGAAGTTCCAGTCTGTGTTTAATAAGATTTGCTCCACTACTTCCAGGGTGCGCCTCTGAGGGATACTCGTGTAAAGTGCCTCGATGTCCATGGTGATGAACATATCTTCCGTGATATTGGTTTCCAGGTCCCTCAAAAGGCATAGTGCGTCTTTGGTATCCCGTAAGTAGGACCGGGATTTTTGAACTATTGGTTTGAGAAACCAGTCACAAAATTGTGAAAGGGGCTCAAGGATGGATCCAATGCCGGACACAATAGGTCGACCAGGTGGTGGGAATTTCTCCTTGTGAATTTTGGGAAGGGTGTAAAATCTCGGTGTTCTAGGATTTTCATTCACAAGGAAAGCGGCCTCTTGTCTAGTGATCCAGTCGTTGCACAGTGCTTCGTCAACCATCCCCTTAATCTTGGTTGTGAGACGTCCTGTCGGGTCGTTTGAATATTTCTCATAACTCGCGTCATCCGCTAGAAGGCAGTTGCATTCTTCCCTGTACATTGATCTGTTCATCAGAACGATTGCGCCTCCTTTATCAGCTGGTTTGACTGTGAGTTCTGTGTTGTTTTTAAGTTTCTCTAGGGCCTGTCGTTCACGGCTAGTGAGGTTTTGAAAGCCGTTTTCCTTTTTGAAGTTGATTTGTTCTACTTCCTTCAATACCACCTGCTCAAAAGCTAAAATGTGGCAGGGGATTGTTTGTATTGGAGGCACGAATGTGGACTTTTTCTTGAGTCCAGTGTCGGTCTTTTCACGTTGCTCATCATTTGTTTCTCCAAAGTGGTTACGGAGCTTAATCTTCCTAAAAAATTGTGCCAGTTCAATGTTCAACACAAAGGGATCATTCACTGGTGTCAGAACAAAGCCAAGGCCTTTGGATAGAACTGCTTCTTCATCTACAGAGAGTTGGTAGTCACTCAGGTTGACAATGTTCGTTACTCTCTGCTCGTTGATGGGCCATTCCCTTTCCCCCTGCTCCTTGTTCCCATTGCTACTGGGGTCTGGTCTTCCCATTGTACCCTTGTGTTCTGCCTTTTTTGCCTTCCTTTGCCCCGGCCTCGGCCCCGGTATAAAAAAGGCTGCGGGCCTGGTGGAAATCCGAAGCCTGGCGCGTAGTATGGTTGTTGCCAGAACCCATACTGGGGCATTGGTGGGTGCATCATTTGTTGATGATGGTTTTGTTGTCTTCTACCCTGGTAGCCATCAGTGCTCTCATCACTGCTGCTTCCACTTGAGCTTCTTTCTTCCCCGGAACTAAAGGTCCAGTTTTGTGGTGTTGCCCTGAAGCGTTGTTGTCTTTTATTTTGTTGTGGTTGGACGGGTCTTTCATAGTATTCGTCAGTGGTATACGGGTATATAGTCTCTTTACTGAATTTCTGGACATCTTTCTTCAACTTAGTGAGTTTTGACTGGGTAAGATATTCTTGGTATTCCGAATGGTCTTTATTAATTTCATCCAGTTTCTTTTTAAACACTGTTGTTTGAATCATAGTTTTGAGTCTATTCTCACTCTGTTGGATCTCTACCAACAGTGCATCGGCTAGTTCCCTAGCGGTGTTGATGATAAGGACTAGCAAGTCCTTCGTGCACTTCCAGGCTATCCTTGACCAGTTGGTACGGAACTCTTTATTATTAAGGAAAAGTCTAGGCTCATTGGTAACGATCAAGCCCCTTGGTGCGCTGTTCTTCCGCAGGTATTCCGTCATAAAAGCTCCATGTAGAGCTGTCCGGATTTGTTCTTTCTTTTTGGTGGACAATGCCTCCCACTCGTCTGTGTTTTGAATCGTCTGTGCTACCACTGTCTCTGCTAACAGGGATGGTGTTCTAAGGATTTCTGCGTAATTCTCCTCACTAAATGCTAACTCGGTGTCCATTTTGACTGAGCGCCACACACCTTTATAATAAAAGGATGTGTTTTACTGGGTGTGTCTCTTGAATTTCAGGAGACGCCTGGATAAGATTCCAGATATGTCCAGTATAATACCCACACTAGGGTAATTTTAGACCCCTAACTATGTTCCCACGGCTGTAAGCCGTACAAAATATGTAACCACAACGTCCAGACCAAATCTGGGGTAAGGGAACCAGAGGCACGGGGTACCGGGAGTCGGCAGCCTCCAACATAAACTGTATACCACAATGAAGCTGCTCCCAGTGGGGTGTCACAAATGCTAGTGCAGTTTTAGTCTGTGAGTGAAGGCATCTCACATAAAATGAAGGACTGGTCTCACACACCACCTGGTGTCATGCTTCATCATTGACCAGTCCTCGCCCTCTAAAACCTTGGTTTGATAGAGGGCGGGCATACACCTGACGACAGGGATGCACTTCTAAACTAAGTGGGGGCCCAAAGGAAAAGATAGTGAGTTAAAAGGCCATTAAGGATGTCAGCTTAGATTTAATAGTGCTGGCATCTATATGGTAGTTAAAAACAAAGTGAGCGGTGTAATGGGGATATTATTGTCCCCCCACCGCTGTCAATGGAGCACCCATTCATCCTCAGTGATGTGCATACCCGGTTCACTACCTTCTTCATGCTCTAAAAACGGTCTATTAAAAATGCTCCAAAACCTAGAGCTATTCCTCAGGGTACTTGACTCAATCAGCTCCCTCCAAGCCACCTCCTTCAGGACGCACTTGCGTTTTGCCAATATCAATTTGTACTCTTTACGGCAAGCTCTAACCAAGGTTTGATTTCTCAGGTTATCGTTCAGGGCTTCCCTCAACTTTCTCGCCGCCTGAGGACAGGTCGAGTCAAACCATCTGGGGGTCAAGATGGCTGTTCTACGTGCCGGGGCACTTAAAAGTTCGCCTACTTTAGTGGAGATAGTATTAAAAGCGCTGATAACCTCCCCCGGGGATATACCTGAAGAGGTACACAGCGCTAATTCAGTGGCACAGGATTCTTTTACTGCAATATGAAAAGCATCTGGGGAGATCTATGTCCATTTGAGCCGTCGTCTGCCGTCTTTTGGTCTTGTCGTCCCATTATGCTCCACTCTTCTTTTTTTTATCATTAATGGTCCACGCATTTGGACACAGAGCGGGTTATGGTCGCTATAGGCACTTTCCAGAATAGTAAAACCACAGAATAAAGACTGTAAAAAAGATGAAATTATAATAAAATCTATAAAAGAACCACTACCTCTCCCTTTAAAGGAGGGGACAGATGCCTTGCTGTACGGGTCAGATAATGACATGAGGGACATTAAGTCAAATTCATGTAGTACATTATTCAATACTTCCCCCTGAGCAGAATGTTCGAAATGGATCCCCCTCACCCGAGGGCAGCCTAAGTCAACAGTGCTGGTGGTCCTTGGGTCTCCGCAAGGGTGTATGTTAAAATCCCCCAAGACCATGAGATTTTGTAATTCGGCAGTACAAAACTGCCTTATGAAAGAACCCAACAATGTGATATTACAACCACCTGGGGGACATGCCACAGAGTTATAAAACGTTATAAGACCCAATTTGTTAGCCCCCCGTCTTAAAACCAAAGACTGTAGACCTGGGCTTGATGACGGCAAAACCTGTATCTGGCAGTCTACCGCCAGAAATATATAGATAACAAGGCCTCCCTTAGGTCTACCAGCCATAGAAGGGGAGGCTGGAACAAAGAAAGCCTTATAACCTTCCAGAAATAAGCTACAATCCACCGACCACATTTCTTGCAAACAGATCACACTATATTGTTTCACAAATTGCATCCAATTAGGATCAGAGAACTTGTTAGCCAGACCTGCAATATTCCACGATAATATATTATTATCAGATACACGAGGGCCCCCCTTGTCTTGCACTGGGGGATCCTGCTGTTTTGGCGCTATCTCTGAACCACTCAGTGGGGGGCTTATAAGTCAATCGCACGCCTCCATCATAGCTATTGGGGAAAATCTGTTAAATAACTCCAAAGAGGGAGGGACAATGTACTGGCGACCTGAGGGCATCTGGTTTGGGTGAGCTGTAGATGGGGGCAATTGTGAGTAAACAAGAGGAAATCTCTGTGACAGACCATCTAGAGGGGCCTCAATGTTGGTGTTCCTATGGGTGTATCCTGTTATATCTGGTTTATAAAAGAATCCAAGTGATAAGGCCCTGATGGACGACCTGGAGCCGGGAGGAGCAGAATGTGGGTCCATAAACAGGATCCTTTCAGCTAAATGCGGTCTGCTAAAATTTACAATGACACAATCACCCGTACCTGTTTTACATGTACTACCTATCCAGCTAACTCTGCGCACCATGTTGATATTTTTTTCTACCCTTAGTCCCAGTGTGGTGTTAATTGATAACCAGTGAAGTACTTTGTTCTTCAACTGGCCAAAATCCTCTTTAGTACCCTGGGGGAGAGATGGTACGTTCCCCAAAACCACTACATAAGGGGTAGATTCAGGTGGCAAATGGATAACTGGTAGGCACTGAAACTGGACCTCACTTCCCCCCTGCATCCGGCTACCTAAAGATTGATTTCCTTCCAGAACCCGCGCCTGTATGGGCATATCCCTGCTATTACTTAGGCCTTGGCTCATTGTTGCAAGCCCCCCGTGCTTGAGACTGCGGCTGGGACTGTAACTGTTCCATGTTATTATTGGACGGATTTGCCAAGGTAAGGGGGTCCATTGCAGTGCTCTGTCCAAGTTGGACCCTTAACCCTCCTGTTAGAGAAGGTAATTCAGTGTGGTTAAGGGCTGATAAGCTTTTCTCTATCAGAGTCAGCCGATCGATTATCGGACCCAATTTTGAGTCCAGCAAGCTTGTCATCGCTGCCTGGAAGGATTCCAGTGCATCCAATAGATCCGATGTGGGGGATACTGAGGAGGATGCCGAGGATTTTGGAACCATGTTGGGTTTAGATTTCTTAACTTTACCCCCAATTACTTGAGATTTCCTTTTAGTGCCTGCACCTAGCCGTGTGCCCTCCTTGTCGGCCAGAAATAAATCCACACGCCTAGTAGCTGATGATGTTTCCGTTTGCCTACTAGTTGTGATCACCGGATTCCCTTGTGTTCGAGAAGCTTCAATACCCCCCTTGTTGCTTATTATAACAGCAGGAAAAAGGGGCAGTGGCATGGACTGAGGATGTGCTATTGGCTGGCTAGATGTCCCAACACTGGCCTGCATGCCCTCGTGATTCCCGGTGGTATTAGACAGGCTCAAAAGTTCATCGTCACCCCCCGCCAGAGACACTTGAGTATCAACAAGCGGGGGATAAGAGGCAATAGTTGGTGACCTAGAAAGGCATCTGTTAACCAGCTCGATCTCCTTGTCTATCACCGCTGCCGCCCGCTGTAAAAAGGAATCCATAGTAGTTACTGAAGCTGTGGTACCAGTCTTTGCCCTTGCGGGAGCTAGTGTTGTCTTACGCCTAACCATAGCTCAACAATTAAAAAAACAAATAAAAGGTTCCAAGGACAATGGGATAGAGCGTTACACCATAAATGACAAGAAAAAAAAATAAGAAAACAGTCCCGGATAGGGGTATCAAGAATGTCTGGCAGGCGTACACAGGGCACAAAACGATCACTCTAGGCACAAGCTCACCAGCGTTCCGTGTTGATGGAATCAGTGCAAGTGTAAGCAAGAGTCAGTCAGCAACTGAGATCAGTCCTACCTCCACAGCCGTTGAAGATATCACAGGGATGCGGCCGCTATTGGAGAGGGACAAAGCTCCTAAATAGGATGACACCGCTGGGGTCTGTTATGGAAAAGAATCCGGTGGAGGACCAAGAGGGTAGTCCCAGCCCAGCCTCATCCGGCCTCGGACGGGCGCAGACGGGCCTGCCCTTGGCCCGGGCTTTGCCCGGGCGGGTCACGCACTGCCGGAGCCCGCGCCGGTATTTAAAGCGCCTCCGGGTGCTTTAAAGTGATGACAGCGGCTCCTGCCGCCTAGAATGCTGGTAGCTCGAATCCACGGGCTCTGGAGGCAAACACAATGGCAGCCAAAAGTGAGCAAAGCACAGAAAGCGGGCCCATTTTCCTTAATGGAAAACAGGTTGGGTTTAAAAAAGAAAAATGTAAAGTCCGTAGGGACACTGCCTGCTCTGAAAAAAACATTTTCACTCCTATTCACAAAGGGGAAGGGGTCCCTTGCGGACCCCTTCCCATTTATGAATGTGTTACCACCTACTTGAAGTAGGTGGTAAAATGCGCATGTTTTGCGACCAGAGTCGGTGCGAGCGCTGGCGTTGGGAAATGCCGATAACTGCAGGCGCCAAAGGGCATCGGAGCTGCGGTGCAGGTCAGGCGGTGCATTATGCACTTCACGAGCAGTGCCCCTGGCCTCGGTGCAGGTCGCAGCGTCACAGCAGTGTCGCTGACGGCGTCGGATGCAAAAACAACAGTTGATGGACAGAATGCAGAACAATGTCATACATTCACCCCAGTACAGAGATCTGGGCCTAAATCCATCGTTTTTTTGCTCACCATGCCATTCCAGTTTGAACCCAGCTGTATGCAAATCAGTCTTGACCCTGTGCCTCATGGGAACAGTCCAGCCCGAACTGCCAAGCCAGGTCCTCCCTGGACTGGAAACAAGCATCCTAGGACCGGTTTCGGGGTTTCACCCCTCTTCAGCCAGGATAGCTTGATTCCAGTGGCATGGAGAGCACGGGACCCACGTCTGGGCATATCCGTCCCACTCGGGGTGACAAATGCAAAAACAACAGTTGATGGACAGAATGCAGAAGAATGTCATACATTCACCCCAGTACAGAGATCTGGGCCTAAATCCATCGTTTTTTTGCTCACCATGCCGTTCCAGTTTGACCCCAGCTGTATGCAAATCAGTCTTGACCCTGTGCCTCATGGGAACAGTCCAGCCCGAACTGCCAAGCCAGGTCCTCCCTGGACTGGAAACAAGCATCCTAGGACCAGTTTCGGGGTTTCACCCCTCTTCAGCCAGGATAGCTTGATTCCAGTGGCATGGAGAGCACGGGACCCACGTCTGGGCATACCCGTCCCACTCGGAGTGACAAATGCAAAAACAACAGTTGATGGACAGAATGCAGAACAATGTCATACATTCACCCCAGTACAGAGATCTGGGCCTAAATCCATTGTTTTTTTGCTCGGCTCACCATGCCATTCCAGTTTGAACCCAGCTGTATGCAAATTAGTCTTGACCCTGTGCCTCATGGGAACAGTCCAGCCCGAACTGCCAAGCAAGGTCCTCCCTGGACTGGAAACAAGCATCCTAGGACCGGTTTCAGGGTTTCACCCCTCTTCAGCCAGGATAGCTTGATTCCAGTGGCATGGAGAGCACGGGACCCACGTCTGGGCATACCCGTCCCACTCGGGGTGACAAATGCAAAAACAACAGTTGATGGACAGAATGCAGAACAATGTCATACATTCACCCCAGTACAGAGATCTGGGCCTAAATCCATCGTTTTTTTGCTCACCATGCCATTCCAGTTTGAAACCAGCTGTATGCAAATCAGTCTTGACCCTGTGCCTCATGGGAACAGTCCAGCCTGAACTGCCAAGCCAGGTCCTCCCTGGACTGGAAACAAGCATCCTCGGACCGGTTTCGGGGTTTCACCCCTCTTCAGCCAGGATAGCTTGATTCCAGTGGCATGGAGAGCACGGGACCCACGTCTGGGCATACCCGTCCCACTCGGGGTGACAAATGCAAAAACAGTTGATGGACAGAATGCAGAACAATGTCATACATTCACCCCAGTACAGAGATCTGGGCCTAAATCCATCGTTTTTTTGCTCACCATGCCATTCCAGTTTGAACCCAGCTGTATGCAAATCAGTCTTGACCCTGTGCCTCAAGGGAACAGTCCAGCCCGAACTGCCAAGCCAGGTGCTCCCTGGACTGGAAACAAGCATCCTAGGACCGGTTTCGGGGTTTCACCCCTCTTCAGCCAGGATAGCTTGATTCCAGTGGCATGGAGAGCACGGAGACAGGTTTTCTTGCTTCTTTCAAGTTGCTTCCAGCTCCCAACAGCGGGAACAACCCCATAGGCCCAAAACTGAAATAGGCACCTCCTGGCTGCTCAGAATTCTCAGCAATAGAGTTCAAGGGAGCTGGAGGTGAAGTCTTTGTAAACCCTGAGACTTCAGAACAAGAAGCCAACACACAGGCCCTTGGAGATTCTTCTTCAAGCAGATTCCCAGCAGAGTTCCAGTCTTTGTCCTTTCCTTGGCAGAAGCAGCAACTGCAGGCCAACCCCACACAGCAAAGGAGCAGTACTCCTCCTCAGAGCTCTCCAGCTATTCTCCTTGGCATCGGTTCCTTTAGAGTCCAGAAGTGATCTCAGGTTCTGGGGTTTAAGGTCCACACTTATACCCCATGTTGTCTTTTTTCTTCTTTGGGCAAGGGTCTCTGAGCCCAGTCCAAACCAGTTCTGTCCTCACTGGTGCAGTATGACCACAGGGGGTGGAGATAGTGTTGTGCAAGGGAGACAGGCCCTATTCAGGTGCTAGAAAAACTTCTCCTGCTACTCTAAATGCAGCCAAGGTCTATTCAGCTCAGCTCTGAGTCATCTAGGAAGGACCATGCACACCTCAACCCCCCCAGTGGCTGTCTACAGTGAATGCACATTCCCAGCTCCTGTTACTCCTAAACCAGACAGTCAATCCACAAACAGGCAGAGGCACACAGAATAGTTAAACAGAAAATGCCTACTTTCTAAAAGTGGCATTTTCAAACACATAATTTAAAAACCATCTTTACTAAAAGATGTGTTATTAAATTCTGAGTTCAGCGAGCCTAAACTTTATTTCTATATCTTGTCTCAATGAGAAGTTATACTTGTAAGATGTTACAAAGTACCTCCCATGTTATCCTATGGGGCAGATAGCCTTTCAATAGTGAAAACGAAATACACTGTATTTAACTATCAGGACATGTCACACACACCAGTACATGTCCTACCTTTCACATACACTGCACCCTGCCCATAGGGGTACCTTGGGTCTACCTTAGGGGTGTCTTACATGTAAGAAAAGGGAAGGTTAGGGCCTGGCAAGTGGGTGCACTTGCCAGGTCAACATGGCAGTTTAAAACTGCATGCAGACACTGCAGTGGCAGGTCTGAGATACTTTTTCAGGGCTACTCATGTGGGTGGCACAATCAGTGCTGCAGGCCCACTAGTAGCATTCGATATACAGGCCCTGGCACACTCAGTGCACTTTACTGGGGACTTACCAGTAAATCAAATATACCTATCATGGATAACCAATTATGTTCACAATTTACACAGAGAGCATATGCACTTTAGCACTGATTAGCAGTGGTAAACTGCCCAGAGTCCTAAAGCCAACAACAACAGGTCAGGAACAAATAGGAGGAAGAGTTTGGGGATAACCCTACCAAAAGGGCCAAGTCCATCGCTGATCCTTCCATGTCTACGAGTGTTCTATGTTAGTCCAGAATAGCCACTAAGCTCAACTCAGTGCTGTGCAGAGCGCAAAACCTAGATTGAGCAGGCTTTGGGATAGCATTAGCCTCTAGAATGGCAAACAGCTGGTGTAGAGTAGGAACTAGGACCCTGAGAGAAGGGTCAGGGGCTGGACATCATTTTACTCAGCAGATGGTGACTTCCTGGGAGGGGACTCGGAAAGGAAGTGGCTGCATGAGGGAGGACCCCCACCCCCACTGCCAGACTTGCAACCAGGATAGCATGAGGGATGCATGTGAATGTTACCTCACTCACTTGTCGATGAATAGGTGTTAGTAAGTATTACAAAGAATACGGAATAAAGAGGCAGAAAAGCCACTTATCTGCCTCCAGTGATCTGTTTACCATTGCTGCATGGTATATCAGTACCTTCTTCACAACAGCTAGATATTGATTTATTTCTCCAGAATTTGAATAGGTAGAGGTAGAAGAGAGATAGTTCTAATGGTCCTTATCACTGAGGGATATTCTGTGAGTTTTTTTCAGCAGGGGCAGTTGCGGTCCGTGCAGGTAACAGCGGTGGGGTGGTGGGGCCGTGTAAGGGGGGATTTCAAGGGACGATGCAGAGGGAAAATTAAATAAATAATTAATTTTCCCTTGGCATCGTCCTTCGAAATTTCCCCTTACACGGCCCCTCCGCCCCACCGCTGTTACCTGCACGGACCGCGGCTGAGCAGGGGTACAACCTTTGCCTGTTTCCAACTCTTGGGAAAAGTAGCAGAAGTTAGAGATATAATGCATAACTCAGTAATGACAGGCGATACCATGCATACCACTGTGAGCAGTGTAAGTGTTGGATGTGGATGAAGGGAAATCCTGATTTGGAGATGAGCAAAAGTCCATACTGTGATCCAAAGTAAGCAGATTCAATCACAAACGAAGAGAGTTGGATACTAACTCATCAAAAGAGAAAAAGAGCAACTTTTTAAAATCCATTTCGTCTTGAAAGAGTTACATAAAACTTGAATAGTACTACCCAAGCTACTGTAATAAAAGGGACCAAAGAATCTGCAATGTAAAAAAATTTCTTTGCTGCATTCTGTGCCATGGAAATCAAAGCGGCATAATAGGAAGAAGAAGCATGACTGATCAATTGAGTAAATCCCTAGAGTAACAGCTCCACCTTGCACATTCTAAGGTTTTACATAGATTGTTAGCTTGTGTTGCAGCGGAAGACTGAGCAAAATTTCTCATCACTACTAAATTACCAATCTGATCATTCTCACTCACTGGTTCCATAACATAACCTACTTCAGTCACTGGTCCTCCAATGGATCTTTTATGTGAGCTGACAGGGACTTGGATATTCAGAGAACATGAGGCAATTCCTTATGAGGGCCTGGAATAAGAAATGCCATAAACCTACTAATGGTGTTACAGCAAACAAATGATGGACGGAATGCTGACAATGCAAACATTCTCCCCCAGTCAAAAGATCCGGGTTAAATCCATCATTCTTTTGCCCACTACGCCACCCCAGTTTGGACCCAGCCATATGCAAATCAGTCTTGACCCTGTGCCCCATGGGAACAGTCCAGACCGAACTGCCAGGCCAGGTCCTCCCTGGACCGGAAACAAGCATCCTGGGACCGGTTTCAGGGTATGTCACCCTTCTTCAGCCAGGCTAGCTTGAATCCAGTGGCACAGTGAGCAAGGGACCCACGTCTGGGCATACCCATCCCACTTAGGGCGAAAAGTGTTACAGCAAACAAATGATGGACGGAATGCTGACAATGCAAACATTCTCCCCCAGTCAAAAGATCTGGGTTAAATCCATCGTTCTTTTGCCCACTACGCCACCCCAGTTTGGACCCAGCCATATGCAAATCAGTCTTGACCCTGTGCCCCATGGGAACAGTCCAGACCGAACTGCCAGGCCAGTTCCTCCCTGGACCGGAAACAAGCATCCTGGGACCGGTTTCAGGGTATGTCACCCTTCTTCAGCCAGGCTAGCTTGAATCCAGTGGCACAGTGAGCAAGGGACCCACATCTGGGCATACCCATCCCACTTAGGGCGAAAAGTGTTACAGCAAACAAATGATGGACGGAATGCTGACAATGCAAACATTCTCCCCCAGTCAAAAGATCTGGGTTAAATCCATCGTTCTTTTGCCCACTACGCCACCCCAGTTTGGACCCAGCCATATGCAAATCAGTCTTGACCCTGTGCCCCATGGGAACAGTCCAGACCGAACTGCCAGGCCAGGTCCTCCCTGGACCGGAAACAAGCATCCTGGGACCGGTTTCAGGGTATGTCACCCTTCTTCAGCCAGGCTATCTTGAATCCAGTGGCACAGGGAGCAAGGGACCCATGTCTGGGCATACCCATCCCACTTAGGGCGAAAAGTGTTACAGCAAACAAATGATGGACGGAATGCTGACAATGCAAACATTCTCCCCCAGTCAAAAGATCTGGGTTAAATCCATCGTTCTTTTGCCCACTACGCCACCCCAGTTTGGACCCAGCCATATGCAAATCAGTCTTGACCCTGTGCCCCATGGGAACAGTCCAGACCGAACTGCCAGGCCAGGTCCTCCCTGGACCGGAAACAAGCATCCTGGGACCGGTTTCAGGGTATGTCACCCTTCTTCAGCCAGGCTAGCTTGAATCCAGTGGCACAGTGAGCAAGGGACCCACGTCTGGGCATACCCATCCCACTTAGGGCGAAAAGTGTTACAGCAAACAAATGATGGACGGAATGCTGACAATGCAAACATTCTCCCCCAGTCAAAAGATCTGGGTTAAATCCATCGTTCTTTTGCCCACTACGCTACCCCGAAACCGGTCCTAGGATGCTTGTTTCCAGTCCAGGGAGGACCGGGCTTGGCAGTTCGGGCTGGACTGTTCCCATGAGGCACAGGGTTCAAACTGGAATGGCATGGTGAGCAAAAAAACGATGGATTTAGGCCCAGATCTTTGTACTGGGGTGAATGTATGACATTGTTCTGCATTCTGTCCATCAACTGTTGTTTTTGCATTTGTCACCCCGAGTGGGACGGGTATGCCCAGACGTGGGTCCCGTGCTCTCCATGCCACTGGAATCAAGCTATCCTGGCTGAAGAGGGTGAAACCCGAAACCGGTCCTAGGATGCTTGTTTCAGTCCAGGGAGGACCTGGCTTGGCAGTTCGGGCTGGACTGTTCCCATGAGGCACAGGGTCAAGACTGATTTGCATATGGCTGGGTTCAAACTGGAATGGCATGGTGAGCAAAAACGATGGATTTAGGCCCAGATCTTTGTACTGGGGTGAATGTATGACATTGTTCTGCATTCTGTCCATCAACTGTTGTTTTTGCATTTGTCACCCCGAGTGGGACGGGTATGCCCAGACGTGGGTCCCGTGCTCTCCATGCCACTGGAATCAAGCTATCCTGGCTGAAGAGGGGTGAAACCCCGAAACCGGTTCTAGGATGCTTGTTTCCAGTCCAGGGAGGACCTGGCTTGGCAGTTCGGGCTGGACTGTTCCCATGAGGCACAGGGTCAAGACTGATTTGCATATGGCTGGGTTCAAACTGGAATGGCACGGTGAGCAAAAAAACGATGGATTTAGGCCCAGATCTTTGTACTGGGGTGAATGTATGACATTGTTCTGCATTCTGTCCATCAACTGTTGTTTTTCCATTCGTCTACCCGAGTGGGACGGGTATGCCCAGACGTGGGTCCCGTGCTCTCCATGCCACTGGAATCAAGCTATCCTGGCTGAAGAGGGTGAAACCCCGAAACCGGTCCTAGGATGCTTGTTTCCAGTCCAGGGAGGACCTGGCTTGGCAGTTCGGGCTGGACTGTTCCCATGAGGCACAGGGTCAAGACTGATTTGCATATGGCTGGGTTCAAACTGGAATGGCATGGTGAGCAAAAACGATGGATTTAGGCCCAGATCTTTGTACTGGGGTGAATGTATGACATTGTTCTGCATTCTGTCCATCAACTGTTGTTTTTGCATTTGTCACCCCGAGTGGGACGGGTATGCCCAGACGTGGGTCCCGTGCTCTCCATGCCACTGGAATCAAGCTATCCTGGCTGAAGAGGGGTGAAACCCCGAAACCGGTCCTAGGATGCTTGTTTCCAGTCCAGGGAGGACCTGGCTTGGCAGTTCGGGCTGGACTGTTCCCATGAGGCACAGGGTCAAGACTGATTTGCATATGGCTGGGTTCAAACTGGAATGGCATGGTGAGCAAAAACGATGGATTTAGGCCCAGATCTTTGTACTGGGGTGAATGTATGACATTGTTCTGCATTCTGTCCATCAACTGTTGTTTTTGCATTTGTCACCCCGAGTGGGACGGGTATGCCCAGACGTGGGTCCCGTGCTCTCCATGCCACTGGAATCAAGCTATCCTGGCTGAAGAGGGTGAAACCCCGAAACCGGTCCTAGGATGCTTGTTTCCAGTCCAGGGAGGACCTGGCTTGGCAGTTCGGGCTGGACTGTTCCCATGAGGCACAGGGTCAAGACTGATTTGCATATGGCTGGGTTCAAACTGGAATGGCATGGTGAGCAAAAACGATGGATTTAGGCCCAGATCTTTGTACTGGGGTGAATGTATGACATTGTTCTGCATTCTGTCCATCAACTGTTGTTTTTGCATTTGTCACCCCGAGTGGGACGGGTATGCCCAGACGTGGGTCCCGTGCTCTCCATGCCACTGGAATCAAGCTATCCTGGCTGAAGAGGGGTGAAACCCCGAAACCGGTCCTAGGATGCTTGTTTCCAGACCCGGGAAGGACCTGGCTTGGCAGTTCGGGCTGGACTGTTCCCATGAGGCACAGGGTCAAGACTGATTTGCATATGGCTGGGTTCAAACTGGAATGGCATGGTGAGCAAAAAAACGATGGATTTAGGCCCAGATCTTTGTACTGGGGTGAATGTATGACATTGTTCTGCATTCTGTCCATCAACTGTTGTTTTTGCATAAACCTACTAATGGAGCAGGGTTTTTGCGTTAAATAAACACTCGGATTGAACACTCAATAACATTTACTAAACGTGTGCAGTGGAAAAATTAATGAAAAGGGCCTAACATGAATGAAATGCATTTGCGCAAGCGCGAACATAAATTGACAAGTAGGCCGCAAAAACTTGCTTCATGGCTAATGTAAGTAAAAGACTAATGCTGCTTTAAGATGCATGTTATTATTATTGGCTGAATATAAAATAATTCATTTAACATGGGTTGCGCAGGGATGGATGCAGCATTGGGTTGGTGCGTAGAGAAAACATTTTCATGAAATAATAAATGTTTGTGCTTCATTATAGAAAACAAAGCATGGAGTTTCATTCTGCATGTTGGATAAGGGTTAAACAGAGAAAATCGGAGAAAATGATTTTAAAACTATGAAGTATGAGCAGGAGAAGAGAAAGAGCCTGAATGTGTCCTTCAGAGACTCACGAACGTGCCAAAATTCTGAACAAAAGGACATTGCTATGAACGGAGAGAAACTTCCTCTGCAGAAAGGCGCTCAGCGGAAGATTGCTATACAATGTTTTAACTTGTTGTTAGAATGGAGGAAATGTGGATAGCGAAACGAAGAATTTTTCCTGGGTTACATGGTTGAGGTCATAGCCTGTTTTTAAACAATAGCCTTTAGAGAATTATGTACGAGTAGACAGTGGAGTGACCATACACCCCCTTCCCTAGCCAATCAAATCACTAGTAGAGCCCGAGTTTGATACTTCTATGGGTTGGTCTATTGGGTTTTAGGGTATAATTGAGTTGCCCGGAGGGAGGAGTTGAGTTCAGATATCTTTGCTGACTGTTGGGGTGAGATTGTTGCATGTCGTTGGTTTGTTGTTTCCTTGCGTTCCTGAACTAGTCTTTTCCTTTTCAAACCTACTTGAAGGGCTCATGCTGACTTCCCGGCCAGGAGTTAGTGTTTCCTTATTGGGTTAGTATTAGCCTAATATCTACGTTTGCATAATTACTTGCAAATGATATTTTTCTCTATGAAAACTTTTGTCTCTTCATCTATCCACTCCTCAATGTACTGTCATTGACTATGAATTTGACATTTTCTCTTCTAATGTTGTTTGCTCAGTGATGATCCATGATTGTATTTGTGTCTCTTGTATTTTACTGAGATTTCATTCACATTATTATTATTTAGATAAATATTATAAACTTACAAATGAGTCTGTCATTATTGCAGTATTTTTACTTATGATTATTAATTTGTCTACCCTGACCACTTACAAAGATCATATCGCCATTTTTGGTAAATTGGTAGGATCATTTTAGGGAGATGGTAAATTTAGTTTAGTCTTTAGAATTACAACTAACCCAGCGTGAAGGGGACTGTTGGGTAATGGAAGTTGGGTCCTGTCTTTAGAAATTATTTAGTCCCTGAGCCCTGGATCAGTTTTTGATAGCAGAAATTGATGGTTTAATTGATTAATTAGGCAAATTAATAGTTAATTTAATGATTTTGATTACTAATCTGAAAAGTTGGTGTTTTGTTTTTATGTAGTTTGGAAGTACAGGTACGCAGTTGCCTAAGATCCCGGGATGTTATATTAAGCCTACGTGGTAGCCATAGTGTGGAGAAATACCACGCTGAAAGTCATAGTGTAGAGAAATACTACACTGGAAGTTCTTTGTCTGCTGTTGTAATATCGAACAATGAAAGGCGGTCGATGTTAATTTAGGGACTTGCTCTGTTGTAAGGAGAGTGTATGAAATAGTGGAAGGTCCGCTTCCGAAACTCTAGCCTTATCCTCGAACGAGTATCAAGACCTCTTTTAATAAAAAGTCCTCTTGTGAAACTTTGGCCTTATCCCTAGAGGAGTACCAAGACCTCTTTTCACTTGTCTGAGAGTGAAATAGCACTAGTCGTTATTTTACTAGAAGCAAAAGGAATCTCATTGAGTAATTGAACTATCTCTATTTAGTGGAGCAGACAAAGGCGCTGTTTTGTGTCATTTCTAATACAACTTAGCTAGGAAATACTTTGTTTTACATTACCGTATTATTTTTGCAAAGGGAGGGTCAGTCGCAGGAGTTATACTGACGTCACAGAGTGCCGCGCTGGCATTGGTCAGAATAGCGGGTGTGTATTGTGCTTTGATTGGTTGGTTGGTGTGAGTGGCGCTGGTATAGGATGAGGGTTAGCCAATAAAGTGGGTAGAATTATGGAAAGTTTTCTGGTGTTCATAGAGTATTTAGTGAAGAAAAAAGTTTAAAAATGAAGATAATTAAGGCGATTCAGGATTTTTTCAAAAAGGATAAACCGATTGTGACCAGAGAAGGGCTTCCTGTGCCTCCTCCAAGATCACCTGCTTCGTTTATGATGTTAGAGCGTGGGTATCATACGTGTACATGGTTGGAGAATTGGGTGAAGTACACCGAGGATGATGGAGTGTTAGCTTTTCCAGAACATGGTACTTTTAATGTAAGGATTTTAGAGAATTTGAGAAGGAGAAAAAATTCACTGAAACCAAATCCTACACCTATGCAGTATGAAGCGTTGGAAGAGTGGGAGCATGAAGGGTACAAGAGAGAGAGAGACAGGAATGGATTGAAATTCAGGAATACGATGAAATGGTTCTCAGAGGCTAAGTGGGATGCTCAAATGAGGAGATGGAGGAGAGATGTAATCTTAGATGGATTATATCCTGTAATGGTTGCTGAGGATCAGGCTGGTAGAAAGTGTAAGGAGAAAAAGAATAACGTAGAGACTTCGGAATTAGATATGGATCCGAATGAATTTGATGATGAGTTATTAGAAGAAATGTTATTGAAGAGACCTCCACCGTATCAGGAGATACCAGATGGGGTTACTCCGAGTGCACCTTTAATTGAGATAGAAGCCTCCCAAGATCCACAGGTTTCCCAAGTTTCACAGGTTTCGCAGAATACACCGATTACTCGGATTTCACAGGAAAAAGAGATTGAGATGCTTAATAGAGCAAAAGAAGAATTAACTCAGAAAATTAATCAGATGAGTTTAAATAATGCAGAAGCATTGTCAGTTCCAGTGACGATTGGTCCTATAGTTCCATTGTATAGTGAGGGTCAGAATATTTCGAGAGTACATGCTTTGACAGTACTGATAAATGATGTCAGGAATGTTAGTGTATCAGAATCAGGTGAGACGAGTATGTCATTGATTGATCTTCCAATAAATGGAAATGTGATTGAAACACCAAAAAGGAGTGTTCAGATAGATCCAAGAAAAATATTGCCGAATGTAAGAGAGACAACTCCAGTATCAGGTGGTACTGGTTCAGGGGGACCTTCACCAGAGGAGTTAGATGAATGCATAAAGGGAATGGCATCTAATAAAACTAAATCGAGAATGGATGTAGGTAGATTGAGAGTAGATTTAAAAGAGATGATTATTGGTACAATTAGTCCAGAAAGATTGGGTATTTATCAAGATGAAGAGTTGTTATTTTTGTGCAAAAATATTACATGGAAAGCGAAAAATTTACATGAGAAATTGGCAGAGGCAGCACGAGAATATGGAGTTGATATTGAAAAGTCAAGAGCTTTGCAAAAGACATATAGATTAGATTTCAGTGACAAGGATCTAGAGAGTTTGATTGCCTCTGTAAAACGGTTACAGATAAAAGAATTGATAAACACTCTGAAAAGTTGGGGTGATGTAGAAAGATGGAAAGGTAGATGGGCGAGAAAGAAAGAAGAAGTACTTGTAAATAAGGGTGTGGTTGCATCTACTTTGCTTCCATTGAAATAGACAGAGCCTGTTGAAATGATATATCCAATGAGAGAAGTTCCAGGTGGTGGATATGTTCATATTCCTGGGTCAAGACAGGATATATTGTCTTTTGCAAATGATTTCCCCAGATTGAGAGAGAAACCAGTTGAATGGTACAAACAAGTAGAGAGATTTGTGAAGGTTTCAAAAGTTCTGTTGAAAGATTTGGATGGCCTTGTTGATATTGTGGTTCCAGCTGATTTGTGGGCAGAGTGTAAGATTGCAGTTGATTGGCCAAAAGATGAATATCCCAGAGATATTAAAACAGGAGCACCCTCGGATGAGGTGATGAAGAAATATCATCAAGTAATTACTTATTTGAAGGGTAAAATTTCCCCAAAAGAAACAGATTGGGTTAAGATTGACAGGACGATGCAGGAGACGAAAGAATCAGTACATGCTTATTATGAAAGGCTTTTACAGGTGTTCAAACAGTACAGTGGTTTTGAGAATATCACAGACAAAACAATGGGACAGTTTGTTTATAGGTTTGTGTTTGGATTGAAACCAGAGATTAGTGCTATGATTCAGCAACACTTGATTTGTTGGCAGAGTAAGACAATTGATGAAATTTTGAGATATGCAAAATATTGTAGTGATGACATTGAGTCCAGGCATAACAAGTTGAAGGAATAAGTGATGTGGGCACAGGTGAAAGTAGCAAATCAGAAAAATGGGAATTATGCTGATGGTTCACACGTGAGTTTTCAGATGAAAGGACAGAATCAGAATTTCCGAAATGGTCGCATGGTGCCTATGAATACTGTACAGAATGGAGTGGTTCAAGTGCAGATGCCAGGAAAGGGTAGAAGCAAGGGTAATAAGGAAGAGTTGAAGAAGAAATTTCCGTGTCATGGATGTGGTCAGTTAGGACATTGGAGGAACGAGTGTAGGGTTATACAAGGTAATAATGGAATGGTTCAAAATTTCAATCCACAGATGCAGAATGGGGTGGTTGTGAATCAACAACAACTGCAGCAACAGCAACAGTTAGTTACACCACAAGTACAACAGGTACAAGTGACTCAAGCACCTATGCCAAATAATGTGAATGCTCAGGTACAAAGATACAGTGCGAATGCTGGATTTCACTCAAGTGAACAAGTTGGTAAGAATCAAAATTTGGGGGGGCGGAGCTTGCCGGCAACGCAAATGGCCGCTTGATCGAGGATCTCCGCGCTTCAACTTCCTATTCTGCAATAATCCTACATTACCTGGGGGCACACGCACAGTGAAGGTTGCCGCCCCGTGTCCCCGACCAGAAGCGCTGCTGAAGGAGCTGTTCAGCGCGAGTGGGGGCTCTGCGTGCGCAGAGTTGCGGGCGCTCTGGAGCGAGAAGATTGTTGGGCCGCTGATCCCCGGACTTGCGTCGCGGCCTAGCCGGCCGGAAGTGGTGACTGGCTGGGGTCCACTCCTGAGGCGGACCGGTCGGAGCTTTGTAGCGGAGCTGCAGGAAGCCGCGGGCGTGCGCATTGGGTGACGGTCTGTGAGGTGCGGCGCCCAGCACTGTATCCGCTGGTCCGAGGTCGCAGCCTGCTGTTACAGGGTGAGGTATGCCAGTGACTAGCGGAGGGGTCTGGCCCCCCAGGAAGGTGAGCGCGGCGGTGTGCGGGAGCGTTGAGTTGAGCTCCGGACCTCGTCCACGGCACATTGGATATTGGCTCTACAGGGGCCTTGGCGACGGTCAAGGTCTGCAGGGTGGGTGCACTAATCACCACAGGCCGTCCTTCATACCCCAGGATACGTACAAATTGGGTCATCCACTGCTGGATGGGGCGTGCTGTGTACTCTGCTGTGCTCTGTTGATTGAGCCATTCTACCATTGGTTCTAATAGCAGGGGCTGGACATACCTGACTCCTGGGTCTGCGGCTGTACATGCGGTAGCGGATGCGCCCCGGATTGCCTATTTGCAGTAGATTACGGTGGGGAGGCTTTCGAGTGACCACTGGTGGGGAATGGTGGAGCGCACTTCGCTGTGACTATCCTGCTGTTGAGGGGACGGGTGCCCTGCTGTTGGTCAGGGTGCCCTATTCTGCTATCCAGATATATTGAAGCTTAGGTATACCCGGGCTGCTGATTTCCTTTGCTGCTCTGCCTCTGGAGCTCTACGGATTTCGCTGCGTTGCTATACCTGATTCAGTTGACTGTCTCCGTGGAGTGTCGCTATGGGCAGAACAGACAAGACGCAACAGCGTCTGACTTTTGAGCAGCGCAAGCCTAGAGAGCGAGCGCAGTCTGTTGGCGAACGGCAGGATGGCGGTGGGTGCGAGCGTGAATCGCCTGATGGTGAACTCAAAAGCATGCTGGCTTCGATGGAGAAAGGACTGCAAGCTTCTCTCACAGTTTTGGGTACAAAGATCGATTCTCTTTCCTATCGCATGGATCGGATGTCCGAAAGGGTGGACAAACACGCAGAACGCCTGGATATGGCGGAGCGTCGCATCACAGAGGCGGATGAGGCACAAACCGAGCTGGACACTGGGCATAAGCGGATGGACAGAGTACTACAAGTGTTACAAGATAAGACCGAAGATTTGGAGGCGCGATCTCGGAGGTGTAACTTGCGAATCACTGGCCTGCCGGAATCAACATCGACCGGAAATATGGAGCAGTTCATCGAAAAATTGCTGGTATCACTTCTGGGTACTGACATATTCTCGTCCATGTTCGTGGTTGAACGAGCCCATCGCTCACTGGGCCCGCGTCCTATTCCAGGTGCCCCGCCGAGGCCCATCATCGCTAAGCTGCTGAACTATCGCGACAGAGACACCGCGCTGAGAGTGGCCAGGGAGAAGCAGTCGTTGCAATATGAGGGGGCCACGCTTGCTCTGTACCCGGATTTCACCGCGAGGGTGCAGGAAGCACGCCGCCAGTTCCTGCCACTCAAGAAACAACTCAGGGATCGCAACATGGACTATGCAATGCTATACCCGGCCCGACTTCGCGTCAACCACCAGGGCAAATCTCATTTCTTTACTGACCCCAAGTTGCTGCAGAAGGCCTTGAAAGACTGGAACAGGGGACATCGAAGCAGTCCGGATAAGGACGCCACACTTGGGGCAGCTGGTGGTTCATTGGAGGAGCAGGACTGATAATTACCAGATCGCCATACAGATAAGACTTGGGTTTATGATGAAAATGTGTGGTGTCACTATTTTTGCCCTGGGGATAATCCTACTATTGTGGGGTGCGGGGTGACGGCTTTGTTCTAAGGGGGGGACTCTAATCTCCTTATTTTCAGTCTTCAGTTTTGTAGTATTTGCAGACACAAAGCATAGCATTTAGATATTTGATCCTTTGGTGTCCTGGTTGCAGGGCGGCCCTGGTAGCAGAAATGATATTACAGCTTTACTTGATGTGGATTGCAAATGCCTTAGGTTAATGTTTAATATTAGCTAGTTGAGGTGCGGGGGGGCTGATCTCAGCCATCCAAAGGGGGAGCGGTGACCTGCTGGCAACCTCCGCCTACGAGTGTAACACACACGCAATTGGGTAATGGAGTTTTTTGTTGGGAAGAATTGTTGTTCCCATGTTCAGAGCAATGCTCAGTTGGTATTGTTTTCTATACGTATTTGGGGATCTTTGCGTCAAGACCTGGTTGGGGTGGGCTTGTTGTGGGTGGGGGGTGGAGGGTTGTTGAGGCTCAAATGTGGTACAGTACATGTCGATAGTCAGAAACATTTGCCATGTAGCAGCACGATTCAATACACTATTAAGATAAGGTGACACAGATCGATTCTGAAGTACGTGATCTAGGGGGGGGCCGGGATACTGGGGTGGACTCGCTACGAGCCCTTACGTGGAATGTTAGGGGGCTTTATAACCATAGGAAAGTTCGACAAGTCCTTTCATATTTGTCGCGACATTCTATTGATGTAGCTCTACTGCAGGAAACACATCTGCCTCTTAGCTCCCCCATACTACATAGTAGAGGCCTACAAGGCAACATCCATGCTGCCGGGTTCACAACACACGCACGTGGTGTCCTTACATGGGTCAACCCCAAGTCTGCACTCACTTTGGTCCCTTTGTGTGCTGACACTGAGGGCAGGTATGTCATCACTAGATGTGCTGGGAGGGGCATGGATCTTCTATTGGTGAATGTATATGGTCCTAATTTTGATAACCCTGCGTTTTTCGCTGCACTGGCAAATAAAGTAGGTGGTCTCAGTGAAGAAGCCCAGCTATGGGGAGGTGATCTCAACTTGGTTCGGGATCCCAGTCTGGATCGATCAGGTGGGCCCGAGAGACAAGTTACGGCTGCTGCCAGAGAGATTGAATGTGCGTTACTCAGGTTTGACCTGAGGGACGTGTGGCGTCTGAAATACCCGGATCTGGGGGGCTATACACACTACTCTGCGTATCATAATTTACATACCCGCATCGATTATTGGCTGGCTGCCCGGCACCTCTGCAGTAAGATCCGCACATGCCAGGTGCTACCGCGGACGCTGTCTGACCATTCCCCAATTCTGTTGGCGATAGACACGCCCAACAGGGTTATTCCTCCGTTCACGTGGCGGTTTCCGCCCTATTCCTTGCTCGACACTGTGTTCAGGGAGGAACTAGCAGTGGCTATTGAGACCTACTTTGACAAGAATGTTGGCTCTGTCGAGGACTATCAGGTTGTCTGGGAGGCATTTAAAGTTTATATTAGGGGGATCACCATATCCAAGCACTCGGGGGTCCTCCGTACTATCCGGAATCGCCTGAAGCATCTGGAGGGTAAAATTAAGACTTTGGAACGCCGACTGTTGACAGCCGCGGACGACTCGGTTACGAGCGAACTGGCTGAGTTGTTGGGAGAATATCATGCGGCTGCTGACGATGAGGTCAAGCATATGGGTAAATACGCCACTGCCAGGGTGTATGGAGAGGGTGAGCGTCCGGGGTCAGTCTTAGCGCACATGCTACGGAAGCGTAGGGAAGGAGTGCAGGCGGTGGTGGTTCGATCAGCAGAGGGTGGCCTATTGTCAGAGGCCTCTGCAGTTGCGGTCAGATTTCAACAATATTATACAGAATTGTATGCCACTAGGCACGGGGCCTCAGACGGGGAAATTATTGATTATTTGTCACACATATGGTTACCGTGGCTCACCGATACACATCGTGAGTTCCTCATGAGACCCATCGAGAAAGATGAAATTCTTCTCGCTTTAACGGGTATGAGAGCAGGAAGTGCTCCGGGGTCAGATGGACTCACGGTCTCATTCTATAGGGCTTTTTTAGAGCTGTTACTCCCACATTTGTCCACACTTTTCGATGACATTTGTGCTGCGGGCAGTATGCCTCCCTCCATGTCCGAAGCAGTGATTGTCGCACTTCTCAAGCCGGGTAAGTCCTCAGAGGACTGTGCTTCGTATCGCCCTTTGTCCCTGCTCAATGTTGACACGAAAATATTCGCGAAAATCTTGGCTAATCGTCTAGTTCCCCTGGTCCCCCTGTTGGTGGCTCCAGAGCAGGCGGGGTTTGTACCGGGCAGGAACTTAACTTATAATATACGCACGGTCTTCGGTGCGTTGCAGCACATTGAACCGGGTACACCAGCGGTGGCAGTCTTTCTGGACATTGAGAAGGCGTTCGACTCTGTGGAGTGGCCGTTCATGACACAAGTCCTGACTAGGATGGGGGTGTGCCCCGTCTTTCTTCAATTAGTTGGCGCCCTTTATAGTAACCCTACGGCCAGAATAAAAATAGGTAACATAGTGTCGGACCCCATACGCATATCACGGGGCACTAGACAGGGGTGCCCACTGTCCCCGTTGCTTTATGCCTTAGTGGCGGAACCTCTTGCCTGCGCGCTCCGGGTATATCATCAACATAGGGGACTTCGTTTCCCTCGCTATAATATTGTTGTGTCCACGTACGCAGATGACACGCTCTTGTATGTTAGGCGCCCGGAGACTAATCTTTCGGCGGTCCTTCGTGAGGTGGTGCGGTTTGGGGCACTTTCAGGCCTACACGTGAACTGGCCTAAGTCCATTGTATTTCCGCTTACCCGAACACCCCTCAATTTGAACTAGACTATCCTTTGCAGTGGTCCACAGATGCAGTAAGATATCTGGGAATTCGTATCCATACGCACTCTGATATAGTTTTTAGAGAAAACTATGGGAGGGTCTTTAGTAAACTAGAGGATGACGTGGAACGATGGATTAAACTCCCGTTGTCCCTGTTAGGTAGGATATCCATCATGAAAATGGTGGTGTTGCCACGGCTGCTGTTTTTTTTCACAAATATTCCAATGGTTCTTCCGCGTGTCTTTTTCAACCGTCTTACCACGTTAATGGTTCGGTTGGCTTGGGCGGGAAAACAGCCAAGGGTGCAGTGGCGGATATTGGTGCTGCCTTACTCTATGGGAGGACTGGGAGCCCCCGACTTCAACCTGTATTACCGGGCTGCCCAGGCTGCACAAGCATATCACTGGGTACATGGTGCCCCCGACATACCGCATCTCCGTATAGAAACGGTGGTGGCTAGCCCGCTCCCGCTCCCTGCAATGTTGTTTAATGCTCCAGACCGCCGGACGGGCGTTTTAGACTCTATCAATGCCACTGCTCACGCCTGGCACCATTTAATGCATCTACAGGCGGGGTCGATACTTTACTCTCCGGCGACGCAGATAGAATGGTGTACATGGCTACCGCCTTGTAGGGAGAGAGGGGTCACACAGGCACTACATGCATTGGGAGTCCACACAGTCGGGGACCTGTTTATTGATGGGGTAGCCAGGGGGTGGGAGGACATCACTCCCGCGAATCAGGAACCTTCTATATTAACGAAATTTCAATTCCATAGAGTAAGACATACCCTGCGTGAACTGCTGGGGGACGATTACCTAGAGCCTCCGGAACTTCCAGCATTAACACTCATTCTTCGGGCGAAGTCTCCAAAGCGTGTCGTTTCGCTCATTTATAATTCCTCCATGGCATACAGAGCGAATCACTACACTAGAGCACGCTTGGCGTGGCAGCGCGACTTACAAGTGGACATAACGGACACCATGTGGACTTATTGCTGCACCAGTACAAAGCGGATCTCGATTTACGGCAGACACCGACTGATACATTTTAAATACCTCAACAGGGTTTATTATACGCCAGAAAGACTGTGCAGGTACGGTCTCAGGGACGATGCGTTATGTGAACGCTGTAATGCGCCATTGGCCGACTTCCTACACCTGGCCTGGACATGTCCTGGCATAGCGGCTTTCTGGGCAGGGGTCTTTGAGGAAATAGGACAGATTACGCAGCTGATACTAGACCCGGATCCCCTACTTGCCCTTCTCGGCTACTCTAAGACAATCTCTAAAAGTGTACGTAGACTGGTAGACATGGGTTTGCTGACAGCCAAACGCAGGGTAGCTATGACCTGGTCGCGGGGACCTTTACCTACGATCACCCAGTGGAGAAATGACATGACTTACTGCAGCACACAAACGGAGCTTTTTAGTGAACTGCTCCCGCCACGCAGCAGACCCAAGAGCTTCTGGGAGCTATATAATGCATATCAACATACCAACATACGCAGTGCACACGGCACCCCTACGAATACACACAGCGGATGCGACCAATAGGTGGGGAAACACTGGTTCGCCCTGAGGGCGTGTCAGTGCCCCAACCACAGTTGAACTCTTAAGATCATATGCTGGGTCGCCGCTGATCCAGGTGTACGGAGGTCAGATAATGGGAATGTTCTGATTTTTTCTGTTTGTGTACTGTGTTGCTGGCTGCATGGCTTGTTCGACAATTTCCGTTATTGACATAAGTATATATGTATGTACAGGGTTATTATTCACTGTAATGCTGAGTCTCGATGTTGTTTGTTCATCGAAAATCAATAAAAATAAATGTAAAAAAAAAAAAAAAAGAATCAAAATTTACAAACGGTTCCACAATATTGGTTGCAATGTTCTGAGAGTGATTCAGATTCATCTCAATGACGGTGCCTGAGAGGGGAGGAAGAGTGCGTGTTTGGTGTATCTCTGGAGGTAGATCAGTCTGGTCCATTTGTTGATGGAAAAGTGGAAGGTAATGACCTTACATTTCTTGTGGACACTGGTGCTATCCGTTCTACAGTGAGAACAGCAGAAATTCCAAACCTACCCTTCTTGGGAGAAACTATCCAAGTTGTGGGAGTCTCAAATAAGCATATTAAGACTCCAGTGACAAAACCAATGGACGTTCATATTGGAAGATTTAAGGTTATGCATCGGTTTGTGGTGTGTGACTCTAGTCCAGTGAATCTTTTAGGTAGAGATTTGTTCTGGAAAATGAATTGCACCATCTATTGTACACCGGATGGTATTGCTTTTCAAACTCTGGATGAGGATGTTGCTTTTAAAATGATGATGGCAAAGCAAGGGACAGAAGTGGATGATTTATATCTTTTGCTTACAGCAAATGACTTGCCTGTTGAATTGAGAGACACAGTGACAGCTGATGTGTGGGATTTTACAGGAAAAGACATTGGATTGATGAAGGGTGTTGATCCTATTCAGATTTTGGTTAAGGAAGGTGCAGAATTTCCAAAAACACCACAGTACAAGATGAGTCTTGAGACGATTGAAGGAGTTACTCTGGTGATTGACCAGATGATTGAGCAAGGAATTTTGAAAGAGATTCTTGGGAGTCCATGTAATTCATCTATAATGGGAATTAAGAAACCGAGTGGGAAGTATAGGATTGTGCAAGATTTGAGAAAGGTGAATAAGATTGTGGTACCTTGTTGTCCGAGAGTGCCGAATCCAGCAGTGATTCTTTACCAAATTCCTTGTGATGCAGAGTGGTTTACGGTGATTGATTTGTGTCAAGCGTTTTTCTCGATACCCTTACATCCGGATAGTCAGTATTTATTTGCGTTCTGGTTCGGAGATCATGTTTCGGCATGGTGCCGAGTTCCTCAAGGGTATACAGAGAGTCCTTCGATTTTTAATCAGATTTTGAAGAAGTGCTTGGAGTCATTGGTTATGCCAGAAAATTCAGTGCTAGTACAGTATATTGATGACTTACTAGTGGCATCAAAGGCAAGAGAGGCGTGTGTGACAGATACGATTGCTTTACTGAATCATTTGGCAGAAGGAGGGTATAAAGTATCACCAGCAAAATTACAGTTTTGTAAGAAAGAGGTTCAATATTTGGGACATAAGATTGAGAAAGGAGTCAGGAAGGTGTCACAAGATCGAATTGCTGTGATTTTGCAGATGGGACCTCCCAAAACGCAGAAAGAGATTCGGATGTTTTTAGGCATGGTTGGCTATTGTAGACAGTGGATCAGTGGATTCTCATTGACAGCTAAGCCGTTACAGAGATTGACACATAAGGATGTGGTTGATCCAATTCAATTGGATGAGGAAAGCATGAAAGCATTTATGGAATTGCGAGATAGTTTGTGTCGAGCACCAGCATTAGGAATGCATGATTATAGTAAAGAGTTTGCATTGTTCTGCTGTGAGAAAGATGGGTGTGCACTTTCAGTTTTAACACAAATACATGGAATGGCACGTCGTCCAGTGGCATATTTTTCTGCTACTTTGGATGCAGTGGCTGCAGCATTACCAGGATGTTTGAAAGCAGTGGCTGCTACATGTGTGAGTCTGGAACAGAGCAAATCAATTGTGATGGGACATCCAGTGAAAGTGTATGTGCCACATTCTGTTGAGAGTTTGCTGACGCTTACACGCACTCAGCACATGACAAGTAGTCGTTTGACAAGATATGAAAGAGTGATTTTGGGCGCTGAAAATGTGACGATAATCAGATGTACTACTCTAAACCCAGCAACATTAGTGCCGAGTTCAGCTTGTGAAGAAGTGAAAGAAGAAACAGATCATGATTGTCTGGATGTGACAGAACTGTGCACGAAACCAAGACCTGATATAAAAGATGTACCGTTATCAGATCATGTTTGTAGATGGTTCTTGTTTACGGGATGAAAGAGGTATTCTGCGGGCTGCATATGCTGTATGCACAGTGGCCATGGTTCTTGAAGCATCTTGCATAAGAGGAATAAATTCGGCCCAAATTTCTGAATTGGTCGCTTTGACCATGGCCTGTATAATTGGCAAGAATTTGAGGATAACCTTATTTACGGATGGTCAATATGGTTATGGGGTGGTGCATGATTTTGGTCAATTGTGGATGTAACAGGGATTTCTGACTTCTTCAGGATCACCGATAAGAAACAGTAAAAATGTGATAGATTTGTTGAATGCACTACAATTGTCCAAAGAAATTGCAGTGGTTAAATGTTCAGCACATGAATCAGGAAATGATTATGTGACTAATGGAAACAGATACGCAGACCAAGTGGCTCGTTTCTGTGCACAAAATTCAGTTTCAATTAATAAAGGATTGGAAAAGAAAAATACAGATTGTCATTTGATGTTCTCTTCAGTTGAAACATTGGATGAAATTAGACAATTGCAGGAAGAAGCTTGTGAGGATGAGAAAGAACTTTGGATTAAATCAGGTTGCAGAAAAAGACCAGATGATGAAATATGGGTGTATACAGATGATAGAGTAGTTATGCCAGATTGCCTACTCTCTCAGATGGCAAGAGTTTACCATGGATAACACATGTAGGAATGGATGCAATGATTAGGCTTTTCAAACAGTCATGGTACAACCCCAAATTTAGAGTCATTGCAGAGAGTCTGTACCAAAGATGTGTTACATGCCAGCAGCAGAATCCAGGGAGGAAGACAGTTGTTAGTTGGGGCAGAATTGGAAAGGCGGCTGGACCTTTTACAAGGTTGCAAGCTGATTTCATCGAGCTCCCTCCTTGTAATGGACTAAAATATGTGTTGGTTGTTGTTTGTTTGTTTTCTCGTTGGGTAGAAGCATATCCAACAAGAAGAAGTGATAGTTTGACTGTTGCCAAACTGTTTTTGAGAGAAATAATGCCACGTTTTGGATTTCCAGTCTCTTTAGAATCAGATAGAGGTATTCATTTTAATAATGAAATAATTCAGATGATTTGCGCAGCATTACAAATTGAGCAAAAGCTGCATTGTGCCTATTGACCAGAAGCTTCAGGTGTGGTTGAGCAAATTAATGGCACTATTAAATCTAGACTGTCTAAGGTGTGTGCATCCACAACACTGAAGTGGCCAGACACTTTACCTCTGGTATTGATGAGTCTAAGAAGTATTCCTGATAAAAAGACTGGATTATCTCAACATGAGGAGATCATGGGAAGAGCCATGAGACAGTCAGTTGTACCAGCAAATCAACTGATGAATATTACTGATGATCTAGTGCTTGATTATTGCAAAGGATTGGCTGATGTGGTGCGTTCTGTGTCTCATCAGGTTGGAGAAATTGCAACCACAACACAGTAAGAGCAAGCACATTATCTAAGCCCAGGTGAGTGGATCCTGGTGAAGAAACACGTAAGAAAATCGTGTTTGGAACCCAAATGGCATGGGCCATATCAGATAATACTGGTGACAACGACAGCAGTAAAGTGTGGTGGCTTGCCGTATTGGATACATGCAAGTCATACAAGAAGAGTCCCAAGTCCACTTGAAAGACAAGAAGAGCAGCAACTAGTAGAAAAACAAGAAGAGCCAGGAGCTGAAGAACCTGAGGCTGTGGAATCTGAAACTACAGATTCTGAAAGTGTGGAACACGTGCTTGAACAGGGACAAAGTCAAATAGAGTGGGCACCAGCTACTGGGTCTCGTAAGACTGCTGTTGAAAATGACAAAGGAGAAGTGTTGAGAGAAAATCAAAAGCAAGAACAACAGAGAAAAGAACTGCAATCTTGACAACGAAGCAGAAGAAGTAGTTCATGCAAAGAGAGCGAGAAAGGGTGATGTGTGGCCAAAAGGAGTGAAAAGACTGAAATATATTCTAAAACAGAAATCACCAAAGTCAATAACAGAAGTTTATGAACTGAACTGAACTGAACAGAAGTATCAGATCAAGTTGAACAAAGAGAGTCGGAAGAAGAAACAGTTACAAAGACAAAAAGAATAAGGGTTCCAAATAGAAAGTATACAGCTCCAGAATGGGCATATATAGTGTTAGAAGAAGTTGAAAAACAAAATCAAATCAAAGAAGACGTTGGTACAGAGCAAAGTGAAGGAGACAGTTTTGAGCCACCGTAAAAGAACAATGTACATTAAGGTGCAAGAAAAATGAAATTCAATGAAAGAATTGCAGAAAATTGACTGAAGCACAAATCTAAAGAAGAAGAAGATAAAAAAAAAAAATCGAGGGGGGTGAAGAAGCGAGTCATAAAGTGTGAAGATACACTGGATACACTATTTTGGATAGATCTTACAAAATCCTAGATTAAATTTTTCTAGATTAAAGTTTTATAGATTAGATTTTTGAGTTTTTTCTTTATTTTTTTTTATTTTATATTAGAAATGGCAGAAAAAGCAGAGACTGGACATCAAAATCGTAGTTTTAAATGTAGATGTATTAATGCTTGCTTATTTAGTATTCTACTACTAATGGCGTTATGGTTAATACTAATTATTATTGTGCCTGTCTTAATGGTAACTAATCATCATAATAATGCTAATATTAATAGTGTGTTGAGTGAAAAAGTAGATATTAAAGATATTAAAGAAACTCCAAATACTAATATAGTGATGGAAGATGACAGTATCTATCATCATGATAAATCAATTAATGATTTTTCTTTAAATGTATTCACGAAATTATTGTATGAATATGTGGATACAATGAATGTGAGAGATTGCTATGTGTGTATGCAATTACCTTCGTCTGTCTCAGACGTGACTTACCATCACTTACCTTTAACATATGGTGTGTCTTGTAGTGTACTAACCAGTTTGTTTTACGAGACAGGGAGACTCCAGTATTTTTATTCGAATGTGGATTTAGTATTTTCAGAAGTTCCAATTAGAAAGAATATGAATAAAGTGAAAAGTGCCAGAAATGTGGAATATATGGGAGAATTTTTTCATACTACAAAAACATTAGATACAGTATATGCACATAGACATAATCTCACATGTAGTTTACGCTTTGAAGAAATAGAATTCATTAACATGGTGGAAGATAGAAGACAGGAGTTTCAAAGAAAAGCTGCTGAGCAAAAGTCTCATGTACCTCCATGGGCTTTCAGAGAAGGAAATTACAAAGAAAGGCGAGACTTACGCTGCAATGTCTCTAGATTGGTATCATAGAGCGAAGCTATGCTTGCTTAGACAAAAGACTGACTATAATAATTATTTCATTGGTTCTAGTGAATGTGATCATACTTTTCTAATTACTGGAGGATGGGGAATAAAAGGAGGAACTGATCCTGTTTTTCCAGGAATTTATTATGTGTGTGGTAAGAATGCCTATTATAGGTTGCCTGCACATTGGTATGGATGTTGTTATCTTGGTATATGCTTTCCAAAGATATACCATGTTGATAAGAATCATAGAAACAATGAAGTAAAGAATGGACTAATACGCAATAAGAGAGTGAGTTTTTCAGAAATAATTGGAGATATTTTTGGAGCACTGATACCTTCAGTTGGAGTTATTTTAAATTCGCACAGAATTAGAAAATTGTCCACAGTGGTTGATCGTTTATCAACGGATACTGCTGGGGGATTCTTAATGGTGGATACTGAAATGGTTGCAATTAGGTCTATGGTTTTGCAAAATCGACTTGCCCTTGATGTAATTTTGGCTAAAGAGGGTGGAGTCTGCAATATGTTGAAAATACAACAGTGTTGTACTTATATCCCTGACAGAGTAAAAGCCTTGAGGGGTATATTAAAAATATTACAGATCTTCATAAAGATTTGTCCGAATTGAAGGTTGACGGTGCTTGGGAGAAACTTGGAAAGAGATTTTCCTCAATGGGAGATTGGTTTTCTACTTTTGGGAATAGCGTTCTAGGGAGAATACTAACACCTATGGTTGCAGTGGCTACAGCAATACTAATGATTTTCCTGATCTATAAATGTTGTAGGTGCAAAAGAGATACTTCAGATAATAAACGTAAAACAAGAAAAAGAAAGAGAGAAGAAATAGAATTAGAAGATATGAAAGGGAATTATTATGAAATCATAAAGGATTTAGATGGGATAATGATTAAACATGAAAGAACATCTGCCTGTTGAGAAATAACAATCTGTATTGGTGGATATTTTGGTGATGGCTTAAAACGCCATCAAAGGGGGGATTGATGGAGCAGGGTTTTTGCGTAAAATAACCTGCTCGGATTGAACCCTCAATAACATTTACTAAACGTGTGCGGTGGAAAAATTAATGAAAAGGGCCTAACATGAGTGAAATGCATTTGCGCAAGTGCGAAAATAAATTGACAAGTAGGCCGCAGAAACTTGCTTCATGACTAATGTAAGTAAAAAACTAATGCTGCTTTAAGATGCATGTTATTAATATTGGCTGAATATAAAATAATTCATTTAACATGGGTTGCGCAGGGGTGGATGCAGCAATGGGTTGGTGCGTAGAGAAAACATTTTCATGAAATAATAAATGTTTGTGCTTCATTCTTTATAGAAAACAAAGCATGGGGTTTCATTCTGCATGTCGGATAAGGGTTAAACAGTGACAATCTGAGAAAATGATTTTAAAACTATGAAGTATGAGCAGGAGAAGAGAAAGAGCCTGAATGTGCCCTTCAGAGACTCACGAACGTGCCAAAATTCTGAACAAAAGGACATTGCTATGAACGGAGAGAAACTTCCTCTGCAGAAAGGCGCTCAGCGGAAGATTGTTATACAATGTTTTAACTTGTTGTTAGAATGGAGGAAATGTGGATAGCGAAACGAAGAATATTTCCTGGGTTACATGGTTGATGTCATAGCCTGTTTTAAAACAATAGCCTTTAGAGAATTATGTACGAGTAGACAGTTGAGTGACCATACACCCCCTTCCCTAGCCAATCAAATCACTAGTAGAGCCAGAGTTTGGTACTTCTATGGGATGGTCTTTTGGGTTTTAGGGTATAATTGAGGTGCCCGGAGGGAGGGGTTGAGTTCAGATATCTTTGATGACTGTTGGGGTGAGATCGTCGCCTGTCGTCGGTTTGTTGTTTCCTTGCGTTCCTGAACTAGTCTTTTCCTTTTCAAACCTACTTGAAGGGCCCATGCTGATTTCCCGGCCAGGAGTTAGTGTTTCCTTATTGGGTTAGTATTAGCCTAATATCTACGTTTGCATAATTACTTGCAAATGATATTTTTCTCTATGAAAACTTTTGTCTCTTCATCTATCCACTCCTCAATGTACTGTCATTGACTATGAATTTGACATTTTCTCTTCTAATGTTGTTTGCTCAGTGATGATCCATGATTGTATTTGTGTCTCTTGTATTTTACTGAGATTTCATTCACATTATTATTATTTAGATAAATATTATAAACTTACAAATGAGTCTGTCTTTATTGCAGTATTTTTACTTATGATTATTAATTTGTCTACCCTGACCACTTACAAAGATCATATCGCCATTTCTGGTAAATTGGTAGGATCATTTTAGGGAGATGGCAAATTTAGTTTAGACTTTAGCACTACAACTAACCTAGCGTGAAGTGGACTTTTGGGTAATGGAAATTGGGTCCTGTCTTTAGAAATTATTTAGTCCCTGAGCGCTGGATCACTACTAATTTCCATCACCCATTCAACTTTGTCACCAACAAATATAAATCATAAAACAATGAAGTTCACTCCAAGAATGATTAAAATACGATAAATTTGCTCATGTAAATCATCTATCAAAAAGCCTTAGTTTGAATGGTCAGGAAACATGAAATCACATTCCATAATCAGATTTCATAACAATCAATTCAAAAGGAAGGAAATGAGAGAGAAACATGGAAAAATCGAGATTCAGTGTTTAGTTCATACAAACCAAATAATGCAGCGTCGAAGTTCAATGTGCCACAGGAAAAAGTCAGTAAACCCTTCAGCCGAAAGGTTACCACTTGCACACTTTACCAGCCGGTAAAGTGCAGATTTGAGTCAGTTCAGGAAAATTCAGCTCAAATGGGTTTGGCATTAGAGAGAAAATCAGAGTTCAGTCCGACAGCATGCCAGGAAGGAAAATAGATAATGACAGCCAGCCCCGACTCCTCCTCCAAGGGGCAATTATACTTCCCAAAGTTTTAGATTACACCCACAAAGTATCGTTCTCATCATCCTATATGATTTCCATTGGTCATCCACAGTGGGCTGTTCATGGTGTGATCAATACCTCACTACAAATCCAGAAGCATTAAGTAATCCTTTTGCAAAATCATCAAATTCAATTATTTTATATTTCCATCCTTTCCTCAAAAGTAAGAAGATTCATTTTGTTCACTGTCTGTCCGTTCCCAGATGCTCTCTTTTGGGTTTGCAATGTTATCGATTTCTGTCAAAAGCGTTGCTGAGTCATAAGAGAGTTCCTTTGCCTTAGAGCACAAAAAGGAAATTTCACAAACAGTTCTTACAATGTTTAAAGTGACTACTTCAGCTAGATTCTGGTTTTCGAACAAGGAAAGAATAGCATGTGAGGCCTACATGAAAATTTGCTATATCATTACCACGTTATGATTAATGTAAAACACACATTAATATAATTATTTCCGTTTTCTTAGTTCATTCAATCATTATTATTCTTCTAGAAGGTACATGTAAATATTAGGCACTACCAAAAATTATTTGCATGTTTATCATTTTCAAAACAAAATATTTACGTTTTCATTCTAAAGTACACGTTTTTATCACTCAATACTAGAATAAGCTGCAAGCTTTCATACTATCTGTCATTGCTAAATAAAGCATTTTTAATCATTTTAGGTACTTTATTATGTAGACATTATTTCATTTTGACACTTTTGAAAGTTATCGTCAGCACATTTTCAATGTTAATTAAGTTTAGTTTTTCAAACCACGTGATTAAATACATAGATAAATAATATCTGTTTCTCTCTTTGTTTACGTTTTTCACATTTCCATGTTTTAACACTTCTGCATGCTTTATCCATGCAGTATGAAATCTTACGTTTTTCGATTCAACCATCTTACACATTTTCATCAAGAATTTATTATCGTAAATCTCTTTTGACGGTGAGAATTGATAGAGGCAACATTATTTAATTTTACACTCCATCACTTGTTTGAGTTTGGATGAGAACCAAGGAGCTGACAGGCGTGAGTCTGGAATTCTGATGCACTTAATAGGGGCGATGGGGGTCACGGACATCTGTAAACCAAGTGCCACAGGATATTCAGTGTCTTCAATGGCGTCCTCCAAGACCACACAGGTTTGACTGAGTACTGAATAGAACTTTACAGATGTAGTAGTCGACCAAGTAAGAGTGGATGCCTCACCAAAGTAATATCAGGTCCAGGAGACCCACCACAGCAAGGGGAGTCAGTTTCGGGGTTTCACCCCTTTTTAGCCAGGATAGCTTGACTCCAGTGGCATGGAGAGCACGGGACCCACGTCTGGGCATACCCGTCCCACTCGGGTGACAAATGCAAATACATCAATTGATGGACAGAATACAGAACAATCTCATACATTCACCCTAGTACAAAGTTCTGGACCTAAATCCATCGTTTATTTGCTCCCCATGTGTGAGAAGTTGGCATGGTATATGCTGTCCACTAATTAAAGTGGGCACCTTGCGCCAGTCCAAACAACGCTTATGGTGATTTAAGAGGTCAAAGAATACCTTAGAAAGCTATCCAAGTGGTAGCTGTGGAGAGCAGCCTTCAGGCTTAGTCTTGAAGGAATGTTAAGCAGCTTGTTTTACCAGAACGCAACCTTATAGTATTGGTTAAATGAAAGAAGAAGCACACAGTAGTTATAAAAATATGTATTTATTCATATAACCCTATCTAGTACGACACAGTATAAGAACCACGACTCGAGTCAAGACAGTGTCGAGAGGATGTAGAATCACTGGGACCCCAAGGAACCACCCAAGGTGAGTAAGTAGGGACCCCACGGAGGACGGGTGCAGTGTGGGAACACGACCGCGTGCTCCGTACTATTCTATTGGAAAGTCGCGGTTGACATTTTAGAGTTTAAGGACCCTTCCCAGTGGACTTTGAAGAAACCCCATGAAAGATAGGAGGTTGGAGAGCCATCCCACCCATGGATACCGAGGTACCCAAGTTACCTATCTCAGGGAAGCCGGGTGCATAGGTCTGAAGTGGCGCCGGAAACCGCCGTTGAACCCAATGGAGGACTTCGAAGAAGAGCCGCTGTTGGAAGTGTCCGTTGGAATCCAAAGGTGGATTCTTGTCGAAGAGTACCTGAAAGCAGAGGGGACAGAGTCTGGGTCACTCAAGAGTGACCAGGGGCTCGGTAGACGAATGCCCACCTACGTCGGATGCTTCAGGAGCGTTGATGGAGTTCTTGACTCTGCAGCTACGGGGACCAGGAGATGTCTAGGATGACCAGGAGCCAGATACAAGCTGTCCCACAAAGGATGTCGAGTGCTGAGGGGTCGGTGGCCGGCGGGAGCACCAACAAGCCTTGGCAACGGCAACCCATGCAGAAGGTCAAGGATGTGTACAGTTCGGACCAGCAAGGTACAGGAGACCCACCACAGCAAGGGGAGTCAGGGCAGGCCTGGAACAACCAGGGGAGCCCAAGAAAAGCAAAGTTGACCCTCAAGTGGACCCACAGGCCGGAGGCACAGGAGTCGCAAGAGGACCTCGAGCGATTTCACCAAACAACTGCCCACGGAGCACTCGGTGCGAGGAGGCCAAAGTTCTTGGTAGGAAATGGTGCCAGAGGTTGGGGCTACTCGGGGCCCAATGCACTTGTTCGGGAAACGCCAGCAAGCATATGCACTTACAAATGTACTCGGTGCACAGGGGTTCGGGTATTGCTGCCCCCACGAGGGATTCTGATCTTAAACTTGGTGAGAGGGCAGCTCGGACCTCGAGGGACATAGAAACCTACCCCCTGTGTTTATAAAGCCTTCGGAGTCCGTAGGAGCTCAGGGTCTGCAGACCGGACAGCAGTGTTGAGTTGCCTGCGAATGCAGGGGAGTGACTCATTCATTCCAAGGGAGATTTTCATTTGTGGTTGATGCTCCCCAGGTCCTGCATGGATTCTGTATGGTGCACGGGCACGGACGATGCTTCAGACTGAGAGGGAGACGAAGTCAGGCCCAAACAAAGTCCAGCAAAGTTCAGAGTGTCCAGACGGTCGAAGTTCAGTGGTTTCTGGTTCAGAATCTTGTCCAAGTCGAATTGAAGGTCCTACAGCCAGGTAAGCCCTTATGTACCCATGGAAGAGGGTTGGCAAGATTCAGGGGACCCTCCCAGGGGAGGGTCTGGACAGTGGGGAGGTTACTCCCATGTACTTTGTCCAGTTTCGCGCCAGAGCGGGAGCCAACAGCTCCCAGGACTAGTTTGAACTGGACTATGCACAGGGACACCATATGTGCCCCTCATGCAGACTTTCAGTCGCTTGCAAGCGCACACACCAAGCCCTAATACACTAAATCCTGTCTGGGAGGTGGTCACACCTCCCTGTGACAGGATGCCTATTGTTCTGCCTTCCCCTGCTCGAGCTTGGCTCAGCAGCAGGAGGGCAGAAATGTGTCTCTGGTCAGCAGCAACCATTTTGTGCTGTCCGGGACTAGAAGGCTGGTACTCGGAACACCAGGGACCCCAAGAAGCTCACTTCTGAGGGGTGGAATCATACCTCCCACACTGGTTACCGGTGTGGGGGTATGATTCCAACATGTTTGACACAAAACACGATAGGGTTTGTTTCAGCCGTTTTAGAGTTGGTCATCACGTGGTCGCATAATGCCACTCTATATGTTGTAAATGGCTGACTCACTGACAACCCGGGAGAATGGACTCCGTAGGCTGCAAGGGTGTTCTCCTAATGCAGCTGCACCCTCTCACTTAGAACCAAGCACCCTGCCCTCACGATTGTAAAGGCCTGCTAGAGGGGTGACTTATAGGTTTTAAGTGCAGTGACCCTTAGATTTAGTAAACCTATATCTTAAGTAAGTGGTGCATGCACCAACTTACACAGGCTGCAATGGCAGGCCTGTAGGTTCCACTTTACATGACCTTTCATGGGTGGCATAATACATGCTTCAGCCCAAGGGAGGCCTTTGGGGTACCTATGCCCTGGGTACATGGGTACCATATTCTAGGGACTGACAAGGGTACCCCAGTATCCAATCTGGAGTGTACCTAAGTACATAACATAACAGTTTAAGGAGAATGCAGATAGACTGGGGTCCTGATTAGCAGGATCCCAGTCAGACTAGTCAAAAACAGTATCACATTTAGCAAAAAGTGGGGGTAACCATAAGAAGCAGATCCTACTTCCCTACACCATGCCATTCCAGTTTAAACCCAGCCATATACAAATCAGTCTTGACCCTGCGCCCAATGGGAACAGCCTGAACTACCAGGCCAGGTCCTCCCTGGACTGGAAGGAAGCATCCTAGGACCGGTTTCGGGGTTTCACCCCTCATCAGCCAGGATAGCTTGACTCCAGTGGCATGGAGAGCACGGAAAGTGGACATTTCTCTGCTCTTAAACTTAGCTGTGACATTCCAAGTGTGCCTGCAGCCTGTGTGTGCTTGCAGCCTGTCTCCAATGCACGCCTGGGCTGGGTGGCAGTTACACTTTATGCATTCCCTCTAGACAGCCACAAACACAGGAAGGGTGGGTGTGACAGGGGATTCATCTGCATTCTGATAACCTTCCTGGGCAGGAAGGGGAGAGGGAGCTGACACTTACATCTGAATAGGAGGTGTCCTGTCCCCACACAAATGGCTGATAACCCTCCACAGATAGCCTGGCAGGCAGTGCCGGGATGAAAGGCGACCTATGTGCTTCAAGGAGCTGCTTTGAAGTCATCCGCAATTCAAAGGCACATTTGGGTATAAGGGGCTCTGACCTTACCAAGACAGTACAGTACTGGACCTGTGAAGAACTCTGCTGTGCTACAAGGATTGCCACTCTGCTTGACTGCCTGTTCCAAGGAAATGCTTCACTGCTGTGCTGAGCTGCCCCTGCTGCCTGCTGATCTCTGCCCTGCTAAGGACTGGACCCATCTCACTTGAACCCAGAGTGACTCCAAGGGCTTGCTGTCTTCCCTCCTGTTTTCTGAAATCTCAGGGTCATAATAGACGTCTGGCAACTCTGCTGGTGCTGCTGAACTCTGCCATCTGTGAGTCCTACCCTTGCCTGAGGTGCCCCCTCCAATTCTGGGCCTCAGAAGTGGGTTCTGCAGCTGTTTTGCTACAAAACTGATGCATCGATAGGAACAGACACAGTGCCCTTCAATGCCGATGCAGTGCCAACCCGAAGACATCCCTGGTGGCTCTACGACGATGCAGTGCGGACTCGAGATCCCAACTGCAAGGTTTGAGTTTGAGTCCGACGTAGTGCCAATCCGAGGTCCTAACTGTGAGCTCGACTTCAACACATCGACCTGACTGCGTGAATGCAAACCGACGCATCGTACTGTCGACGATGATGCTTTGCTCCATCCAAGGTACTTTGTAAGCGGGACCTGTTTGAGTCTTGTATTTGGCCTGCCCTCCAATGCGGTTGGTCTGAATTTTGGATTTACCCGGTCTAGCGTGACCTCAAGTAACCTTTCAACACTATTGATTTCCAAGCACTATCTTTGGTTTATTTTTTTTAAAAATCATGGGTGCGTGGCCAAGCGGTCCAACATGGTGGACGCGCTGTAACTGAGCTCCCGTAGCCCCGTTGTAATCCGCCGTTAATCCTGCCGTTTCGGCACCAGAAACGCTGCCTCCGGGATCCAGTCTGAGTTGCCTCCCCGGGCCTGTGAGGAGATCCCGAGTGGAGGAGGGGCTGCAGCCTGAAGATCCTCGGCCTCGATTCGGCGGTGACGTCAGAGAAGGCGACCTGCGACTGCTCAGGGCCGAAGTGGTGCGGAGGATGAGCTGTCGCCCTGAGACCTGGAAGCGGTGAGGCGGCGGGTGGCTGGGACATAGGCGGCGCTGCAGGATATCGCCTGGTGCTCGGCGGCCGCATCGGGCCGCGGTGTGCTCGCCCTCGGTGGCCGAGACTCGGGGAGGCCAGCGGAGCAACCCAAGCAGATACGCATCCCTGGGCGCCCCCCTCCCAAAAAGCACAGCCCGTCACTGTACCCAGCAGTGGGTTCTCTAATGGGGAGAGCGACCAACCCCGCCTGAGACACAGCCATACGCCAGCCCGTTGGCAGACAGGCCATGAGGCGCGTAATACATTAATGCGGGTGGCCAGCCACAACTCCTGGTCCTGAAACCACTGCATAGAGGCCCGTCAATGCCCGGGCCCCTGACCTGACTTGCTGATGCCGGGGTGCCAAAGGTGACCCGCTGTGGATTGTGCGGTTGTAGTGGACTGGCCAATAACTCTCCCCGCATAGTAATACACGGGGGGCCATACGGATATCGCGGAGCAGCCCTCGACCTCTTCCCATAGGAAGGGCGGACCCTGGACATTGGGTTGTCCAGCACCCCTGAGGCTGCACCATTTCTTCTGTGTGGCTGGCCTTGACATCGTCGCTACGCTCCTCGGACACCCTGCTTTGACTGTGTCTGAGGTGGCTTGAACGTGAGGACTTGCTACGTGAATCAGCTAGGGTCAACTGCGACCCTCCTTCCACTTGCTGCCGCTGGCCCTGGGTGATCTGGGGCTGCCGTGCCTGCTCCTCCGTCCATCCCACACGATCGTGCCTCCATTTCGACTTGGCTAAGCTGCTGACAACGCTGTTGGTACAACTATAGAGGTGACCCCCGCGGTTGACACAACCGTACCATGACCAAGGATAAACCCCCAGGCACGATGGCACGCCAGAGTACCATGGACAAATACACCGGCTCCGCTGCCCAGGCACCCAACCCAGGTGACCAGATGCTGCCTGTGCTGGATAACGCCGCCATACTTGCTGCTATAACACAGTCCAGAGACACACTAGAGGCTAAGATCGGAGCAGTTGGCTCCGATGTCATGCTCCTACGGCAAGACCTTCGCAATGCAGTCCAGCGCATAACCGAAGCAGAAACCAGAATTTCGACGGTGGAAGATACAGTATCTACCCTCCAAAAGAAAATATCCTCCCTGGAGACAACTGCGAAGGGTCTGGCGCTGCGTTCTGAGGAGGCAGAAGGGCGCGCTCGCAGAAACAACCTCCGCTTCGTGGGGTTCCCTGAGGGCTGCGAAGGTAACGATATGGAGGGCCTTCTGGTTCAATGGTTGACGGACTGGCTTCCCCCTGGAGTTCTCTCTCCTTGCTTCATTATTGAACGAGCACACCGGGCTTTGCTACAAAAACCACCGCCCGGTGCTCGCCCCAGGCCCATCATTGCCAGATTTTTTAACTATAAAGACAGGGATGTTATACTGCAGCAAGCCAGGCTTAAGGAGACCCTCCACTATTCCTCACATTCCATCATGATATTTCCAGACTACACAAGGCTAGTCCAACAGCGCCGCCAATTCTTTATGGAGGCCAAAGCCAGACTGCGGTCCCTGAAGATTCAGTATTCCTTGTTGTTTCCGGCTAGACTGCGGGTGTCCTACAAGTTGCGGACACATTTCTTCAAATCTCCTGAAGAAGTTTTCACCTGGACGGATGAAGTTGTCAAGCTCAAGCCTCACACACCACCCAGAATAGACTCGGACTCATCGTCGGGGGGCCCGGGCCAGAAGATCTCGCAGGCTCCAAGACCCGCAGCAAATCTCGCATCCGCCACAGGAGACACCACATGATAGACGGCAGCCGTATTTCATCCGCTACAGGAACTCTCTTCGCCATGCCGATGGCACAACATCCAGGGTTACTCCTAGTAGCGATTTCCCTTGACTATGAAGACAGTTGTATGTACAAGGGACGCACTTTGGGGATTCATTGGCGGAAGGTAGTTCCTGTCCCCCGTTGGGATTGGGACGCCTGTCTTGCCGCAACAGATGCTTCAATGTTCATGAGGTATTGGGGTGGGGGAGAGGGTCGGGACTCGGAAAAGTTGGTGGTTTTTGTATTTAGTGTCCTGCTCCCACAATACATGTATACTGTCTCCAATATATATGCCACACATGCTTTAGTTCCATCCGCATACACCACCACTTACCACATTGCTGGATATGTCTAGGCTCTATGACAGACGTCTTCGTATTATTAGTTGGAATGTCTACGGCCTGCTAGATAAGGTCAAAAGCGGGGCCGTGTTACGCCAGGCTAAACATTACGAAGCTGATATCTTGCTTCTGCAGGAAACACATCTATCGGGTACTAAGACACTATGCCTGTCACGATTCGGGTATGTGCAGACATTTCACTCTGGATTCACCCGGGGCTCTCGGGGGGTGGCCATACTAATTCATCGCAGAATCCCCTTCCTTCATGAGAAAACATGGCCTGATCCCCAAGGTAGATTTATCATCATTACGGGCACACTATATGGTGAGCCATTTGCTCTTGGTAGTGTATATGCTCCTCCGCTATTGGCCTGGAACTTAACAGAATGCCTGATGAGACTTTGGGCCGAAATTCCCCTGTGTCTGACAGTGGTTGGGGGCGACTGGAATGATATTATCTGTCCTCATGCTGACAGATGGCGCAGCGCAGGCAGACCAGTAGAACCACGTGAGTCGAAATTGCAGCTCCTGGCGCGGGGAATGGACTGGGTAGACTCCTGGCGACGATTACACCCAACTGACATGGAATACACATACTTCTCCAGTGCACCCAGGTCCTTCTCCCGTATAGACTATGTTTTTATATCCGCTGCCCATGTACATAGACTCGTTGTGGCAGGGATATTACCTAGGGGCCTATCTGATCACTCCCCTGTACAGCTGGATCGGCGTTTAAGTTCTGCGCGTCCCCCCCTTCGCTGGCGACTATCTCCATGGCATCTTCACGATGAACACTACAGAACTCATATACACACGGCCATTACAGATTATTACTCACAAAACACCGGGACAGTGGAGTCATCCGTAACCCTGTGGGAGGCTATGAAGCCGACGCTCCGGGGAGTGGATATTGCGTACTGTACGGCAAGGCACAGACTGCGCCGTGAGAAACTGATACAAATGGAAGCCCAGCTTATTGACCTGAAGCTCAGGAGCAGAGGGGGTGAGGGACGTATTGCGCGTCGACAATTATTACATACACAGCAGCTATATGCCAGTGAACTGATGGATGAGGCAAGAATGGCGTGGCTTGCTACTCGTAGCAGAATATACCAGAGGGGGGATAAATCTATTGCACTACTGCATCGCCTCTGCCAGAGGACGCTCTGCCCCATGACTATTCCAAGCATCCACGGCCCTGCCGGTGAGGTGCTCACAGACCCCTTACAAATTGGGGCAAGCTTTGCCGGCTACTACAAGGATCTGTATGCCCCTAGAGAATCTATCTCGCCTCATATGATCCATACATTTGTAGATGATCTGCCTCTGCGTGTCTTGGCGGACTCAGTAAGAGAGGAGTTAGATGCCCCAATAACTGTTGAGGAACTCCACAGGGCTTTATCCGAAATGTGCCCAGGTAAAGCGCCAGGCCCAAACGGCTTCCCATGCAAATTTTAAAAAAAATATCAATCCCTCTTGACTGCCCCTTATCTAGCAGCACTTAATGCTGCCTTGGACGCAGGGAGCCTTCCCAGGGATTGGCGCCATGCAGAAATCGCAGTATTTTTAAAACCTGGACGAGCTCCTGAACAGCATGCCTCATATCGCCCAATATCACTCCTTAATGTGGAAGCCAAACTCCTTGCTAAAGTTATATAGCCAATCGCATTGTACCACATATTATAGATTTAGTCCACCTGGATCAAGCGGGATTCATGCCCGGACGCGCCCCGCGACACTATATCCGCCATGCACACAACGCCATTGCGCCTGTTGACCGCCTTGGCAAGCCGGCTGCACTCTTACTGGCTGACATTTATAGGGCATTCGACTCCCTTAGTTGGACATACCTATTTGCACTCCTGAGTCGATTAAATTTTGGTCCCCGCCTTCTTAAGTACATTCAACTCCTATATACAGATATCACTGCCTCTGTCCGCGTCGCAGACTCCACATCACAAACTTTTCCCATAGGGCGGGGCACTCGTCAGGGGTGTCCCCTGTCTCCATATCTCTTCGCGTTGGCCATGGAACCTCTTGCGGCCTGGGTGCGGATAGACACGCAAATTGGTGGCTTTGAATGGTCCAGAGAAGTCTCCGACCGCATAGCTTTATATGCGGACGATGTCATATTCTTCCTGACGCGACCTGATCGGTCTGGACCCAGAATACTTAGGATCATGCAGATCTTTGGGGAGACATCCGGGCTCTATATGAATTCCCTGAAATCATACCTGTGGCCATTGCGGGGTGGACTGCACTTAGGCGAATGGGCAGACGCGGTGACGACAGTGCGAGACGGATTTAAATACCTCGGGGTCTTCTTGTCGTCCTCCCAGCCCATGTCTTGGGAAAAGAATTTGGCACCGCTGTGGATGCAGATCAAGGAACAGACCCATTCCTGTTCATACCTGCCACTCTCCCTGTTTGGTAGGTCTGCCATTTTTAAGATGGTCTCTCTGCCCCGTCTATTGTATCAGCTTCAAAATCACCCGTACCTGATACCGCCGGCCTGGTTTAGGCAATTGAACTCCACCCTCCGACACTTTCTATGGGATGGTGGTTCAGCCCGGGTGGCATTGAAAACATGCTTCCAATGTACGTACTGTGGAGACATAGCTACGCCTGACGTTCAAGCATACTATGCGGCCTCTCATATTCTTATCCTCACCGACTGGTGGTATGAGGACATGCGCGTTCCCGGATATGCAGTTGAACGGTTGTTAATGGGGAACCTGTCACTCCACACACTCCTATACGCGGGCACGATCCAGAAAACATTGCCTCCAGCAACCGCCACGATATTTAGGATCTGGAAACTCTCACTGCAACAAATGGGGTGGTGGGGCAGGCTAACAAAAAAAACACCCCTCTGGCGTAATGGTCTTCTGCCCCTCCACTCCTCCCCCTCCCCGGCAGGGCTATATGGATTTTCCGGCTGGGAGGTGATAGGAATATCCATGGTGGGAGATGTTCTCCACAGTCAGACCCTGAAGTCCTTCCAGGAACTGCAACATGATTATGCGATGCCTAGATCCCAATTCTATAAATACCTTCAGTTCCACCATGCCTTTTCCCCTAGTCTTACTGGTCAGGGAACTGTGCCTGACTTTAATCCTATTGAAGCCAAAGTATTCATGGGAGAGCTTGGAGAGCATAAAATCACCAAGATATATCACACACTGGTAACACATAGCCCCACTACACTCGATAAAACGCGAGGGGCTTGGCAATTTGGGCCCCCTAGATGACGAGGACTGGCCGAGGCATTAGAGTCCCCTCGTGGCGCTGCTATTGGGGCGCGATTACGCTATATACAATTTAAATACCTCCACAGGGTCTACTACACTCGATACAAACTATGGCGAGCTGGATTGATTGAATCTCCGCTCTGCCTGCGCTGCCAAGCTGCAGTTGGTACCCTTATACACACCGTATGGCAATGTACAACACTCTCCAGATTCTGGCGGGGTGTTATCACGTGTCTGTCAGGGGTCTTGGGTTGGGACATTCCATACTCTCCACGGCTGGCCCTGCTCCACATCACCGATGGCATTGGGGGCAACATATATAAGCGTCACCTACTACTTCTGGGCCTCACATTGGCGAAGCGGGACATTGCAAAAGCATGGAAAGATGCCTCTCCGCCATTGGTTGGGGTGTGGAAGAAGGGTCTTGATTTTTGTATGGGGCTAGAAGTACCAATATTTAAAGCAAGAGGATGCCCCCAGAAGCACCCTAAGATTTGAATGAGGTGGGCAGAGTATCGTGGACTATACCTAGAACCCATTCCAACTGTCTCCATAGATTAGCACTGGATAAGATGGAAATGATGTGTGATGAACATTGTTGTAAAGGCATGGCTATCAGATCAGTGTGGCTATACTGGACAGGTACTATATTATGCATCAGATGCATGACACTACAGTTTTATGTTGAAATATTAAGTTCTTTTGTCTTTGTTTTTCAATTGCTTAATTGGCATCAAAATGTCAACATCTTAGTCGCTCATATGTATATTGTATTGTTGGGAAACCTGGCATTGCCAGGCCTGTTGTGGCTGTTGACAATAAAAACTTGTTGTGAAAAAAAATAATCATAACTCCGGTTCTACTTATTGGATTTTTGTTCTTTTGATGTTGATTTACTCAGATACATATTCTCTATTTTCCTAAACCTGTGTGGAGTCTTTTGTGTTTTCATTGTGTTACTGTGTGTTGCATACTTTACAGATTGCCTCTTTAGATAAGCCTGACTGCTCTGTGCCAAGCTACCAGAGGATGAGTGCTGGTTATCTTTTAGTGTGTATCTAGCTTACCCTGACTAGGATTGTGGTCCCTACTTGGACAGGGTGCATACCTCTGCCAACTAGAGACCCAATTTCTAACATGAAGCAAAGCAGTTGTGCCACGGGGGTATAGTGGCAACTCAAAATGTTTGAAAGAGAGATTCTTTGAAGATATTAGCTAATCCTACGCTTGCCTGGTGAGGGCAGAGAAGGTGGACAGCCTTATATCCTGAAAGGGGAAGCAGTCATAAAAAGGTACGTCACAACTTTTTTGGTCCAGGATTCCGCAAATTCCACTCTATATGTACTCAGGGAACAAACATTTATTTTAGAGTGGACTAAATATAATTGTCAAAAGGAGGGTTATTCGGCCAGGGTGTGTCTTAATGCCATTGACTGTGTGTTGTGTCAAACAAGATGCCAAAATGGGGATATGCTGCAGAAGTGGATTGAGGCCATGAAGTCATAGGAGATGAGATTTGCACTTAGCAATGAGTGAAACTGAAAACTGACAGAGTAATAGGTGGCAGGCTCCAGTCCATTGCAGACGAGGTGCAGACGGAGAATGCAGGCAAAATAAATAAAATACAATAGGGGGCATGCCAATAAACCAACTTGTTGTCAACACCATGGTGGGTTGGTAGACCGGCAGTACTGAGATCAACCTACAAAGACACAAAAATGTACTTAACAAAAAGATGAGAAAAATTGAGTCAAAGAAATTAATAGTAGTTCACAAAGCGCTCAGGAGAATGCACAAACAAGTAAAAACTAAAACAATTAATGGGACAGCAGAGTCAGGACCCTTTAAAATACAAGGAAAGTAAACGGTAGAACAAAAATGAAACCTGTGCAATGAAAATGGGTGAAAAACCTGCCGGCTTACCAGTGATGTGGTCTTAAAAATGAAAACAATAATTCATTTGATGCTTTACCAGTGATGTGTACACTGTTTAGTAGTAACATACCTCCCCCTTACTGTTCGTAATAACTCGCCTTCTGAAATCTCAAATTTCTTGTGGTTTTCATGTGGTGTATTCATGTTATTTACACATTTTGAAGTCATGCAATGTGAAGACCACAAGGGATGCTTTCTGATAGACCCCATTCATGGGGCCACAGGGAAGGCAGCGGCTATTGGGCCTCAACGAAGAGGGTTAAGGGGGCTTGCACTGATGTCCCAGGGACCATCCTTCTAAGGCTATGCAAACTGAGCCAAGTAAACTCCTACTACATTTGACTCTGAGGGTAGTGAGCAGTCACAGGCTTCTCAGGAAGATGGTGTGGGGGTGCTTGAACTCAGAGCTCAACAATTAACCAACAGAAACAATAAAGTGAATGTTCAGCCAAATGCTTCTCTATGTAAGAAAGTATTTTAATCACAGAGCAGGACTCAATACTAGAGAGTCCAATATTCATATATGTAGTTAGGGTCTCTGGGCGCTATCTCCTTGGATACTACACCAATTCCGGCCCCTAATCATCCACTTCTAGGGTTCGCCTCAAGTACTGGGCCCCCCTTGCCCAAAGAGCAATCCGAAGTAGTGTGAAATCAGCTAAGGTACAGTCTCATTCACCCAAAATGTGCTTTGTCTATTTGTCTTAGGATCATGAAACCTTCCAGCCTCTGCCTTACACTCCGAGGAGTTCTCCCGCACACTTCTGAAAATGCAAAGAGAACTGATAGGTCTCTGTTGCAGTCTGTTGAGTTGGGTGTTGGTTGTTTTCAACAGTGCATCATTCAGCTGCCTACTCAAGTTTAGGCCAGGTCTCGTGAGGTTGGTTGAGGGTCCCGCCATGGTGGCCTGGATTGTTGCGATCTCAGTTGCAGCAGATGCAATCTGTAGCTCGCCAATTGGCAGTCCTGAATTTGTGTGTTCCCAACTAAACAATAGGTAGCTACAGTACCCCGCCGGGAGTTGCTGCCCAATCGGCAGTTGTAGCCCATGTTCCACAAATGCATCCCGACTGGTCCTTCAGCAACTGCAACACTACTTAGACCATAAGCAATTCGGAAGCTCTAGCCACGTTAAGGCCTACAGCAATTCGGCAGTTGCAGTCCCATGTATCATACTGTCTCAACCTGCATATGTCTGACCCTGTAGTTATTTACCATTCGGGTAAAATGTTGCACCTGGGAAGATGTACTTATTTTCAGCATTAACATACAAATTCTGGTAATGTTTCTTATAACCCAATTTCTCCCATTTTTTTTCTCATCATCTGAGATTTCCTACTGAAGATCTCTCAATTCACCCAAAGAAGTTTGAATTGAACTAATAAAGAAGCAATTTACATTTTACACATTTTGTATAGTGCTTATTCTTGATTCATCATTTTCATTTTCGTGCACCACTGTCTCATCTCGTAATGCACAATACTTTGCCATTTGATCTGCATATTTATTGCCAAGTGTAACTAAATCTTTTCCAGTTTTATGGGCAACACATTTGACACACTGCAATTTCTTTGAACTGTTGAATTGCATTCAGTAAATCCGATATGTAAGCATTATTCTTTGTAGGAGCTTCAGAAGATGGCATAAAGCCCCTCTGTGACCACAGTTGGCCAAAGTCATGAACCACTCCAAAACCATATTGGCTGTACTGTATAAATCGTCACATTCAAATCTTCTGATAGGCAGCAAGCTCTGTCAATGCTACTAATTCTGCCGCTTGTGCTGAAGTTACATTCAGCAACAAAGATGCTTCCAGTGTCTCAGAAATGGAATATACTGCATAGGCAGTTCTCAATGCTCCATATTGGTTTCTTAAACAAAAACCATCAACAAATAATGTAAGATTAGCCATTTCCAAAGGAGTTTCAATAATATCTAGTCTTGGTTTGGAACATAACTCAGTAACTGCAATGCAGTTGTGTTCTGATTCATCATTAGTATTATCGTTTTCATTATCTTCCCTGTCTTCATAAATCTTTCCTGAAATAGGAAGCAGTGTTGCTAGATTCAAAGAATGACACCTTTTAATAGACATGTTCTCTGATACATGGATGACTTTCTCATAACGAGTCAGACTACTATTTGTCATGTGAGTTCTCTTTGTGTGAACAAAATCTCAGTCGAGTGACGGACTTATACAATTAAAGTATGACCCATTTCTATTCCTTAACATTGTTCAATGGCAACACAAACATCTGCAAACAATTTTGAACATCCTGGAGCACTTACGGCTATTGGATAGAATACTGCTGATAGGTATGCCACTGGTTGCATCAACCCACCATGCCTTTGTGCAAGGATTAACAACGTACAACTTTCTCATGACAAAACAGAAATAAAGTTAGAATATAGTCTGGCATTCCCAGTACTGGTGCACAACATAGACTCCCTCTCAATTCTTTGAATGCTTCAGAAAATTCTTGGTCAAATAATACCGGATCTTTTATATCAATGTTGGTCAGCCTTACCAAAGGCTTTGCAATCAAGGAAAAGTTCAAAATCCACTGCTGACAGTAGCCAACATTTCCAAGAAACATCTGAACCTCTCTCTGTGTGGTTGGTGGGCTTATTTTCAGAAGTGCACAAACATGCTCCTTTGAGACTTTCCTAACATCTTTTTTAATGTGGTATCTGTGAGAAATTGGGTATTGGTTGAGAGGAGTGGAAGCCTCACTCAAATAACAAACATAATCCTTGTCACGGCGAATCACAAACGTCAAACAATTAGCCTGTTCTCAACCCTCTGGTCGCTTGGCACAAAACAGGTAGACAAATTGAGTACATTTTGATAAATAAAATGAAACTAAAACAACAAAAGTCCAATCAGCAAAATCGGAGATATACAATTTAAAAGATTTAAGTAAATATAGCGCCTAAAAGCACAAAGCGCCAACTAAGGTGTCTGGTGGCGCTGGACCAGGACAAACTTACAAAGTCAGGCCATCCACCATAGAGTGTAGGTCGGGCACAGGAAAAAGTTTGGCTGGATGAGAATTGTACCTTATGTTCTTGGTGCGAGGGCTGTGCGGCGTTGCTTTGCGAGGCTTCCCATCAGTTCCATTAAAACTTTCAGCTGTGCAGCATGCTTTGGAGGGATTTCCGCTGTATTTTAATGAACCTTCAGTTAGGTAAGGTGGGGTTCTTTCTGACTCAAACTAAAGAACAATACCCGTCAACCCTATATCTTTACATTCGTATACATCCAATGATATTGCATTATTCACAATATAAACATTGTGCCAAAAATTATGATAACCAAAAAATCGTTTATATATTTTCTCGCAGTACTTTTTATTCGTTATTTACTTCTTTTCAGTATATTTTTCTCATATTGTCCACAATTTGACTACTTATTTGTGGAAAATAATATAAAGTAACAAAACAAATGCTCATAAATTACAATATAGTCACATTTTTTACAACAAGGTAAGACCAACCTTTTGCCACAGAGCACACTAAAACTTCAATGCACTCTCAATCATATCGCAATCATTCCTAAAACATAACTCAATTGTAACCAACCAATCAAAACATGTTAAAAACATTAGATAGGGTACTGCAAAAAGAAGATAAACACACAATACTCAAATTATTGCAAATTAATGGCTTCAAGAAGAGAATGTACCCATTTCTATTATTATACAAAAGATTATGCACTATCCTTTGACAAAAAGTAATTATATTCTGATTTATGATTTGCAGAATTGAAACCTTTCCATAGAAATTAAAATAATAAACTCTTTGGATAGAGGAATCTTCTTGGTGTCACTTGTGTTTTCTTTTGATGTGGGTAGTCTTCAGGTCCCCTCTGTACTAGTGCCGACACGCGTTTCGGTGTGAAACCAAATGCGGTCAACCCCCTTCTTCAGGGTGCAGAGATAAATAAAATTACAGAAAGGATAAAGGGAAGGTAGCCTTGAAGAAATACCACCTGCAGATAATATGCAAATATAAGGCTCCATTAAAAATAAAATAAACTGAACTCATATTCAATAGAACTGGTGTACTCTGAAACCCAAAAATAATTCATGAAGAACTATAGGACTCCAACACCAAGACCGAATGTAACCAACATACCAGGTGTAACTGTGATATAAATATGAGTATGACTGTCATACATACCGACAAAACTCACCCAAGAATGTGTATAGGCGTGAAAAGGAAACCAAGAAATTAAAGTGGTGATGGATAGATAACCCAGTAGAAACCCAAAAAATACATTACATATCACATCCATGTAGGTACTCATAAAAAAGACTTACATCTTATCTAAAAAGATGGACACATCTATTAAGGCAGGTGGGTCTGGTGTGGAGCAGAAGAACAACTTCAAGAGTTGTTCTTATGGATTAATCTATGCCCTGGGTAGTCACAAACATTTCCTCAGGGGCCAAAAAGTATGGCCTGTGGCATGACAGAGGGCTGCATGGATGTCAGCAGAGTGAGGGTCACGTGGCTTAAGGTGGGTGTAGGGGGAAGTGAAGCATCTACATGGTGTGAACAACACACCAAGGGCCAGATGTACGACCATTCACTTTTGCGAGTAGCAAATTGCGTCGAATTGCGGCTCGCAATTTGCGACTCGCGAAAGTGAATGTACAGCAGTGTCTCAGACACTGTTTGCGATTCCCAATGGGGTCGCAAATTGCATGCCTCATTAATAGTCATGAGGCAAGCGCAATTTGCGACCCCATTGGGAATGGTTAGCACTCACAGGGATGGTGACCTGCTGGGGTCAGCAGACCACCATGTCTGTGACTGTTTTTTAAATAAAGCAGTTTTTTTCAAATGAAGCACTGCCTGCTCTTAAAAAATATTTTCACAATGTGAAACTGGAAAACCAGATCAATCCAGCTTCTCCATGTGACCAAACTATGTGATCCTAGGCAATTGTTTTATTTCACTTTGTCTCCTTTTTCTTCATTACCACATATGAAAGCTCCTTAAAATACATGAGTTCAGGATGTGCGCTGTACAAAACTTTCTCTTGTGTTTGATTTAATAAAGTAAAATGTTGTTCCAGTTATAATAACAACCTAGGCTGCACAGAAGGTGCACCTGACAAATGACTTGCCTCTTGGTTCACTTATGGGATTGTTGTCAGGACAGGGAAGCATGAATGTTTCTAAGTTCATGTTTGAAAATGATCACTTCTAATAAATGCCTCTCAAAGCAGTGATTTAATCTGATGTACTAAAGAGAAATAATTCTGCATGCTAATGAAATACACTTTTTTAATTTTGAAGAGCGTTTCTCAAATGTTTACGGTTACTGCAGGGTGTCTTTAAAAATTTAAGTGCTCCTAAAGTTAAATTGTGCATGAAATCTTCTTTGCTTCTTTTGCTTGCCCATTTGACAGCTTTCTGAATGTTCGTGCTCTATCAAGTAAACAGCAGTCCAGTGCTGCTGTTCACCAGGAAGTCTCATAAAGGTCAGGAGGGCCGCATGTGGCCCCGGCCCGTACTTTGGGTATTCCTGATCTTAGCGATCACAATCTCAAGTTTACTCCTAACTTGAGTAGAGAACAGGGAGAATTTCTAGATATATATGGATACAGCATCAAAATCAACAACTACAGGTTTCCCTGTATACTAAACCTACAGCCAGAAACACGCTTTTCCATTTCGATAGTTTCCATCCTCGCTGCCAAAAACAAGGGATCCCTTTAGTCAATTTCTACGATCACGCAGAAACTGTTCTAATATTCAGGATTTCCTTAAGAATGCCGAAATCCTCAAAGAGAAACTTCTTAATTGGGGTTATCCCAGATTGCTTGTTCAGGATTCCCTTAAGAGAGCAAGATATTGCAATAGGGAAACCTCCTCCTGCTGCTATGAGCACCCCCCCAAAAAACAGCCTATTCTAAATCCATCCCTCTTCTATCCCTCTGCTATCCTTTTCAATCCAAATAACAGACTAAAATGTTCACCACTCAAATTAATTTCATATTTCACTATACTAATTCACCACTAATCTTTTATGGGTTTCCGGAGTAGCGTGCTACTCGCCGAAAAATCGCTTCAACACCTCATCATGGGTGGCAAGCGCTATATAAATGCAAACCTTTTCTCTCTTCTATCCCTCCACTATCCTTCTCAATCCAAATAACTGACTAACATAGCCACCACTCAAATTACTTTCATATTTCATTATACTAATTCACCACTAATCCTTTATGGGTTCCAGAGTAGCGTGCTACTTGCCGAAAAAGCGCTTCAACACTCCATCAGGGGAAGAAAGCGCTATATAAATACAAACCTTTTTCCCTCTTCTATCCCTCCACTATCCTTCCTAATCCAAATAACTGACTAACATATCCACCACTCAAATTACTCTCATATTTCACAATACTAATTCACCACTAAACCTTTATGGGTTCCGAAGTAGTGTGCTACTCGTCGAAAAAGCGCTTCAACGCCTTGTCAGAGGTAGTAAGCGCTATATAAATGCAATTACAATACAATACAATACAATATTAAAACCTAGAAGAAAGGAAGACAATGACAAACTTCTGTGTGTGGTACGTCACTCCAACCTGGATCAAAAAGTCAGACAGATAGCCAGCTCCCAGTGGCATATTCTTAATGCAAATTCAGAGAATGGCACTTTGCCTAAACCCATCTTTGCTTTTCGGCGGAAGCGCAATTTCAGCAATATGCTTGTCAAATCCATTGTAGATAAGAAGAATAACTATTGGCAGAAATCCATCACTGGTAAAAACCCGATAAGCAGCAACCATAGGTGTGGGTCATGCCATGCATGCAAAGGAGCTCTTGTATCTGATCATATTGAGTTTGGAGACAGGAAAATCACCTTGAAGAACATGACCAATTGTAGATCATCTAATGTAATCTACCTCATCCTATGTCCATGGGGACTAGGAGAAACTAGTCGGGAATTCAGAGTGCAATATAGTGAACATAAATCAGCTAAATGAAATCAAAAAAATCCTGCGCCTCTGGTTCAACACTGGGCTCAAGTAGGTCACACAGGAAAAAAAACTTACATGGACTATTCTTAAAAAGATGCAACTATTGAAATGGAGGGATGACAATGAATATAGCAAAAGCGTGAAATATATTGGATTTTCATTTTGGGTACTCACAGGAGAGGTCTTAACGAAATGATTCTGTGGAAGAATGCCATGAATTAAGAGTCTGCTTCGGATCCAACCTGCTGTTCTGGTCTGAGTGCTTTCTTCTTTTTAGTCCTTAGTAGATATGGATTGTGGCGAGTGTGAACGTATTTGGATCCGTCCTCCATTTCCCAGCTTGCTTGTTCCATTCTTGTCTGGTCAGTAGATTACTTCATATTGCCCGTCTGGACTTCCATCAATGAATTCTGTTACATTTTTTTGGCAGACCCCGCCTTTGGGTGAGTGTGTCGCCCTCATAATTTGACTATGTTGGATCCTTCATCACTGACCTTTAGGTTCCTCTTCATTGGGGGACTGGATGATCACATGAATCCCCCTTTGGGTTTCCACCCCACCCCCCTTCGTATTCGTTTTCTCAGGTGTCGCCTAGGCAGCGCATGCACTGTCTCTTCGAGACATGCTGTATCTGCTCTGTAGGCTTATAGCCCGCCCATCACTTTTAATTTGTTGCTTTGCATGTCCTTCACAAAGGCTTTCTTCTCCGTGATCATTGTTGGCTAAATGTCCATCCTTTTTGTGTTTTGACCCCTCCCATGGAACATGCCCCTATTACTTATAGGCATGCCCTTTGGTGCATGTAGGTTTGTTTAAGCGCACTATTTTTTTATTTTGTTTCTATCCGTGTTTTCGAAATGCCGGTTTTTCTTCCTGTACGCGTTCACTTGACCGGAGTTCAGCAACGATTGCCGTAGTGCTAATAAGCTTACGGATCGTAACAGCTTTTTTGGGGGTTGTGCCATTGTGTTATCTTATTTTTTCAGTTCGGCATGTCTTTGCATTGTTTTTTTTGTAGGCACGGGGATAGCCGATGCCGAGACTCGAACCTGGTTCCCCAGTTCCAAAGTCGACAGCTCAGGATGTTACGCCACATCCTCTCTCCAAATCACTCAATATTTTTTCGATTACCAATTCCATGAAGCTGCCTTCAGCCGCCCTCCCCAATCCCTGTTTCATCTCCCACCCGATCCCTGTTCCGTCCGCCCTCTTGTCTGTTTTTTCTCCCTCCCATCCGCTTGTGCCCTTTTATTATTATTTCTCTTGGAGTATTTATATAGCGCTGATCTGCTTTTCAGCCGCACCCTAGCACTATACTTTCGATTTTATTAATATAGTGTGGAATTGAAACTTACGTATGCTGTTAGAGCTGTTAAGTGGCAAGAAGTGGTTTGCATCATTGTTTTATTTTATTTTTGCCAATCGGCACGTCTCTGCATTGGTTTTTTTGCGGAGACTTTGAACCCGGTTCCCCAGTTTCGAAGTCAGCAATTCTGGATGTTACGCCACATCCTCTCTCCAAATCAATCGGCATGTTTTTCGATTGCCATCACCGTGAAGCTGCCTTCACCCACTCCTCCACCCATCCCCTCCCCAATCCCTGTTTCATCTCCCACCCTGTCCCTGTTCCACCAGCCCTCAAGTCTGATTTTTCTTACCCCATCAGCTCGTGCCCTTTTCTTGTCATTATTTCTGTCGGAGTTTTTATATACTGCCTATCCCCCTTTACAGCAGCACCCTAGCGCTATACTTTATATTTTATTAATATAGTGTGGAATTAAAAATTACAAATGCTGTGCCAGCTGTTAAGTGTCAAGAAGTCATTTGTCGTGCAATATAGCTGTTATACAAAAATGTGCCTGTATATATCTTTCTCAGTTGTGTTGTACACTGTGTGGTGTTCTTGCAGCTATCCTTTCACGCTGATGTGTATATTTTTTATTTTTTTATTTTTTTATTTTTAAGTATGAGTCCTCTGATTCAATTTTCTAATTAGGAAGATTTTTCCTACAATGGCAGCAGCACATGTTTCATTCTTTCTGGGTTATTTCTACTTCAACGCAACCTCATACATTTGCAAGGTGGCCTTTAACATGCAGGCGAAAGATTAATGTGAAATCTAATGCAACAAATTGCCCCCCCTTGAAATTGCATTAGATGTGTCTCGCAATGCAGTAGGTTCTCGAAGGACGAAATTCATAGACTACTGTTAGCACGTACTGATGCAGTGAGATGTGATTTGAACAGCAGGTCTGTGACGTGTGTCTGTGGGTGGTCTCTGGGTGTAGGTATGGGTGTTAAGTATTCCAGGGCAAAAAGAGACAATCTTTCATTGTATGCTATTGTTAGAGCGCGATTTTGCTCTTTCGTTTGTAGGGGTTCATTATAATCATGGGTAGTTTGCGCCCGCATATAATTTTTATTGTGTTAACATTTGTGTCATTAGATTGTGTACTGTAGTAACGTGAAAAGTGAAGTGTTTGGGGTATTTCAGAATAAATGTGAAGGAATCAGCATTGCAATTACATGTGACTAGATGAAAACCCCTTAATGTGTAGAATTGTACATGTAGCTAACTAAGATTTTCATAATTCGTGTGCTTATGTAATGCATTGATTTAAATGTGCTTAGTAATAATGTTCACTTATACGTGCGATTTATGAATTTACGTGCCGTTTCTTATGTTGTTCGATTTCTGTAGTCCTGAATTGTATTTCTCCCTGGAACCTCTCGTATTAGATTTGCTAGTGAATTTCATGTGTATGTGGAATTTGTTCTTTTTCACGTTTCTGTTGCAGGTGTAGAAATTCATCCTTGTTGGTTAGAATAATGCCTCTGTTTTAGGAGTTAGGTTTAGGGAGGAGAAGATACATTGAACAGCAATGCTGATAATGAGGGACAGTGTTCTTTCTCATCGGAGAGAGCCTGGGAATCAAGGTCATCAAGCCAAGGCCTGGGAGCATCGCTGCCGCATGGAAAGTTACCTACAAGGTGGTGCCTTGCTTGGATGGGGTGACGCCGCCATGAATTCTGGGAAGCTACCTGAAGTTCTTTAACTGAAGTTAGGGACAGAGTCCGGGGACTTCTGCCTTGCCTTGAAAGAGAGAGCATCTTAGAACGAGCTCTGTAACATTGTGCTACCTGACCCATTCAACATGAATGGTCTTCTTAGGAAGCCTTCACAAGCTGACACCTTTACGGAACTTGCCTGGGGAATGCTAAGTAGGGATGTCACATTAGCGGTAGTGTAGGGATAGACTAATGCTTTTCACCTACGAACCCCCAATGAAGGGAAATTTGGACGTGGGAGCCATCATATTCTGTATCTTGATTCTGGAGCTGGTTATTCTATGTATGCTGCACCGACTTAACTTCACCCGTAGGTTTGGCTTTGTATTAGTTAAAATGTATTTCTACACCCTCGTCTTGAGGTGCTTGTATGTCCAATCGTTCTTGGTTTGTAATGAACTAACTAAACTTTGGATCGTGAGTCTGTGTTTCTTTGGAGTCATAGTTCATTGGAACAGCAATGAGTCAGTGGCTAATGATTTTCCTCCCCTCCACACTTTCATGCAGACAAAAAGAGATATCGGCCTAGGGTTCCAGAGTAAATCTAGAATGTGGAACCTGGCTCCTTCAGTTGGTAGCAGAGGATGGTTGTCTCATAAAGTGAGGGGAGAATCTAGAAAACTCTAGAAAAGATTTAGATCCCAAAAGCCCCAAAATAGAGTCCAATGATCGAGAGCAGAGAACGACATACTTTGGCAGAGACCGACGGAGATTGATGGTGCGGCAAGAACAGCGGTGAACGGAGAAGTGAGTATCAAAAGGAATGCGTCATGTGCTAGATTGCGGTGATTATTTGATTGTGTGATGTCTTGCGGAGTTGGTGTGAAAGTCGAGTGCATGTGGTTTCCGGCCAGACGCGGTCCAAGAGTTTTTTTTGGTTATCGGGTTCCGAAGTAGCCTAAGATCCCAGGATATATTTGTGGTGTAGAAAACACTGATTTGTTGTAGTTGACTGACCATTGGTTTGAAGGGATGTCGTGAGGCGCCATTGACAACCCACCTGAGACAGGGAACTTTGTGCGAGTGGACTTGTTAGGATCGTGTGGGAAGCCTTGTGTACAGGGGTGGACTAAATCGATTCAGGTGACCAGCGCAGGTCGAGGGTTACTGTGTGTGGATGGTCTTGAGTGATTGAATTCTATCGATCTTTTGAAAGTCAGACAATTACTTGTTTTGATGATTGCGTCAGTGAAGGCGTACGGTGAAATCGCTGCGAGGAGGAAAAGGTGACGTCAGAGTGTGCTGCGCTGCGATAGGTCGGTTGTTGTAACGCCGCGCTGGGATTGGTTAGTAATCATCAGGAAGTCAAAGCCAGGAAATCTTTTTGCTTGAAGGGAAAATTCATTTTAACCATGCGATGTTTTAAAGTATTACGTGATCTCTGTAAAGGAGATAGGGGAGTGATAACTCGAGTGGGTGAGGAAGCACCACCCGAGGATACCTTGGCACATTACATGGCAACGAATGTAGGACTCCATACTATAGTTTGGTTTCATGGCACAAAATCACTGAAAAGGAGGGGGATTTGGCTTTTACACGTTATGGTTCATTTTGATTAGAAGTGCTATATCAGTTGAGGGGAGTGATGTCTTCAGTACGGCCTCCACCTAGACCAACGCAGTGTGAGGCAATAGATGCTTGGATGTGAGCAGCTCAAGCAAAGAACAGGGAAAGATATCAGGGGAAGATGAGGAAGGCAATGAAGGCATATCAGGATGCGCAATGGGATGCACAGTTGAAGAGGTGGAGAGTAGACACCATTGAGGGAGAGAGGTTGCATCCACTACTGGTGAAAGAGGGAGATGCACGGAATAGGAGTGGAGATGGAGATGATGGGAGTGATACCGATGACAGTTTGTTGGACAGACTCTTAGCAGAGCGTCCTCCACTATACAATCTACATTCAGAAGAAGGAAGGCGAGAACTGGCGAATGCAGCAAGTATGGAAAGGATGATAACGCCACAGATAGGCCCCAGCGCAGGAGTAGTGGGGAAGATTTCAACAGGGGCAGAAGGGACAGGGATAACAGTACTTGGAAGTGCAGAGTCAAGTGGAGTCAGTGCTACTATGCGGTTACCGGAAGCCCTTACGGTACTAGTCACCATGAGACCTGTAGTCTCTGTGTATGATCCGAGTTTAGTGGAAAATGTTAGTCAACAGCAGCCAGGATTGGGAGAAAGGGTGAACTCAGGGGGAAATGTGACGATGAATGGAATCGGTCCATTTTTGGTGCCTGTAGAAGTTAGTACCCCATTGCCAGCAACTGCAGATCCTTTGAGGTACTTGTTGGGTCTAGTACAATACAATCTGTGTCATTGGAGAATTCGAATTCAGATGAGAATGGCGAAAGTGTGCTCTTCGACATCTCTGAATTGGCCTGATGCGTTGCCTTTGGTGCTGATGAGTTTGCACAGTATTCCAGATAGGAGAACTGGATTATCCCCGCATGAAATTCTCATGGGGAGGGCAATGTGTTTGCCTGCAGTGCCATCCACAGCATTGATAAACATCACCGATGATGATTATCCTTGATTATTGCAAGGGGTTGGCTTATGTGGTTCGTTTTGTGTCTCACCAGGCTGAAGCTGCGACCACACCGACTTCAAAGGACCTTTGTCATGACCTGCGTACAGGGGACTGGGTCCTGGTCTGGAAACATGTGAGGAAGAACTGCCTTGATGCATGCTGTTGAGGTCCTTACCAGGTGATTTTGGTGACGAACAATGCTGTGAAGGGCGGAGGCTTACCGAACTGGATTCACGCCTCCCATACCCACAGAGTTTCAGGACCCTCAGAAGAAACAGCTTTTCTCCCTGAAAAGAATCCAGCAGTGGTTGCAAGGCCACCGGAGAGGGCAACCTGTGGGGGTTCCTAAAGAGGCTGGATACCCACCAGGTCGAGCTGAGGGGGGGTCACGCTACACAAGGTCCAGGTACAGACTCTGAGGGGGACGGTAACGTTGTGAGTGGTGTAGAGTCAGACTCAGCTGAACAGACTGGTGTGGAAGTTGATCGAGTACTGTGTGAGAAAACTGAGGTCACAAGAGAATTGTGGCCTGTAAGACTGAAAAGGCAGAACCTGAGACTTGCAACGGAAAGAGATCTTGCTCCCATATCTGAAACGTCTGAATTGGATCAAAGTGACACTGAACGAGCACAGGGGAGCTTGAGGAGATCGAGGAGAGTGAGAGTACCATGCCAGAGATACGCTGCCAAGGAGTGGACTTACCTGGTCACGGATGCCGGGAACAGTGAGGTCCAGGAGAGTGAAATCTGGACGAGTGAGGTGAGGAACTTCAGTACTGATAATTGAAATTGAACTGTTAGTCCCTGGAGTAGAAGCTAATGGAGTTTTGACACTGACTGTACCAGATCCACCGAGACTGAGTGGCTTACGGAGCTTGATTTTGGAAGATCTCACGTTTCCAACTTTTGGGTATCAGCCACCAGCTCAGGAGATTGCCACATTTTGAATTGAACTTTTATACCGTATCATTGAAGAAATTGGCTCTGACCTTATAAGGGATGTGAATTGAACTGTGAACTGTAAATAAAAACTTTTGTTCAAAGGAAGATAACCTAGGCCCGAGTGGAAGAAGAATAAAATTACGGACTTTTCCGTAGAAGAAGAAAGAGGACTAGGGAAGTCTTTGAGCTATGTAAATAATTGTGCAACGAACTGAGAAAACTATATTAGACTTCAAGAAACTGTGTGTGACATTTGAAAATGGAGTCTAGAAATTCGAACCATAATACCAAATGTGTAAAAGGTACACTTATAGTAGGAGTAATCATAGTTAAAGCAGTAGTTATTAATATGTCCGTCATAGGTTCACACAAAGCAGACGTTGATGGGGTGGGACGTCCACACTTACCACTTTTAGCACAAAAGAGGGTACACTCGGAGCTGATAGTGCTTTGATTGATCAGACTAGTTGCACGTAGATTTGTCTAAAGGTGATTATACGTTGAATGCTTTTGCGAAGTTGTTGTATGAGTATGTAAATACGATCTATGTGAGAGATTGCTATGTGTGTATGCAATTACCTGCATAAGTCGAGGAGGGTATCAGATACCATCATCTGCCTCTGACGTATGGTATTACTTGTAGCTTGTTACTTAGCATGTTTTGTGGTAAGGGTCATTGCGAGTACTATTTCTCGAATTATGATGTAGTGCTATCAGAGGTTCCAGCTTACAAGCACTTGAACAAGTATGATTATTACAAGCAAGAACAGAGAATAGGAAAGTATTTCATACCTACTGTTACAGTAGACACAGCTTATGCACATAGACATAATTTGACATGTTTGCTGGCTGACATAGAAAAGAAATTTGTAGATCAAGTAGAAGATAGGCATAGATCATTAGCAGTTAAGTTTAACAATAGAAAAGGAAATTTTTAATGGACCAAAGAATAGTTAGCACACAAAGCTAAGGTAATTTATGGTCCAATAGCTTTAGATTGGGAACAGCGAGGAAAGCTTTGCATCAGACAAGTACATACTTATTATGACAAGATATTTGTGGAACAGAGTGTGTGTGATCATATCTTCACAATTGAAACCACTGAAAAGAAGTTCTTGCAAGAGACGGTTACAAGTGGGGCCGAATGTGTATTTTGTGTGTGGGAGAAATGCATCCGTCCGGTTGCCACTGAATTGGTATGGCACATGTTATGTGGCTGTTGTGTTTCCAAAGATATACCATGTGGAGGATTTGAAGTCTTTGGAAGGGAAGTCACCACATAGAGAGACGCGTTGTACAAGTGCAGGAGAGATTGTAGGAGATGTGTTTGGAGCACTGATATCAAGTTTGGGAGTGGTTTTGAATGATGCTAAGATTAGAAGATTGTCAACTATAGTGGATAAGTTGTCAGTCAATACAGCTCAGTCATTACTGCTTGTAGATGGAGTGATGGTCTCGATAAGAGCTATGGTGATGCAAAACCGTCTTGATTTAGATGTGTTGTTAGCAAAAGAGGGAGGAGTCTGTCAAATGCTGAGGGATCAACAGTGCTGTACTTATATCCCAGACCATAGCAAGGATCTGAGGAAATATATAAGTAACATCACTGAGATACACCATGAGATACATGACTTGGCAACTGAAGGAGTTTGGAGCAAGGTTGGTAAAGGATTTGGGAGAGTTGGAAGTTAGTTTCCAAATCTTGGAAAAGGAATTCTTGGTTATATCTTGAAACCAATGTATCATTTTGTTGATGGGCACAGTGAGAACTTACAAATGGCATCGGTCAAGACAGGTTGAAAATTCTCTTAGACAGCGAGAGAGGAGACTGGAGAGACTGCAGAACAGTCACTATGAGAATCTCAAGTACTTGGAGAAGTTTTGACAGGGAAGACTGGCTACAACTTCTGTTTAGGTTGGTTCTTTCTACAGGGAGTTGAAGTGTATGATGACACTAGTCATCGGGGGCTGACAGAGTGCGATTTTGCTCTTTCGTTCGTAGGGGTGCATTATAATCATGGGTGGTTCACGCCTGCCTATAATCCTTTATTGTGTTAACATTTGTGTCATTAGATCGTGTACTGTAATAAAGTGAAAAATAAAGCGTTAGGGGTTTTTCAGTATAAAAGTGAAGGAATCAGCGCTGCAATTACATGTGACTAGAGGAAAACCTTAATGTGTTGAATTGTACATGTAGCTAACAAAGATTTTCATAATTTGTGTGCTTATGTAATGCATTGATTTAAATGTGCTCAGTAATAATGCTTACTTTTAAGTGTGCTTTATGAATTTACGTGCCGTTTCTTATGTCAGCCGATTTCTGTAGGCCTGAATTGCATTTTCTCCCTGGAAGTTCTCGTATTAGGTTTGCTAGTGAATTTCATGTGTATGTGGAATTTGTTCATTCTCACGTTTCTGTTGCAGGTGTAGAAATACATCCTTGTTAGTTAGAATAATGCCTTTGTTTTATGATTTAGGCTTAGGTAGGAGAAGATACATTGAACGGCAATGCTGATAATGAGGGATAGTGTTCTTTCTCATCGAGCCAAGGCCTGGGAGCATCGCTGCCACATGGAAAATTACCTACAAGGAGGTGCCTTGCTTGGATCGGGTGACGCCACCATGAATTCTGGGAAGCTACCTGAAGTTCTTGAATTGAAGTTAGGGACAGAGTTGAGGGACTTCTGCCTTGCCTTGAAAGAGAGAGCATCTTACAACAAGTTCGGTAGCTTTATGCTACCTGACCCATTCAACATGAACGGACTTCTTAGGAAGCCTTCACAAGCTGACACCTTTACAGAACTTGCCTGGGGAATGATAAGTAGGGATGTCACGTTAGCGGTAGTGTAGGGATAGACTAATGCTTTTCACCTACAGAACCCCAATGAAGGGAAATTTGGACATGGGAGCCATCATATTCTGTATCCTGATTCTGGAGCTGGTTATTCTGTGTATGCTGCACCGACTTAACTTCACCTGTAGGTTTGGCTTTGTATTAGTTCCAATGTATTTCTACACCCTCGTCTTGAGGTGCTTGTATGTTCAATTGTTCTTGGCTTTGTAATAAACGAACTAAACTTTGGATCGTGAGTCTGTGATTCTTCAGAGTCATTGTTCATTGGAACAGCAATGAGTAAGTGGCTAATGATTTTCCTCCCCTCCACATTTTCATGCAGACAAAAAGAGACATCGGCCGAGAGGTCCTGAGTAAATCTAGAATGTGGAACCCGGCTCCTTCACTATGAACATTTGTATAGTACTTACTACGTTTGACGATGCGCTGAAGCACTTTGCAGATGGGCAGCATGTTACTCTGAGTTGTCTGATCTTCCTCATTTTCCCTCACAAACGGGGGCTTTGTTTTGTTGTTGCCAAGGATAATACTAAGTTGTGCTGTTTCCCTGCCTTAGAACACAGGATGTTACTCCATGCTAATTTCAGAATTAATGTCTTTCTTTTCTGCAGTGTTGTAAGAATTGTTAGAAAACATGCATTTATTTGTATTTCTATACATCAATGAAGAGTGAAAAGAGGGCACTGAAACCAGTGAGATAGGAACCCAATGCAAAAAAAAGTGAAGTTTAGAACTTATGTGAAGTTTGTGGAGCTGGGATAGCTCGTGGGTTTAGTGCCACTGCTGAAAGCCTATAGGCAAAATGTTTATATAATCTGCTTGAAAAAGATTTGATTTTTTCAGGGCAAGTTCAGTTGTTCCACCTGCCAGGGTCAATAAAATGAATTTTAGGTTACACATCATCCCTTATTATAGGCAACCAGATAGGATTCCTGGCAGCCATTAGCAATGGTTGTTTTGAGGAGCATTGTGCAGAGGATCACACAGTTAAACAGGTAACTACCCATTGAATTGGAAGCTAATCCTAGTGCTCTTATAACCACATTGTGCATTCTGGGGCGAATCACTGATATGACCCTGGAGTTGGTTTGACGTGCGCTTAAGAGCCGGATCATTTGCTTAATTATGGCTAAGTTGATTTGAAATCTGCACAAATAGTCCTAACTTATCCCAAAGGCGAGGCCTATTGGCTATGCCCACGGCCGGTTCTAGGATTTTGGGGGCCCTGAGCAGAAAGGAAATGTGCGAGGACCCTCTAATTGCATAGACTTGGCACATTCAGGGCTGCCTGCATCTGAATAGATGCTCCTGAAGCTGCAGCCCCTCCCTCTCAGCCACCTACAAGCACCTCTTAACAGCTCATCAAGGGCTGAAGGTGTGAGGGTTGCTTATCTCCTGAGAGGGCTAATACTGCCAGGGAGCTAAACAGCAGGGCAATAGTCCTCCCGCTGTGCCTCTGTGTGGGTGGAGGGTGGAGGCCTAATGGCCGGACAAACCTGAGGAATGTGCCTTCTTGCAACTGGGAATGGGGGGCCACACTCCCCTCCGGTTCATCTTGCTACACCATAGCAGTGAGGCCGTGGGGGGGGGGGTGCTATGGTGGCGCACTTGCAAGGTGTCACCTTTAATGCCTGGTCTGACTCTGTCGCATTGGTGCGGGGCCCCAAGTTGGAGGGCTGACTACGGGGCCCTGGGCAGCTGCCCACACTTAGGGTGACCAACCGTCCGTAAATTTCACAGACAGTCCGTAATTTCGGCCGTCTGTCCGTTGTCCGTGAAGGTTTCTTTAACGGACGCCATTTGTCCGTAATTTTACCTGCTGTTGGGTGACAGCCAATCATGTGCCTTTCTATTACCAATAGGGTGACCAACTGGCATGGGTGTGAATTCAGGACGGGGAGTGTAAAAATTCAGGACAAAGGGTCAAAATTCAGGACAAAAATTCGGGACAAAGGGCAAGTTTTACCGACACTACAAATTAGGTTGTGCAATAGTATGTAAGTAAATAGACAACAAACATAAGTACAAGTCAAAATAAGTGACATAGTGGCCTCCCACTTTCAAGTCCTAGAAAATCCCATATTGCTCTTGATGTTTTTTCTGGCCCAAGGGAAAGGAAATAGGATTTTAGTGCTGCCCAGCACTTCAACAGTCGCGCAATGGCTGGGAACAATGTGAGCCACCGTGTTGGGACATGCCGAAACAAAGGCTGCCACTAGGTCCACCAACGTGAAAAACTCTTTCAACTCCGCTGTCCGCTTCGCGGAAGAAGAGAAATGGCTGTAGACTTTTAGAACAAAGGATTCTACATCCATTGAAAGTCCATTAATAGCTTGTTTAGCACAGTTATGCAGGATATGCGCAGAACAGTTTGCAGGCAGAATGTCTCCATTTGCTCCCTTCAAGAGCTGGAACACAGAATGATGTCGTCCATGCTTGCGTTGTCCCCACAGTATGCCGCAACGTGCTCCATTTTCAAACCATGGTTATTTAATTTTGTTGTGATCTGCTGTGCAATAGCTGTAGCAGTCTCTGCTGCATCCTCGTAGAAATCCAGCAGAGTGTAGGCCACACCGGAGGTGAAATTAAAGTGCAGCAACAAAAGGGGGTAGAGTTTAATGTTACCTTTGTTTGAGGCATCACTGCAAACGGAAAAATATCCATCTTTTAAGTCTTCTTGTGCTTGCTGCAACGATAGAGGTGCAAGCACATTCACAGTGATGCTCGATGCCTTTGTGCGGCCACAGGATGCTTTCATCGCAATGGATGAGTCGGGATACATTACTTTGCTTAGCTTGATATCACAATGCAGGGAGCGGTAGGAGATGTGATGCTTCACAGCATGGTACACCCGAGTCACCTTTGCAGCTGTGACCTAAAATGTAAAAAAAGAATACACAAAGGTATAAGCACGCAAAGAAAATCTCCATTAGTGAAGAAAACAGTGGCCACAATGGGGCTTAGAACTGCAAATTTAAACAAAAGTGTCAGCTGGTAACCCAAAAGCAATTATGATGTGCTCTTAATATAAACAGAGTGAGAAAAGCGCGGTAAAGGCAACCTGACTTGGTAAACACTGCTGCACATTTAAAGAAAGTAACAGAAAATTGTTAGATGGCTCGCCTATTCAGTTTGGGAGTCTTCGAGTGTGACAAAGCAAGAAGAGTGTACAAGAATTACATAAAACCTATGTCACATTATGATGAAGCAAGCAATGACTTACTTTGGATACTTCTGGCTGGAAGCTTGGTTGCAGGTAAGATGAAATTGTGGCCATCTTCGCCCTGCCTGAGGCATTTTTCTTATGCTGTGCTCCTGCCTCATGGGTTTTGATATCACGCTCTCCTCCATGGGCAATGGAAAAGTCTTTATTGCAGAGGTTGCACCTGTCCTTGTGCACATCTTCTGACACCTTGCGGATGTTGAGGTGTGAAGGTTCCCATTTTGGTCTGTACTTCACAAAGCGCTTTTTTGCTCGTTTCTTGGGTGGCTCTAGCATGGAGTTTACCTGCGATGTAGATGTTGCATCCGAATATAGCTCGCTATCCGATGTGAAGAATTCCTCTGCAGCACCTTCGCCTGACTCATAATCAGACATTGCGTTTTTTCCCTTAAAGTACTCTGTAAAATACCCAACACACTTGCTTGTATATTCATACTGTATTCAATGAAGAAAATAAAACATATCAGGCGCTTACTTTCCTCTCACTCACTGGACTGCCCCTCACCCATCCTGGCCTTAGTGGAATAGAAGGACTTCTATAAAGCCCAATAAGTCTTAATGGCTCCGTCTAACCAGACCCAGTGTTAAGTTGAAAGCTCAAGTGAAAACACACATGCATTAGGGTAAACTATATAAAAGGGTGCACTTACATTTGGCATGACCTACCCTATAAATCCCTAGTAGATTATAGGGTAGGGGTATTAAACCTACCTATAAGTCCCTAGTATATAATAGGGCCTGCATTAGGGTAAACTATATAAAAGGGTGCACATACATTTGGCATGACCTACCCTACCTACCCTATAAATCCCTAGTAGATTATAGGGTAGGGGTATTAAACCTACCTATAAGTCCCTAGTATATAATAGGGCCTACATTAGGGTAAACTATATAAAAGGGTGCACATACATTTGGCATGACCTACCCTATAAATACCTAGGAAATTATAGGGTAGGTGTATTAAACCTACCTATAAGTCCCTAGTATATAATAGGGCCTGCATTAGGGTAAACTATATAAAAGGGTGCACTTACATTTGGCATGACCTACCCTATAAATTCCTAGTAGTTGATAGGGTAGGGGTATTAAACCTACCTTTAAGTCCCTAGTATATAATAGGGCCTGGCTGTTTAGAGGCCAGCAGCCCTTTCTGCACTTGCTTGTGGGCACTGTTGAGTGCCTGAGGCCAAAGTACTACTGCACTTTTCATAACACTCGCCACCCCCCAAAAAAAAAAAACACCCCACAAACGTCCACCTTGCAGGCTCTGTTAACCTCCCATCTCCTGCTCACTGCATCACCTTTTGTGGACCAGATTTAGTAAATGGCATGAAATAAATTGAGCGAATGGAAAAACAGACTGCAGCCCCATATTTACATCAAGTCCACAATAAAAAATATTGTGTGATGCTAAGCACTGAAGTTTGAAGGGAATCACAGCGGTTAAGGTGAGGTCGACAAGCAGCAGGAAGAAAAAACATCCTTAGATATAAGTAAGAAAAGTTCAGGGCAAGACGCAGTACTACGCATAGGTAGAGCATGCTCTCCCACAATACGTCTTTGAGATCCAAAAATGCAACTTTCTGAAAGCTTAGCAATCCAAAAATAACACCCACTTGTAGTGCACCTCACCACAGGAGTATGTATGTTGGGTTTAAGGCAAATAAATTAAGGCATTCAGGACACAGTGTAACGCTGGGTTGCAAGTGGCATGTTCATATGTAACATTAGTGACCCGCTGCTGAATTATAATATTGAAAACACACAACACTAACCTGGCCTGAACAGTAGATGTAAACACATTTACAATTTGTACCAGCCTGCCTGTTTCAGTGACCTCGCCAAATAGGGCATGAAAGAGCTGAAATTGATCATGAATTCAAAGATGTTGTGAAGAGTGGCCCCCCAAAATTCGTTTGGCCCATGGCCCCCAAAATCCTTAAGATGCGACTTGGAATTGCACATGGGAGAATATAGTATGACAGCATATGAAAATAAAAATAATCTCAACCGAACGTATTGTAACTTAACCCAAGTAAATAAACAAGCATTGGCATAGCCATTAGGTCTCGCCTTTGGGACCTTGTAAGTAAAAAAAAAAAAACTGAAGTGTAAGACTTCACGTTTACATTTACTGCATCCAAAATACGAAGTAAATGTAAACGTGTATTCTTATACTTCAGTTTTTTTTTTTACTTACAAGGTCCCAAAGGAGAGACCTATTGGCTATGCCAATGCTTGTTTTTTATTTCTGCTATGTACCTAATGTGAGGGTTTCTTGAGCAATTTTATTTAAGGTGTTGAATTGATACCTTGTGTCTACAATATTAGTATACAGACGCAGTATCATTATTCAGTATATGCAATGCTATATGTAATTCATATTTATTCTGTTACTTTGTTTTATTTATATTTCAATATGTGTTTTTCCCTTTCTCATGCTGAAGAATATTTCGTCTTTAATTATTTTTTCCCATGTTCATTTCTTTGCTTATCCTAAAGTTTAATGCTCCTCATCGAGTGTTTGAAGGAAGGGAGATATGTTGGGATCTTGTTTAGGTGGGTACTGCTAGACCAACCATAAGATTCTTCAGAGTATAGGGTTCTGTTGTCATGGTGCTTTCTTTGCAGCCCAGCAGCTGTGGCAGTTGCCGCTGGCTGTTGAGAGGAGCACCACGTTTTGAACAGCTGTACAGGAATTGAACTTATATAGCAAAATATACCCCAGCACTCTTAAATTTAAAGTTCCAAATGTATGACATTGATAAGTTAGTATCAAAAAGACAGAGGTCCAGTATATCACAGGAAAACAACAGAGATGTATTCATACAAAAGTACTTCCATTTATTCTGTATAAGTATTTAGAAAAACATATAAATGACAATTTCTGACAGGACTGTGAGCGCCACAATTTTGGAACAAATACAGATGGAAAGATATTCTTTAGAACATAGTGACACAAATCAGTCCTTATCAGCATACATGAACACAGCCGACACGTGTTTCGTCACATCCAGTGACTTCCTCAAGGCTCTCAAGGTTAATTTAATGGTCGCGTTGCTAGCCGACCATGGTTCGCCATTGACTGTGCAAGGTACGTATATATCTTCAGGGTCTAAATATGTTCTGAAAGTTCAAAGTCTGCCCATTAAGAATCGCTAGTCAATCGATAAGAAATACATTTAAAAGCAGCTACTGGTGGACTCTAATATGCCCGTCTTCCGAAAAGCAAAGGCACACAATTTCAAAGAAGAAGTAAAGTTTCGGATGTACCCGATTTGATAGAGATGGCTGTTACATGCCCTTCCAATTCTGTCCGTAAGATTCACTAGTGTTCGGGTGCTACTCAAGGCTACTCAAGGCCCCTTTCATAGAAGCAAGCCATCCGTAGTAATGGGCTCCACGCTTACCGATAGTGGCACCGCTAGATTTCTGCTTGATATTTTTGAACTGTTCTTTGTACTTGTTAGCCCAGTTTACATGTACAATCATTGATTTTTTTTTTTTTGTAAACAGATTTTTATTGATTTTTCAATGTGACATCATAGGTGACACAGCCCGGAGGGCACAACAAATGATCAAGCAATTCAATTAAAGTCCAGTACAGGCGTCCCCCCCATTCACTTGGTAAGGTCCCCCTTCCCTTCTCAGCGTCGAACCTCCCATCGGCTAGGCAACAGGTATGTCTGCTCGCTGCGGCGCCTCCCCTCCCCGTGTCTGGTTACGTATGATTGTCCCAGGGCGCCTCCCGGAGTGAACATCCCAGTGGCATTTCTCGTGCGAATGCCACCTGTAAAGAGGATTCAATACATATGACATTGAATTCTAAAGACACACTATTACACCACCCACCGCCCCGCTTCCCCCCTCCCCCTCTTCCCAAACTCTCCAGGAAACGCCCACCAACCCTCCCCCCCCTCAGGCATGCCGCTCCTTCAAGAAAATGTCCGTTCGTGGCCACCTAGCGCATCCACCATGTTCCATGTCCCTCACTTCCCGGACCTCAGGGGTCAATATCATGGAGAGATAGAAAGGGAGCCCGCAGTTGTACCCTCCCAGGCCCCATACTATGCCCAAGCACACGGGGAATTGCTGGGCCTAGTCACCCAGTGCGTCGCCCCTCTCCCCCACCACGTCGTCTGCATCCTCAAGCGGTTGCTTCACTAGGTCCACCAATGCCATCCAGGCACGCGCCATTTCCATCGACCTTTCATTCCCCGTGTGCGTAGCCACCCGCAGCCTGCAAGTCCCTTCACTCTCCGCCCATTTCACTAATTCCCTATCCCATCTCAGAAGGTTGGGAGTGTTCTTTGACTTCCAATGGGTGGTAAGCTCCCTCTTAGCCAATACTAACCCCAAATCGATAAATTTACTAGTAACTTTTGTCTTAGCAGTATGGGGGAACCAATGCAACAGGCAACAACCAGGCGTCAATGCTACTTCTCTCTCCGTCACTGTGGCCAGTCCAGTCGCCACCCCTCTCCAGTATTCTCCCAGGCGCGGGCACTCCCAAAACATATGTAAGAACCCTGCCCCCTCCAGGTTACATCTTGGACAGGTGGACGATACCCCAAAGTACTCGTTGATTTTCCCGGGTGTAAGGTAGGCCCTGTGTAACACATAGAAGTGAATTAACTGAAAGCACGCGTTCCTGGTGCCCTTCCAGGCCCGTTCTAGTATCTCTCCCCATGGCTTCTCCCCAATGGCCTCCCCCAAGTCTGCTTCCCATTTACGGCGTAAGTCTACCAATGGCTGCCGCAAGTCATGTGTGATCCGCCTATAGAGACATGTAACCGCCTTGGTAGTCCCCGCTGCCATCACCACGTATTGACAGGCCAGGAACGTCTTAGGTTCCACCAACCCCTCTCGCCAGTGCTTTCTAATGGCTGCCGTCAGTGCTGCATGGAAGAGAAAGTCCCCTCGTGCGAGCTCGTGGCGCTCCGACAGGTCATCGAAGGGGAGGAGGTTACCCTCTTCAAACAAGTCTCCTATAGTGATGACCCCTGCATCTTCCCATTGGCGCAGTTTGCTCCAGTCACCTCCATGAGGTAGTGTTTCACAAATCCGCAGTGGAATCTCCGGTGCGTACGGGATCCGTACCCGAGCCCTCCGAGCCATGCGATTCCAACATTGTCTCACCGTTCGTAAGTCAGGGGGAATCGTTCTATCACTCACTGGCAACCGCAGCAGGACCCGAGAGAGCTGGGCCAGACTGGGGTCCTGCCCACCCAAATCCTCCGTATCCTGGATTCGTCGCACCGCCCATTTCGTGAACCACTGGAGCTGCGCTGCATGATAGTAGGCCTCAAGGTCCGGCAGAGCAAAACCCCCTTCCGGCCTGGGCCTCTGCATAGTGACAAGTGCTACTCTGCGCCTCCCGCTGCCCCATAGAAACCCCGTGAGCAAGGAGGTGAGTTGCGCAAAGATCTTACGCGGGATCCAGATGGGGAGCGTCCCAAAGAGATAAAGAAGCCTGGGTAGGGTGACCATCTTCACAAGTGCGACCCTACCTGCCACAGACAGCGGGAGTGTCCCCCAGAATTCAAAGCAGCTCTTAACGCTGCGCACCGCGCGCCCTATATTACCCTCCAGGAGATCCACAGGGTCGTGGTAGATCCGAGTTCCCAGGTACGGCAAGCAATTGGACTCCCATGAAACCCCTTCCACACTCTGCATTTCAGCTCTTCCAGGACTGGCAGGGAACACACACGACTTGGTCCAATTGACCCGGAGCCCCGCAATCCTCCCCAGCGTGTTTAACAAATCTTTAGCGCCCCGAAGCGCTTCACCCGAATTGGCTAGGAACAGAAGCAGATCATATGCATAAAGCGCTATATGTTGCACCTGACCGTCTACTAGCAGCCCCTGATAATGTCTACCCGTCCTGGCATGGACAGCCATGGGTTCCATTTCCAAGGCAAATAACAGGGGGGACAGCGGGCACCCATGTCTCGTACCCCTTCCCACTGAACAGGTAGCAGAGATCAGCCCCCCGTCTTGACCCTGGCGGTGGAATTAGTGTACAGTATCGCCGTCGACTCCACAAATCGGTCCCCCAAACCGAACGCCCTCAAGACATTAAAAAGATACGGCCATTCCAGGCTGTCAAAAGTCTTCTCTATGTCAACCGTGAAAATACAGGCCTCTTCCTTGCAATAAGTATCGGCCCCTAAGATGCGTAGGAGCCTCCGAACATTCATCGCTGTGTTCCGAGAAGGGATAAACCCGGCCTGGTCTACGTGTATTAAGGTCGGCATATAGGTCAACAATCTACTAGCCAACACACGGCTCAGTATCTTGTAATCCAAGTTGAGCATGGCCAGTGGCCTGTAAGAAGTCTGATCCCAGGGCGGTTTACCCGGCTTCAGAAGGGGGACAATTATTGCCTCTAGCATAGAGGCCGGGAGGACGCCTTCCTGTCTCGCTCTATTGTACAGGGCTACCAAGCGCGGGGCCAGTGCATCGATGTATGCAGAGTAGAATTCCACGGGAAGCCCATCGGTCCCCGGTGTCTTGTTCCTAGCCATGTGCTTGATTGCGCTGCGAACCTCTCCCACCTCTATATCCCTGCCTAGTTCCTCCTCCTCCTCTCCCTCAATCCTGGGGAGTTCTGCAGCAGTCAGGAAGTCCCCGTCACCTGGGAGCCCTGGGGCAAGTTTACTCTGGTATTGCCCCGTGTAGTACCGCAGGAACTGCTCATTAATAGCACACTGAGTATATACTGTATCACCATCGGGGTCCCTCAACTCCATTATCGACGTCCCCCTCCTCGCTGGGTTGGCCAGCCACGCCAGTAGTGCTCCAGACTTGTCTCGGTCGGCATGTGCCCGAGCAGTATAAGCCTTGTAGTCAAAGCATCTCAATCGTTCGATGTGCACCGCTAGAGTCTCGCGAGCTTCAATGAGATCTTCCTGCTTGTCAGGTCGTTCCGGTCTCTCTTTCTCCATATCCCTAAGTTTATGCTCTGAACTTTGGACCTCCCGTAACAGTACCCTCCGCACTCCCACCACTTCCCCTATGCAGCGTCCCCTGATCACCGCCTTAAAGGCATCCCATTCCGTTAGTGGGCTCGTCGCCGACCCAGCGTTGACCCCAAAATAGTCCTCTATCGCAGCGCCTATTGTATTCCAAAACACCGGATCCTCCAATGTTTCCGGCCGCAGCCGCCAAGTTGGCATAGCGGGGCGACCCCGCAACCAATTCAGCGATATCAACAGCGGGTTGTCGTCTGATATTGTTCTAGCTAAGTATTCACTGTGGGCGATCCCTCCGTGGACGTCAGGCGAACAAAGTATGGAATCAAAGCGAACATGTAAAGCATGCAAAGAAGAGAAATAAGAGTAGTCCGTAGTCCCTATCCCCTGGGTGTGATGCCCTCCAAGTGTCCGTCAGTCCCCACTGGTGCTGCCATGCTCGTCTCACCGCCACTAGCCTGGTCGCTGGGGCATCTGCTGGAGGGGGATGCGAGCGGTCCAGGTCAACATCCTCAGTGCAATTGAAATCCCCCCCAGTAATACCGACCCCGTTAGCATGGTCGCCAGTTGCCCCGATAGACGCGCAAAAAATGCAGCCTGATCTATGTTAGGGGCATATAGGCTGCCAAACACAATGTCCCTGCCGTCAAGGCACCCCGCAACCACCACATACCTCCCGTCTGGGTCAATCAGCTGTCTAGCACTCTGGAATGGTACCCCCGCATGAACCCAAATTAAAGTGCCCCTGGCAAAGGCCGAATAAGCTGTGCACAACACCTGCCCCCGCCACCTGTGCTGTAGAGCCTCCCCCTCTTGTTTCGTGAGGTGCGTCTCCTGCAGTAGTGCAATCTGCACCCCTCTCCGCACAAGGTAAGCATGTATCTTATGGCGACGTGACATAGTATGCATTCCCCTGACGTTCCAGGTTATACATTTAATACCTACGGTGGATCCCATGGCACTTTCTTCAGCGTCTTCCCATTCTGAACCCCCCCAGCGGCATGCTTGACCCCGTTAAGAACCCCATCAACCCCTTGAACTCCCCAACTCCCACTCCCCAGGACAGGTACATTCGAACTAGCTCCCATCCAAACTAGTGCAACAATCAACTGCTCGCTAAACGTGGTGAGGCGTGCGCCTACCCAGTAGGACCCAAAGCCCCCCTGGCCATCCCCCCGCCCATACCAAACAGGAGAGCCCCCAGTTTCAGTTCACGTCTGGTGCCATCTTCCTGCCCCTCCCGGAGAATTGCATAACCAGTGGCCAGTCCCTGGCACCAACTGAGCCCTCCCTCACCCAACTTCTTGCTCCCATCTTACATGAGTAGGTCCGCCGTCTGGGGTGTAAGCTCGGGAAGTTCAGCCTCAATGTCCCCAGCCGTGCTGCTGGCAGAAGAAGTCTCGAGGCTGCCCATACCAGGGCTAGCGGCAGCGGAGAGCGGGCTAGACCCACCGCGGCTGATCTCTGCAACCGCCCGCACAGCCCTGTCCCTCTCATGTTGAAGATCCGGTGGGGTTATGGGCTTCTGTGTCCCCAAGCGTGCAGGTGATCCACGATCCACAGTGCTCGACGGAGAAGCAGGCCTTGTTCTTGGTTTGCGCGCCTCTAGCCACTGCCATGCGTCCTGCGGGGTGGTGAAGAAGTGTGTGGTGGGTCCGTCTACCACTCTTAGGCGTGCTGGGAACAACATGGCGTATGGTAGCTGCAGCTGCCGGAGATTCTGCTTCAGCGCAAGGAAGGAAGCTCGTTGTTTCTGCACTTCCCTGGTGAAGTCTGGGAAGATCATCACCCTGGTATTCGCAATGTGGAGATTCTGCTTCCCCCGCGCTTGTTGTAAGATGTGGTCCCTGTCGCGGTAGTGGAGCAAGCGCACAACCATCGGTCGTGGGGATGCACCCGGTTTAGGAGGCCTGGCCGGGACTCTGTGTGCGCGCTCGAGGGCGAAGAAGGGGGAGAGACCCTCCGGGGCCACTGCAGTCCGGAGCCAGTTCTCCATGTACTGAACGGCGTCTTCTCCCTCCTCCCGTTCCGGAATCCCCACTATGCGCAGGTTATTCCTGCGAGAGCGCCCTTCACTGTCCTCCGCTCTCACCTCTAAGATCCTGACCTTGTCCTCCACCAGTTTTAGGGAGCGCTGCAAGGTAGATAGTGCGTCCGGTACCTCCTCTAAGGTCTTCTCAGTGGCTTTCACCCGCTCCTTGAGCTTGCGGTGATCGTCCTTCAGCAGGTTGAGATCCACCCCTATGGCGTCCATTTTGGTCTCCAAGGCTTCCCTCGAGGAGGTGATTGCTTGCATTATATCCACCAGTGTAGGGCCCTCTGCCGCCTCGTTTCTCCGAGTGTCTACCTCTTCCTCCTCATCATCAGTTAAGTGCTCCGTTGGCTCCACATGTAAGGCCGCGAAGCCCTTCCGGCGAGACACTCGGCCCATTCTGATCAATTGCGCTGGGGCGCGCCAGGCCCCTAGGTAGAGAGCACTGGGAAGTTCAGTGCGGGCAGGGAACACCGGGAGCGTCAGGGGATGCACCCCGGCGCAGTAATCTGTTCTCCTTAGATGTCACAGCGGGGAGTAAGCACCGCCCAGGAGCGCCAGTTCAGCGGGGAAACAGGGTGGCCATCTCCACTGCAGGTAATTCAGCGCGCACTCATCGAGACCCTTCAATCCACCAAGTCTTCCGCAACACGCCACCAACACAGCGATCTAGTCCGCAGGCCTGGCCTCTCTCAGTCAGCACCCGCGTCCTGTTCCTGTGTCAGCAGAGGGGTCCCCTCCCGCACCTGTACCTCTCGTCCGCTCGTAACCAGGTGGGCGGGCGTCAAGACTCCCGAGGGCTCACCGATGTCCCAGGTGGATTCCAGGTGTTGCTCGCTCCTCATTTAAGTTCCACGCCCCCGCATGCAGGCCCACACACATGCCTTTGGGCTCCCAACAGGGTCCGGTCCCGGCGCGTCTCCGCTTATTTCGTCCCTGCACTGCCGTCTGGGAAGCCACTCCAGTCCCAGGGAGTGCTATGGAAGCGTTAGTTCGCCCGCCCAGAGGCAGTGGTCCCCAACACAGCGCCACACTCCCCGACTGCACACACGCTCACCGGGTTTCTCTTCTAGCTCCCGGAGCCGCCATCTTAGGATCGCCTCTCAGCGCCGAATCCCGATGCTCCGCCATTCCAGCGTACTTTCCCCACGCCTGTGCCTTTGTGTTCTTCCGGCCCGAGTATGGGTCCGGAGCACCTCTCCACTGCCTCGATGGGGCCAGCCGCACCCCCGCCACCGCAGCCGGCAGAGACCTCCTCGTCAGATGCAAGTCCACTCACAAGGCCTTTAGGCTCCCAGCAGGGTCTTGGCTCGGCTCATCTCCGCCAGTGTCTCCCCTGCCCCGCCGACCGCGGAGCCACACCAGTCCCAGGGAGCTCTATGGGAGCGTTATTTCGCCCACCCAGAGGCAACGGCCCCCAGCGCAGCGCCGCACTCCCCTACTTGCTCACGAGCTCACCGGGCCTCCCTTCTAGCTCCCGGAGCTGCCATTTTGGGGTCGCCTCTCAGTGCCGGGTCCCGATGCTCCTCCACTCCAGCGCGCTCTCCCCACTCCTGTGCCCTCGCGATCCTCCGACTCGAGTGCGGGTCCGGAGCTCCCCGCCGCTGCCCAGATGGAGCCAGCCGCACTTTCAGCACCGTAGCCCACAGAGACCTCCTCGTCAGGGCGCCGTCGCCATCTTAGGTCGCCGCGATCGGAGTACGAGCTGAGCAAGAAATTGCTTTTAACTCCGTGCCGCAGCCACCTCGTTCGTCGGCAAACTTCCCGCAGTGGCACCAGGTATTCCACCACAGAATGAGTGACAAGGGGCCCCCACAGCTTGTCAGGATCAGTTGCAATGGAGGGAGGCCACGGAGGAGCTCCGAGGTCTGCTTCTCCCTACATCGGCGTCAAGCCACGCCCCCCATGTACAATCATTGATGTGCGACCCCTGTATACACTACTACCGCTCTTTGTTTAGGAATTAAACTTATGTGGATAAAGACTTTTCCTGATGTAATTACTACACTTACCTCATGTAGAAGTGAAATCCCCAGAGGAGATCTTTTAAAGCCTGTTGCAAGTGAAAGGAACCTTTAAACATATATGAATAAAATACGTTCTAGTGAAAACTGCCTAGCCTCGCTTGTGATTGCGTACAGTTTGAGCCACAACAATACAATTTCCACAAACTACAAATGGTTAAGATAAAATGGGAGGGTGGAGTGGGTGAGGCACACAAGAGAGTAAGATAACTTTTTCTTAACATTGGCTGCTCCAGTGATCAACATTTCCACCAGTTATCATGACATTTAAGTGTGAAAAGATACTGGTGAACCAGAGATATCATATAGATTCATGGCACAAGTTAATGCCTGCCGGCCATTTGTTGGGGAGAGGTGGCTTAAAATCTGGCTCCCGATTTGAGCCCTTCTGATTGGGCAGCCAAGATCTAAATCTTGGAAACCAAACAATACAGTGTTTAGAAACAAATACACTGTAGACTATCCGAGAATAGCACTCACTTAAAACCCTGAGTTTCAGGATATTTCCTTGCAAAAGAAACACTCAATCACATGTAGCGATAATTTAAATGAATGTGAATTATTTATGTAACTAAAATCTACCTTATATAGACGATGGATAAATTAGAAACAGGTCCAACCTTCACATTGTGGGTCAAACTGCTATATACACAACCAACGGCAGAGGTCTGACTGAACAACAAGCCACTTGTAGGCTTAAAAATGGCACCAGACAGGCCTCACCTCTGTCTCCCCTCCTGTTCGCCCTGGAAGTTGACCCTGGCTTGTTTGATCAGGTTCAGCCGTGGATGGTTAAGAAAGCAGTCAGGTGGGGAAGGCAGCATATCTCTACATCCATACTACATTCTTCTGTAAGTGACTTGTCCAAACCTCTCAATACCAGTGCTTATGGAGGCGTTTGAGCGATTTAGAGACCTTGGGATACAAGATAAATCTGCAGAAATCCACCATGTTCAGGAAAGACAGATGGGAAGATGAGGAGACAATTATTGTGGGATGGGAAAATGCCAAAGGGTAACCCGGTCTGCCCTATACAGAACACAATCCATAAGGGGCATTGCCATCCCCAATGTTCTCTATCACTACTGAGCCTCATAAGTAGTGGTGAGAAATGAGTGAGACTTTGCAGAGCTGGATAATCCATTTTTTAAAATGTATTAAATAACAGGCAAGCTAAGGGAGAAAATACATTCTTACGCCACTTCTAAGGCGGAAGGGGCAGAAGGATCTGCCACAAGCCATCAGAGCCCTAGTGAAGGTGTGAAGAATAGCAATTCTGGGGTGGAATAAAGTTTGAAGACGAAAGATATTGTATTGAAGAGTAACATTAATGGAGAAGGTGACAGTTTTGAAGGGGTTCTGAAATTGGGACAGGATATGCTTAACATACTTCGGGAAAATAATAAGACCTGACGGTGTATAAGAATATCAACACCTTCTAGAGGAGGATAATATTCATCCATCACAATATTAGATACATGCAAATGAGGCGTGCTCTCTCCACACGTTTGGTGAGAACTGGGTGTTAAATTCAGGACAAAAGTCCCTAAGAGAGAAGAATTTTAGGTGAAAAGTTGGGCAAGAGGGCATGCCCAAAGATTTATAAAACGCTTATTAATAATATCCCTGATAACTGACAACACCTAATGGAGAGAAGGCAGGGATCTAGGGGACCTAGAGGACGCAGACTGTGGTGATGCCCTCAGACACCCGAGAGAGGTAGCAATTAGATCAGACTTCAAGTTTATCCAACTTAAGATATTACACTCAACATATTTTCACAGCGCTCGTATCTACTAGATGGGCCTTTCTACAACAAACATTTGTCTCAATTGTAAAGTAGAAGAGGGAACATGTAAGCAAGGACTATGGAAATGCAGACAGATACAAATGTTTTGAATCTAAATACAGAGGGAAATGTCAGAAGTCGCAGGAGAAGAAATACTAATCACGCCCAACAGGCTAGGCTGGGGATTCGGGGAGACAACAGGCAGGCTAGATACAAAACACTGTTTTGCTGCTCAGGGTATATGGTGGCAAAAAGAGATATTATGAGGGGCCCCAAACAATGCCCACGGTGAATCAATGGGGGAAAAAAAGGGATGGACATCTGTACCGAGGCTGAAATTACGATGCATGAAGGAAAAGTTACCTGTGAAAGTTCCATAAAATATGGAGTCTGTGGTGCGAACACATGGGACTGGCAGAAGAGGTGTAACCAAAGAGGGGAAGGGAGCTCTGGAGATGGGAACCATGGAAGAGGGAAGGTGATGCGGAGGATAAAACAACTAAACTGCTGCAAAAGACCCGGGGCCTTGGAAATTATAGAAGAGGTGACCTGAGAGTGCGATAACTTGTTAGGGATATTGAAAAGCTATGCTTCTGATTTAAATAAGAAAATCAATAAAAATATATTTTAAAAAATATCAAATGATAATGTTGAAGTCCTGTTTCTTGCAGCGTTCTGTGATGCCCCGTACAGTATATGAGAATTGTGCTGAGGGGAGAACCATGGCGTCTCTTTACATTTTACGGAGACTGCAGTAAATGCTGGGATGGCATACTTATTAAAGCGCTATATGCCACCTAAGTGAGTCTTCACGGTGCTTTAGAACCTTGCTGGAGAATTTACACAGCTTACAACACAACTAGACAGTTCCAGTTGCAATGAAATAAAGTATAAAAGGGATTAAAACGAGAAGGATTAATAAATTAAAACAGGTAAATAAATTTCAGTACACAGTGCTGCTCTAACAGCTCTCTAGTATCTAGGCTTCTAACAGTGTTTGGAAATAGACCAATGACTTCACGTGTTTATGTTTGTCACACAAGTTACTGAACAATACTGTGGGGCAGATTTACAAGCCCCTTGCGCCACTTTTGCGTCACTTTTCCCATGTTAAAAGTGACGCAAAAGTGGCGCATGGGGCTTGTAAATCTGCCCCTGTGTCTCTGTCTTTCTGTCTAATAAAAGTACAACAATCTTTAAAAAATAAAATGGCGCTGTTGTTTCCTATTTCGAAGCACTGGCTATTCTGACTGGAATGGAAGTGGGACCACTGGGATTCGGTGCCACCATGTGATTGGCTCTCGTACAGCTGTGACGTTAAGACCACCTCCCAAACAGCCGAGGCTCCACACAAGGCAGAAAACAGGAGATTTGGCTCAATATTAAAAGGAGCGAGTTCTCGAGGCAGCTTTTGCTATTTTTACCCCAGCCTTTGAGTCAGTCTAAAAGCTGCTGAATATAACGTGTTTTCATTAGGCGAGACTGTGCTGTAAATAACCATCAGTGAGTGCGCTTCATCCACCCAGAAACCAATGTACAATTTACAGCGCCTGCATTAAAGGGCCGACTGCTTTTCAGGCTGTAACTCGTCAATTAATCTAACGCAACACTCTCACGACACCCTCTCTCTCTGGAGGTGCCCGACGGAACCGTGAACTCATAGTGCCATCATTGGCAACCTCTCCCCCCCTTGTCTGAGCATGCAATAAATAAATACACAAGACAACTTTGTAGTGGGAAAATATTGCTGCAGGTTTATTCCATACAGGAGTATGCAATATGTGGGTTATCTTACGGGCGATCCAAGGGCGGGGCAGCTGTGCCAACCTATGCTGCCCCCGCCCGCCTGGTGAGCCAGCACTGTGGGGCACGCCGTCAGTGCTACCTTAGACGATCCTCTTCCGGATCACGTGACACGTTGGTCTGTTCTACTCACGCCCTTTTCAGGGCGGAGCGTAGCAGGGCAAACCCCCGGTTGGTCAGGCCCCCAACCGCCCGAAGGACTAACGGGGCGCCGTCGCGGTTTTCCCGGAACCTGCCCTGAGGCTCCCGGTCTTTGGCCCTGGCACCCCTACTGTGCCGTGCAGAGGTACCCTTACTGTACCGGTCTGCCGCAGAGGTACCCTTACTGTACCAGTCTGCTTCCAGATCGCCCTGTAACTCCGCCACTGCTCTGGAGGCGGCTCCTGTCACCGCCAGAGCCCCCCCACACACAGGCAGTAAAGTCACTTGCAACCCGCGATCTGCAGCGCCTCCTGCAGGTCAAGCAGGAACAGGTCCATCCCCACCGGGGACAGGTGGACCCCATCCTTCTCAAAGTAGCCCTCGACTGAGGACTGGATCAGTTCGTGCCTGATGAAACCCAGCCCCCTCTGATCAGTGAACTTACGCATGGCACCATTGACCCTCTTGCGAGAATGCTCCACCGCCTCGCTGGACCTTGCCCCGTGCCACTTCCTGCGAGAGATTATTTCCGACCACCAAAGTTCACATTGCCCCAAGCGTTTGCTGAATTCACCCAAGTCGGACTTCATTGATTGTAGAAGAGCCCTCCTTCCCATCGGAATAAGGTCGTTGCCCCCCAGGTGGATCACGAGGATGCTGGGGAGAGGGCCCCCTAGGGCCAACCTCTGCTCTAGTCTGGAGGTGATGCTGCTCCATCTCATTCCTGGGAAGCCCATCCAGACAAACTGTGTTTGCGTAAACCCCCGCATCCAGTTCCTGCGTCCCGCCCACTGAGCCAGCATGGCAACGAATGAATGGCCGATCACCCATACTCGGGAACCTGGTGAATAAAACGGACACCATTTTCAAAAACTTGTTTATTATCTCTAAAGTCACACATTGTCACGCTTACTACATCACGGCAAACAATTGTAATGTTACATTCTGGGCCTTCAGGGGCGGATGTAGCGCTCGTAGCAGCGTGATTGCCAGCGCCCAACCCTCTTTATGCCTGCTGGCTCCATGCCCGCCCTGAATGCCGCTGTGGCTGCCCCTATTCGAAATGAATGGCTGGAATATGTTTTGTCGGGGCGGGCAAGGCCCGTCCGGGCCAGACAAGTGCCCATGACCCTGTCAATCTGAAATTTGGTCAGGGGACCAGAGTCTGCATGAATCAGGAAGTAACCCTGAGTCGCTGGGCGCACGGACATGTAATCCCTCACCACTGTCACAGGGCAGTACCTGGGGTCTCCTAGTGGTTCCAGGACAACCTCAGCCCCTTCCCTGCCTGATCTGTCTTGGACCTCCTGATACGCAGCACTAGTTTGTCTGTAAGCTTGACATCTTGGGAGCCCAACGCGACTCCTGAGGCGTCTGTTTTAGACCTGGCTACCAGTTCCCCCATCCTGAACGCCCCAAAGAAAGCTAGGCAGAAGGCTGCCGCGAATAGCTTGGCCTCAAACGGCGTGTTGGTGACCTGGTGGATTACGTCCAGCATCCCTTGTAGGGTGGGAAAATCAATAGGACCCCTGGGGTCCGGGGCACGGACCTCCTCCCTGGCCCATCCCTTGAGGGCCGCCCTGATCACGAAGGACTTGGTCGGGTCCACCCCCCTCAGCTTGGTGTCGTGGCTTACTGCCGCCAGATGGCCACAGACCCAAGAGTGGCTCTTTCCCTGATCTTTGGCCCATAGAACAAACCCTTGAACCTGCTGTTCACAATCAAGCGAGCCAGTGCTCAAGGTCTCTGTGATGCTTAGGAAAGTTTCGAGGTGGGCCTTGTACTTCTTCCTGGTCCCCGGTGCCAGGGAGCGTTCCCCCAATGATCTCAACCGCTGCTCCAGTGTAGGATGTGCCACAGGTGTGCTGGGAAGGGTGTCATCTCTGCTCTCGCTTGCGGCCAGGCCTCCCGGAAACGGAGCCACTGAAAACGAGAGAGAGCGTCAGCTGCCACATTTTGGACCCCTTCGATGTGCCTAGCCCTGAACTCGGTGTTGCAGCGTAGGCCGGCCCTGACTAGTTCTCTCAATAAGCACAGCACCAGGGGCACTTCGCTGTCTGGCCATTGATTGCCTGTACCACCCCCATGTTGTCGGACCAGAAAACGACCTTCTTGTCCGCCAGCGCTTTGGGCCACAAATGCAGGGAGATCACGATGGGGAACAGTTCCAGTACCATTATGTTAGAGGTGATCTTGCGCTGCCGCCATGCATTCGGCCATTTCTGTGCACACCAGTCCTCCCCAGTATGGCCCCGAAGCCCTCCCTGCCTGAAGCGTCTGTGAAGAGGCGGAGCTCCGGGCTGCCTGCCCAGGGGGCTCTCCATATGACTGTCCCATTGAAAGTGAGTAGGAACTCACACCACATTGCTAGGTCCTCTTTCAGTCCGCTACCTAACCTCACCAGGTGGTGCTTTTTGTGAACCTTGGCTGTGGCCCTGGCCAGCCTTCTGGAAAATACTCTCCCTGCCGGGATGACTCTGGCTGCGAAATTCAGTTTTCCCAAGAGACTCTGGACCGCGCCCAGGGAGGCCTTGTCTTTGCCCAGTAGCGCCTGGATATCCTGCCGCAGATCCTCCACCTTCTTGGCCGGCAGCCTGGATTCACCCTTTATGGTGTCCAGCTCGATGCCCAAAAACGTGAGAACCTGTGCCGGACCCTCGGTTTTACCTGGTGCCAAGGGAACCCCCAGATGCCCCGCCAGCTCTTGGAAACACTGTAATCCCTCACTACACTTCTTGGTCGCCACAGACCCTAGGAACAGGAAGTCATCCAGGTAGTGAGTAACCCCTTCCGTGCCGTACTCCCAGGAGAGCGCCCACTGGAGAAAAGAGCTGAAGGCCTCAAAATACGCACAGGACACGGCACAGCCCATGGGCATGCAACGGTCATAGAAAACTTCGCCCTGCCAACGGAAGCCCAGGAGGTGCTGGCTGTCAGGGTGGACCGGGAGCAGGCGGAAGGCAGACTCTATGTCGGCCTTGGCCAGCCAGGCTCCCTTGCCTGCCCTCCTAACCATGTCTATTGCCATGTCTAGGGAGCAGTAAGAGACTGAGCATGACCCATCTTCCAGCCAGTGGTTCACGGAGTCGCCCTCAGGGTAGGACAGGTGGTGTATAAGCCGGTAGGCCCCAGGCTCCTTCTTGGGGACCACACCCAGGGGGAGATGAGGAAGTGCTCCAAAGGGGGATGGGGGAAGGGACCCGCTACTCTGCCTAGGGCTAGTTCCTTCCGGACCTTCTCCCTCACTATGCCTGGCAGGTCCCTTGCTGACCTAAGATTTTCGGCATCCCTGCAACCCAGGGGCCCTGGTACGGAATCTTAAACCCTTCGATGAAACCATTGGCTAAGATAAATCTATCTTTGTGCTTAGGATATGATCTGAGCAGGGGAGGAGGTTGCCTAGGATGATGGGTGAGGGGCCCTTGACGTTGGAGGTAGGCAGGATGGCGCTCGCCGGCATGGGAGGGTATGCCCGGGTAGGGGGGGCGAGAGGCCACGGGTGGTTCTGCAAACTCTGAATCACTAGCTATCTTGTCTGCCCTTGTGGGGCGGGGGGCCTTCTGACTTGATGGTGCATGACACGGCCGGGTGAAAGGCCCCGCACTTGCTGCAGCTGTGGGCGAACTTGCAGGCCTTGCCCCAGGAGCAGGACCCGGCATTGTACAGCCTGCATGTTCCAGAATTGGATTTCCTGCTCCCTTCATTTCTTCCCTTACTTTGGCTCCCTCAAAAAAGCTGTTTGGAGGGGCGATTACCGTTCTTATTGGTCCCTTTCTCATTGCCACCCTCCTTCTTGTTCTTGCCTGCCCCTTCTTTGTGTTCAGCTGTGAATCTGCACATATGCTGGACCCAGAGCTGGATCTCTTTTTGGTCCCACCCCAGCTCCGGGCATATGGCCATCCGCTTGCGGAATTCTTGGTCGTAATAGAACCACCCGACCCCTCCTGTAACTTTCGCCTCCTGCTGAATAGTGTGGGAGTATTGCATTAACGCCTCCCCCTGCTCTGGATACTTTTCCATAATCACTGCCGACAGTATGGTGAACGCCTCGACCCAGTTCTCAATCGTTTTCTCTGGCCAACGTTGGTACCTCACCTTCTTCTCCTCCTCCTTACCTCCCATTTTCCTAGTGTCCGCCCCCGCTGCCCCGTGCATGAGTAAGGTCAGGATATCGATGAATTCCCGCCTCCAGATACCTTCTTTGGCCGCCAGGGGCACTTGCCAAGACAGTGAGCAACGGCCCGAGGCCAGGGGAGCCACCGTGACGGGTGGCCGGGGAGCCGGCACAGCTGGTGGCTGGGGGGGGAATCAGGGGCTGGGCTGGGGTGGGCGGGGCAGCACCCAGGCCGCCGGACGGCTGGGAACCTGGCACGGAAGGCGGGGAGACTGGCGCTGCCGCCTGATTAGCATCTGCTGGTGGTGTGGCCGTTGTGTTGCCCTTTGGGATGGGGGCAGAGGTGGCTGGTGCTGCCAGGACCGGGGCGGGCGCTGCGTCGGCCACCAGCCCTGGACTTGTGGAGGCCCGGGACCCCAACTCCCTGGCGGCTGTGTTCGAGCAAGTTGGCCGGCTGCCCCATACTTGCAGTACTGATGGTGCTCCCGAGGCCGCGGGAGCTGCAGCGGGGAGCGGGGGCGGGGATGACATGGCGTCTAGGCGCTTCTGGAATAGACCCAAAAGGGACAGCATATTGTCCATCACCTTACCCATTTTATCAAAGTTCTCGCTGCCTGCTGCAGTGGTGTTCGGTACGGTCGCCGGTACCTCGGTGTGTTCCAGCTCTCGCGGCGTGCTTGCCCCCCTGGTTTTTGCTGGGGGGGCGTCCATCGGAAAGTCCTTATTGGTGGGCTTGCGCACCCGCTTGGATCTGGTAAGTCCTTGCTCCACGGGCCCTGCCTGTGCCATCGGCGGGATGTCTGCCCCCAACCCTGAATCCTCCTGTCCTCGTGCGTCGAGGAATCCCTGTGCCCATTCCGGTCCCTTAGCCTTGGCCATGGCCATGAAGTTCTCCCATAGTGCATCCTGCGACGTGCTGGGCTGCGACTCGTCCACACAGCTGATCTGTGAAAACAGCGGGGCGGGAGTTCCCTGGCTGTCCATGGCCCGAATGTCTGGACAACTGCCTGGTGTGCCCTGGGGGGGGGAAGAGAAAATCGTGAGAACAGGCCCCACCCATGCCCGATGAATACGGCCCAGTGCCGAGCCGCAGGGGGCCCCATGTTCCCAGTCCCCGGCGCGTGTCCAACCCTCTGGTGCCCCGTACTTACTTCACTTCTAGACTCCTGGCCCTAGCTCTTGGACGGTCGATGGGTGGACAGTTGGCGACGAAGAGTCGGCGCAGCGGGAGTACGTGGTGCCCCAGGCAGCGTAAACAAGTGTGAACCGTAGCTGTAATTTAAATTTAAAATAAGACACTACACCAGACCACTCCCAAACAAGCCAGTGCCGCCTGCGCTGGGCCTCGGGGAGCCCCGCTTCCCGGACACCGGTGCATGTACAATCCCCTGGAGCCCCGGTACTTACTACACTTAAGGTTCCTGGCACCTGGCTCTTGGACGTTCGCGGAGTGGGATGGGTCGGAGAGGGAGGCGGTCGTCGCGTTTCGGGGGGTGGGATGGCGAGACGTCAAACCAACATCCTGCAAGAATAACGGTTAGCACGTGCATTCATTGTTGCTTGGTACCACTCCAACCCTTGACCTGCCCCTTCAGCCTCAGCTGTCCCAATCCCCCAAACTCACTGCTTCCACGCGTGCGCGGCCCGGTGGCCTCTGTCCGTCGTACTTGTTGCGGCTTGAGCGATATATCCGTACCTTGGGGAGACATTGACAAAGCGTTATGACCCTACCGGGCCAGCCTCCCATTGCAAAGTACCTGAAAACTGCTGCATAAACCTGTTGTGTGCAGCCTGCAATGTAATGTGGCCGTGGGGCCCAACACGCCACCCAAGGTGAGGCCCCAGGCACGCCGCGGGCCCACCTCACAATTAGATCCAGTAATTATCTTTTCTACATTAGAGGACCTATGCCCTACCTGAGATGGCGGAGCGCGGCCGCGAACCAGTTGGGCCTGGAGCGGAGAGCCATACATGCGCTCTGTTGGCAGAGACTCAGCGGATGCTATCGGTGCAGTTACATAAATATTGCATTTATATTACCCATTCAGACTTGGATCACGTGCTATTGCCCCGGATCACATGCTGTGTTTTCCAACAACCCGAGGCTTGGCCCTGGTTCCCTGCACCTAAGTCGGCCCTCTGGCCACAAACCTTAAGCATTCTAGCTCTATTGCTGGGGCGGAGGCATAACTGATAAAAAAGGGGGGGGGGGGGCTCATACTCCACACACGCCCACGCAGCCTGCACCACGACACGGGCACCGTTGGAAGTGCTCGCCCAAGCCCCACCCCCTCCTGCACGCCTCGGCGCACCCTGCTGCCCGGGCCCCAAGGGCTGCCCCTGAGCGAAACGCCACGACGAGCGGAGCAGAGGGCAGGCGGATCCAGCACCCTTATGTGAGGGGAAAGGGTCGTGCCGAGCCGCGCAACAGTTGCGGGTGCTCACCTGCGCACATCACCCCCCCCCCCACCTGCATGCTGCCCGGGCCCTCGCTGGAGCGGCAGGCCGCGCGCCCGAACTGGTAAACTAGGCTGTGTAACGCACGGCCCAGGCCCCCGGCACAAAGGAACGGGTGAGGCAGCGTGGCCCGCGCGCTTCCAGGCCCAGCTAGGGCTGCCTGCAGGCGGCAATCCCAGGGGGGAGGTCCGCCCAAGACAGCAAGGCACGCAAAGCCCGACATACTGCTGCCCCCCCACAGTAGCAGTCAGCCACCCCATCTCCCCGGGTGCACCCACGGGCACCCTGGCCCCCGCCTAAGCAAAGCTACACAGGCACCCTGGCCGCTTGACCGGGCCCACGAGCGGGTGAACCCGGCTGTGTTTGGCACGGCCCAAGCCCCGGTACAGAGGAGCAGATGAGGCCGCGGGAGTCCGCGCGCTACAAGCCCCGCTAGGGCTGCCTGCAGGCGGCGAACTCACGCGAGTGCTTTTCCCAGGAGGGGGGGGGTCGGGGGGGTCCGCCCCAGGCTGGCCACGAGACCGCTAAACCCCGACATCCTGCCCCCCCCCCCTACAGTAGCGTCCAGCCACCCACATCCCCCCGGGTGCACCCATGGGCACCCTGGGCCCGCTTGAAAAGCTTCGCGCGCACTCTAAGGCAAGGCGCCCCGCCGGAGAGGGGCATCGACCAGCTCTGCTCTGCCCCCTCCCTGGCCAGCACCGCCAAGCCCGGTCTGGGCGGGGTGCGGCCGACCTCGAACCTCGGGAGCTGTCCCACCCCCGGCGGGACGTCGACCCGCATTAGCCGACCCAAGCCCCCAAGGAGGCAGAGAGAGCGGGGGGGGCTTGCCTAGTCACTCACCGCGTTGTACAGCTCCAAGGTGGTCAGGACGACCGAAGACCGGCAGACGGCGTGGCCGGACGAGACGGCGTGGCTGGGCAAAGAGACCGCCAGGAGGGGCAGGGGAGGCATATAAGCCCTCCCACCCTCCCCGGCGCACAGGAAGGACGTCACGGAGGCGCCCAGCTGAGGGATCGCAGACCCCTCTGGACACTAGAGCGGGTGGGGGGTGCCAAGATGGCACTAAAGGGCCGCCCTGCTGAGGTGGCCCCCTGTGGGGGCCGCGGACAGCCACATTCCATCAGCATTAAAGACTACAAGAACAAAAGCATAAGAAAAGTTTTGTGTTACAACTCCTGGCTAAAACGGCATCTGCAAAATACATTAACAGCAAACACAAATCTATAACCAAAAGAAAAAATGGGTGACAATGATACAGCCAGAAAATCCAAACATTGAGGGGGCTTGGTGTGCTATTGGCGAGCGGGAGCTGCAGTTCTGATTTTTGTGCTAATTGCCCAGGACCACTTTTCTCCATGAAAATACGATACATGTCAACAACTGCCCCAGTGTTGTGGCGAGACGTTAAGCCTGCCTGGTTTTGCACCCTTCAGCTCCAAGCATGGTGGGGCTTGTAGTTTTACTCTATCCAATGAGCAAGTGGCCTACAAGTCCTAGGTTGCAAATGTAGTGGGTTCAAAAGCCCAGACAGGCTCAAAGTCACAGCGTCGTTATTGCCTTCGATACCTCTATGACATTTTGCGAACGTGGAAGTGTCTGTAAGCCCTACCCATGACAATTTAACTGAATATAATCTGCACACACAAAATGCCCGCGCCGTTTCTGTGTATGGCACTGCGATGCATGCCAGAGCAGGAAAGACTACGTGGATATGTCCACACCCACCTCGTGCTCACACCGAGCCATGTGGCAGCACAGCCCCGTGGATTTTCCGTTTTTAAAAGTTTAATCACTACGATTATAAGCCTATTTCTAATTTTATCTGCACCAGACGTAAATCATTCTGCCCATTTGCTTTCTAAAACAGTTTCAAGTGAATATTTTCGAACACAGGCAGGCACTGTGCAGTACTGGGGTCCACCAAAATGCAAACAACGCGTTTGCTTTTCCTATGTGTACAGACTAATGTGACCCGTGGCTCGAGAAACTCGATATATTGAAGCCATTATGCAAGGTTCAAAGTTCACCAGAATCCGCCTAGTCTTTCAACAACACCTACACAGAGGAAGCATGGTTACCAAGCAGTAATCAAGCATATAACATTTCGATTACCTTTTGTCTCTTATTCAAAAGAAAGAAAACTCCAAGCTTTGTCTGGGTGTTCCCTGCACGAAAAACTGTCCTAATTCAGTAACCAAGCTGTGTATAGTGCCATTACCGGCAACTTCTCCCACCCCCAGTCTGAGCATGCAAGAATGAATAAATACACAAGACAACTTTGTAGTGGGAAAATATTGCTGCAGGTTTATTCCATACAGGAGTATGCAATATGTGGGTTATCTTACGGGCGATCCAAGGGCGGGCAGCTGTGCCAACCTATGCTGCCCCCGCCCGCCTGGTGAGCCAGCACTGTGGGGCACCCAGTCAGTGCTACCTTTGATGATCCTCTTCCGGATCACGTGACACGTTGGTCTGTTCTACTCACGCCCTTTTCAGGGCGGAGCGTAGCAGGGCAAACCCCCGGTTGGTCAGGCCCCCAACCGCCCGAAGGACTAACGGGGCGCCGTCGCGGTTTTCCAGGAACCTGCCCTGAGGCTCCTGGTCTTTGGCTCTGGCACCCCTACTGTGCCGCGCAGAGGTACCCTTACTGTACCGGTCTGCCACAGAGGTACCCTTACTGTACCAGTCTGCTTCCAGATCGCCCTGTAACTCCGCCTGCAACACAAAAGGAAAACATTAAAACATTCAGAGTACCCTGTCCACCAGCCAGGACGCCGGGTAAGAGGTGGGGTGGGAGACGGCGTGGCTGGCGAACAGAGACCGCCAGGAGGGGCAGGGGAGGCATATATGCCCTTCCCCCCCATCGCACCAGAAGGACTTCACAGAGGTGACCTAGCTGGAGGGCTCCACAGCCCCTCCAAAGACTAGAGCGGGTGGGCAGTGCCAAAATGGCACTAAAGGGCCGCCCTGCTGAGGTGGCCCCCTGCGGGGGCCGGGGACAGCCGCATAGTGCCATTACCGGCAACTTCTCCCACTCCCAGTCTGAGCATGCAAGAATGAATAAATACACAAGACAACTTTGTAGTGGGAAAATATTGCTGCAGGTTTATTCCATACAGGAGTATGCAATATGTGGGTTATCTTACGGGCGATCCAAGGGCGGGCAGCTGTGCCAACCTATGCTGCCCCCGCCCGCCTGGTGAGCCAGCACTGTGGGGCACCCAGTCAGTGCTACCTTTGATGATCCTCTTCCGGATCACGTGACACGTTGGTCTGTTCTACTCACGCCCTTTTCAGGGCGGAGCGTAGCAGGGCAAACCCCCGGTTGGTCAGGCCCCCAACCGCCCGAAGGACTAACGGGGCGCCGTCGCGGTTTTCCAGGAACCTGCCCTGAGGCTCCTGGTCTTTGGCTCTGGCACCCCTACTGTGCCGCGCAGAGGTACCCTTACTGTACCGGTCTGCCACAGAGGTACCCTTACTGTACCAGTCTGCTTCCAGATCGCCCTGTAACTCCGCCACAGCTCTGGAGGCGGCTCCCGTCGCCGCGAGAGCCCCCCCACCAAAACAGCTCCTTTCCGACCTGCAACCTGCTTTCTAGGGCCTCGTGCATGTCCAGTGGAAAGTGTCCATGCCCACCTGTGGCAATTGCACCCAAGTTTGTCAACCTAACCTAGGCGTACGCCTGGATGGCCATGGTGACAATGGACCCCATCTTTAGCAAAGTAGCCTTTAACGTTAGCCTGGAACAGCTCGTCTCTGGTCTGCGAACTTACGCCCTGAACTGTTCACTCTTACAGGATGTTCAACGGCCTCCTCTGACTTGGCTCTGTGCCACCTCTGCGGGGATCATCTCGGACCACCAGAGTTACATAGACCCATGTAGTTGCTGATCTCACCAAAACAGCTCAATTTCCAGGCCTCCTGCAAATCTAAGGGAAGGGATTCTCCCTACTGGTGATAGATGAACCCCATCTATATCACAGTAGCCCTTGACGTTAGCCAGGATCAGCTAGTATCTGATGAAACCAAAGGCCCTTCTGGCCTGTGAACCTGTGCCAAGAACTAATCCCCCTCCTGCGGGAAAGTACCACTGCCTCACAAGACCGAGCCCCGTGCCCACTCTGGGTGGGCCGATTTCAGACACCATGGCTCACATTGCCCCAACTATTTGCTGCTCTCACCTAGCTGCCATCCTTCTAGCACCGTGTGTGCCTGAACACCTGCGTCTAACGTTTGCGCTGTCCCTCTGCTTTCTAAATCATGATGCAAGGGCATGGTCATAACTGGAAGTATGTGCCAATGATAGAGGGTGCCCTCCCGCCCTTGCCATGCATCCCTTATTCCTTATGGGAATTTCACCTGCTCAGTTCCCTCTGTGGTGAAACCCCCTCGGCATAACAGCTCAGTTAACATGTCTGCATTAATACAGTGCGCACTGTCTGCAAAAAGGTGCCTGACGTTACCCTTGGGGCTAATGTAGGCTCCCACCCTCCTGCAACCTTTAGTTTCAATCCTCCCGTATTTAAAGTGCTTTAACACCATTTCCCACAAATTTGTGGGACAGCGTCACCCTTGCTAGATGACCGCTTCCACAACCAGCCTATCTGCTGGGGCTGTCAGGGCGGAGAATATTGTGCTAACTGGAGCAACCCAAAACCTGCCCATAGAGCAAGGGGCCCCTACTCTGATGCAATTGCCCAGATAGTTCCACTGGACCAATTGGCTTGCTTAACTAAAGCTCGATCCCGTGACCCTTGGAGCTCAATCCAGCTGTGGACCTCGTTTAATTGGGTGTCCCTGGAAACATTGCCCTCCACAACTTCAAGTCCGCATTCAGCTTCCTTTCCAGGCACCTTAAAATGCAGGGTTGGGCATACCAACCCCACATGGCCAGGGGGTCATGTGTCTATCACCCATGATAATGTTAGAATCTAAGGTTCCCAGGTTCAAGGATTTCCGCAGCCCTCTTTTGAGGGTCTGCTGAGACCACACTGCCTCACAGCATGTTACCCCGCTACCTCCTGCAGCTCCATTAATGCCCTGTTGTGTCCCTGAAAAGACACCTGACAGGGTGAACTGTCTGATGAAACCAGGAATATGTGAAAATAGGCAAGAGTGCCCTCATGTACTTGCCATGAATCCCTCCTGTCTTACAGAATTACACCTGTTCAGCTCCTGCTGAGGGACTTCCCTTTTTCTTAACTGCTAACCCCGTGTGCAGACGTGACATTAAATGGGTAACATCCCGGTTTGTGCCCACCTAATGTGCTATGCTGGGAGCAACTGGGCACCCCACATACCTTGTTTCCCTAATTGTTGGGACAGCAGCACCCTATGTTTGCTTCCAGCGTCCCCAACCCGCCTGGCTGGTCCCGCTCTCCAGGCGGGGCATTCGAGCTTAACGGAGCAACATGGAGCCTGCCCTTGGTTCTAGGGTGCACTTACTGCGCCCAGGAGACCAGTTTGCATCAACCTTCTTGATTGCTAAACCCTAGTGAACCTCCTAATGGTGTCACATCTGGTTAGAAAGGGTAATGTATTGTGCCCACTATTAGCACCACCGCACCCTATCGTGGAGTGACAACTGACAGTCCACCCTGCGGCTGACCCTGTTGCTTAATACGGCCCATTAATGCCCTTGCCTGTCCTTCAACGCCACTGGCAACAATGCCCAGCAGTTTGGTGAAGGGGGTTTTTGGTCCCAGCGTGCGACCCAGCTCATACTAGTTTGCACAGTCCCGGTTAGCCTAGGTGAATGGTCCCTCTGAGCTCTGTGTGGGGCCTATTTCACACTTAAACAAATGCCTATTCGCATGAATTTAGAGTGATGCAAGATTGGACTGGCGGCTACCATTCTCACTCACGCTTTCATATACTAGGCTCAGAACACGGAACACTTGCTCTATAATCCCTTGGATACTTATGTCCAGCTACGCCAATCGATAATGGCTCTGCTTGATCATACCGACCGAAGACACATCAACCCTGCGGGAACCAGGTGGGGATGCTAACCTGCCCCCAAACTCTGCAACAAACATGACCAGCTGCCCACCAACAAACCATCCCCAGCACCCGGGGGCATGCCGCCATTCCTTGGCTTGTACACCGACGAGCTTAAGATTAATAATGGTATCGAAGGACCCATCTCTGAGGGCATGCGTGCAACACTATCCACTGCCTCACCCTAGTCACATAAACGTTCTTTAATACATTGAGCCGGTTTGAGCATTAACTTTAGCTTACTGCTCCAGCCCATTTTCACCCCAACTTTAGTAGTAGCATACCCTTAATGGTACGTGACCTTCTACAAGCACTGCGCAGAGTTCCCCATGACCACTGGAGACTCCTCTGGAGACGCATGCCCCCGGTGAGGGTGAAGAGCTCATCCTTTCAAGGAGTCAGACCTCGTTATACAGCGAAAGATGCACGTGGGGCACTCGAATAAGACAAAATAACTATTCTTTGCAAAAGAGAACCTGTCCGTCACTATTGTCTATCTTGGGACAGAAGAAGAACCATGATATTATCACTGATCAAAATCCGATGTCATATTCGCTACCTCTGTCATTCTCATAAAATCGCCATATCTGACTGACACCGCACTCTCATCCTATGCTTTGTGTGATCTTGGCCCACTTTAGTGTGAGCAGAGCACCGCGATGCATACTTGGCTTCATGGTCGGTAATGCGCAAGTAAACTACCCCCTCCCATCAAGTTGGGTTGCACAGTACATAGTAATGGATGCAGTGGGCTAGTTACTCTCCTGGGGCCCCAATGCCACTGCACTTGCAGTGCTGATGAAAGCTGTGTCGTTTTGGCTGTGTCAACTTTGTTGCCTGCCCCCCTACAACCTCATGGAAATAGTGCTGAACTCTCGCTTACTACACTGCGGAGTGAGCCCACTGTATTCACCAAAGTTCTTCACAATTCCGCTTCTACTAATTGGGAACACGTTCCCCCATGGTATCTTGGCGCTGCATAACATGTTTATTGTTACTCAACTCCATGGTACTCGTTTTATCGACCTCAGAAGGATACATGCTGAGTGGACCTACCAGGATCTGAACCTGTGACCGAGACATTGAAACAAGCCACTTTCTGTTCTGCCACTCCCCAGGCCTGTGGAATAGTCTCCCAGGGCCGACATCTGGCACTTGAACCCTTACTTGGACGGGCCTGAGCTGGAAACCCAGATCTAGACAGCCTGCCAACCAGCTGACCACGTCCAATACCAGAGTGTCACACATCCACTCCGTAGCCTGGATACTAAAACCCGGCATAGATGTATCAGAAGACCTATCTCTTGGCGCCTGTCTACCACAACTTTCGCTGCGTGTCCTAGTCTGTTAAAATCCGGGCACAAGGTAGCCTGCCCCGCTAAGCCCACGAAGAAATCGCAAGACACCTCCAGCAAACGCCTGGCCAAGCAAACACTACCGGCCACCTCACCCCCGTTACCGTACCTCTCGTTGCAGTCGTTGCGTGAAACCAAGTCCACAACATGCCAACACAGGTTTGCCCCCAAATGGCAGTACGATTCACGATGGGAAACATGACATGAGAAAGAACACCACGTCCCCGCAACACTTACTTCCAAGTAATGCCCACCGCGATGGAGAGCACAGACCCCTGTTGCCGAAACCCAAGGAACGCAAAGCAAGGAGGCCCCCAGCGAAATATTTCCTAGTAGCTCCATATTTGCCAACACACCGAATTGCCCGTCAATATCAGTGAAATATAATCCTGGTACTATGGCATATTCCTAAAAAGCACTTTACCAATGTAATTATCCCTTGGTGCTAGCCGAATAGGTGTATTACCCAATTAAGTTATTTTCCTTCATCTTAGAAAGAGGACGGTTGTATGTGCTAACCTGCAAGTCAAATCTAGGCAGCACTCGCAATAACCACCCGAGCTACACTCTCAGACTCGGTCCTACAGCGATCTCCGCTGGAGGCGGTCAATGGGTATCTGACGAGCTGGAAATCGAGATGTTCCCAATAATCCTTACAGATAAGCATGTCCACGTGCATGATAACCACGCAGCCCCCTGGGCCCACTAAAACAAGCTGCTGGCCAAAAGGCCTGACGTTACCCCGCTGGAAAAGAACACACTGTGTAACAAAGCCCCTAAGACACGAGTTAGAAGTTCAGACCTAGATTAAGAAAGTGAACATGCTGGGAGACGGTCTCCGCGAGGAAGCATGACATTCCTGGCCAGAGATCTGTGAGCTGCCGGCGTGGCCCTCGAGACGTCTCACTTTTATGTCTCAGTGCACAAGTATTCGTGAAAATTGGTGTTATAGCAGGTACGCCGTTTAGTGCAAACACAAAACACTGACGCTGCCTGCACGGCCACCAAGCGGTGCCGCGAGGACAGCATGTCCACCAAGTAATGTGGACCACCAATGGGGATTGCCCGGAAGCTTGAACATCTGCTGGTGGTTCAGCCCAGGCGAGGGAGTGGCCCACCCCGAGGTTCATGCTCCCCAAGAGGACGCCTGGGATCTGCATCCGATGGCTGTCACACCAACTAGACAAACAAAGCAGCGAGCCTTCACTCCAAATGTCACTGCCTCTGCAGTAGCCAGAACAGGAAGTGACAGTGTGTGGCAACCTCCACAGTTTCATCCCCATTCCGAACCCACATGTACTGCATCCTCCGAACACCCAAAATGATGTCAGAAGGGAAAGCGGCCCAACAGCAGCCAGCAGCGCCAGAGCCTCCGAAATCCCCACAGCAAAAGGCCCCCCCCCGGCAACCCGAGCAGGCAGCACGCAAGAGTCAACCAGCAATGGCCCGGCGCAACGCGCACTCCCTAAATGTGGCAGCAAGCACCCAGCTCGTCCCCCACGCGACAAGCGCACAGGGCAGAAAATGTCCCCAGTTACATCAAATCCGCATGGGGAAAAACATAACATTGCCACATTCGTGGCGCTTGCAAGTTACCACGTGTTCGCAAACCAAATGCTCCCAATCCATCCCCTAAGATGGGCATCGACCATATGCCCAGCCGCCTGCTCGTGTCCCTGAACCGGACATGCCCCCCAACATACATCTTGATGCCTGTTCCACGCTGCCCCGTACCTGATCGCGGCAGCCAGAACCCCGGTGACATCATGAGCACATTCCCTCGTGTGCCCGCCCGCGCACACAATAAAACAATTTGCGCAAGGGAAGAGCACCGGAAAACCAACGTGCGCCTTTCCTACCCCTACCCCTAATCGGGCTGATTGATTCTTGATGCTCCGCCGCTGATTAGACACAGCTCGCGGTGACTGACGGGGCACCGGCAGCCTCACCGCAGCCCGCCCTGGCATCCCACAAACCCGTTTGGCCCGGGCACAGCAGGCCGCGGGCCCTCATACATGCAGTTCTCTTGCCCCTAACAGTCGGGAAAAGTACATCAAGCTGGCGGTCGCGGGCACCGGCCTGGACCCAACCCCCACAACACAAATCAAAACCAGGGCATCCGGGACAACCTCAAACCCTGCCCGTGCCACAACCAAGCGATCGGCGCCACCGGGGCGCCACCGGGTCCCCAACAGGGGGATAAAGAGGAGGGAGGCTGTTCGGCCCACGCACTGGCCCCTCCTGGCCTGCACACACCGCAACACCAATCCGACGCACAAAAATTAGACCAAATTTAAACACCCACAAGGTGGCAACTGAGGCCCGCCTCAACTTCAACTACACACAGGGCCTCGGGCCACCCACCACGGCGCTCGACTGTCCCCCCACGCATACTGAGGGGGAAAAGACTTGAGTGGCAGGGGGGGCTGACCATACCCTTGCAATCACCAGAACACAGCCGACGCCAAGGACACGACAGCGGAAAGACTCGAACCGGTTCGCCAATCCCAAAGTCTGTCGCTTTGTAGGTTATGCCACACCCTCTCAGACGGAACAGACGCCAGACCAGGGACACGACAGCGTGTCCAGCAGGGGGACAAAGAGGATAATTAATGGCCGAGGCGTGGGGGAGGGTGGTTGAGGAGGTTCCCGACCCGACGGCTCACCGTCGGATTCGAAGCGGGAGAGGATGTGAGACGGGACGACCTCAATCGGGCCCACTACCGACCTGCTGCCCTTTGCCGGATGGCCTCTATGGCCTTGCGGGTGCCGGGAGGAGCCGTGCCTGGATGAAGCAAGAGGAACACGACTCCTCGGTTTGATACAAGGCTGCACGGCGTGAGGCCGTGTAGCAGGAACCCGCCCCTACCCTGCCCCGTCCCCTCTCCACAACCCCGCCCGCGGGCACACCCGGCGGGCCTCCTGCGGGGTCAGGCCAGCTAACTTGCTACTGGGACGAGGTCCCACGCGGGCCATGGCCGGCGTGCTGGGACCCAAAGGGGGGAGGGGTGGGTAGGTATTCGATAGCACTAACCTCGCTTCCAAAACGCCGAAGCACGACCTAAGGGCACCAAGGCAGCAGCAACCCGCCGCATGACCAACAGACGGCGTGGCTGGCGAACAGAGACCGCCAGGAGGGGCAGGGGAGGCATATATGCCCTTCCCCCCCCCCCATCGCACCGGAAGGACGTCACAGAGGTGACCTAGCTGGAGGGCTCCACAGCCCCTCCAAAGACTAGAGCGGGTGGGCAGTGCCAAAATGGCACTAAAGGGCCGCCCTGCTGAGGTGGCCCCCTGCGGGGGCCGCGGACAGCCGCATTCTCGTGTTTTTCTGGAACACGTCAGGTAACGCATCCCTTCTTCCTTTGCATCTGTGCAGGGGGTCTCAAAACGGATCAAAGGCCTCCCAAAACCACTAGCATTTTTCTTATTTATTTTGTAAGGCGCTGACTTGTCATGGGGCCACTTCGTAGCGCTATTCATTTATCAGACGTTTGGCTGTGGCGCCTTACAGACTTGAAGACTAAAGCATCTACTGAATTGATGTAAGATTGCCCCGATAGTCTCGGGTTCAAATCTGGGCGGGTCCACTCTGCCTTTCATCCTTCTGATATAGATTAAATCAGTACTACCGAGTTAGGTCACAGAAAAAACATCCGTTATCGGAGTAGGAGACCCCTTCGAGGTATCTACAAATGCTGGGGTTTACGTCGAGTTTCTGTCTGCAACGCAGATTCCCGAGAGCTGTCAGGTATATAATTGCATGTTCAGACAGCAACCCCCTGGGGAAGTACATTTTGAGATAAACGACGTTCGTGTCGAGATTCTGTTTAGCGTAACCAAGTTCCATGCGCTGTTTTACAACACAGGCAGACTTCCCTTCTCACGATTTTAAGTGGGCTGGCATTATGTAACTGAGCCACTAAAAGTTACTGTGCGTGCAGGATCGGGTGTCACAGTTTGAAACAAGCGCGGCAGCGAAAATTAAAGCGACAAGGAATGTCAGGAATGCAGCTGGCACCCGGCCGCGCTGCTGCTCGCTCCCGAGCTCCCTAGGCCAGGGGAGAGAGAAGGCGGGACATGCACCCGCCTTTGGCCAATTGCGTGCTGTCTTTCTTAGAAAGACGCACGCAAAGGCCAATAGCGTGTGCGCAAAAAAAAAAGCACACGCACGGGCGTGTGCTCCGAGTTAAAAGCCCTTACTAGAAGCCTCGCAGGGCAGCGCATGCACGCTGGCTCAGGCGAGACCTAAAAATAGAATTAAACATCACCAACAACGTTCAACGTGTCACCTCAACCAAAAATAACTCCACATACTGAGTGCCTAAAGTAATGCAACTTAGCACTCTAGTGAGGACAATGTAATGAGTTTGATACAGCCATGCTATGCTATATTAAACTCATTACATTGCGCTGACTTGCATTACTTTAGGCACTCAGTATGTGGAGTTATTTTTGGTTGAGGTGACACAACTTGTGCATGCTACTATCACGCAACATAATTAGGCCTAAACATAATACTGTGACCGGAGAGTCAGACGTTTTTAGGCTGATCTGGTCACCAGAGACTGAGGCATAGGAGAATCACAGCATTTGTAAAACTGAAATGTTTAAACAAATAAACAAACGTGGGATAAGGAGTCAGAGGCGGACTTGCCTACAGGGACATTTTAAGTTTTCACCTTAATTGTGCCAGTATCTTAAAATATTCTTAAATGAACACTGCCTCCAGTATTTATAAAAAACACAAGAAGATGGACGGAATGCTGCACATTGGCAAACATTCACCCCCAGTCACAGATCTGGGTTTAATCCATCGTTATTTTGCTTCACCATGCCACCCCAGTTCAGACATAGCCATATGCCAATCAGTCTTGACCCTGTGCCTCATGGGAACAGTCCAGACTGAACTGCCAAGCCATGTCTTCCCTGGACCGAAATCAAGCATCCTAGGACCGGTTTCCAGGCTATCAGCCTTCATCAGCCAGGATAGCTTGACTCCAGTGGCGTAGTGAGCACGGGACCCACGTCTGGGCATACCCTTCCCACTTAGGGCGAAATGCAAAACACACAAGATGATGGACGGAATGCTGCACATTGGCAAACATTCACCCCCAGTCACAGATCTGGGTTTAATCCATCGTTATTTTGCTTCACCACGCCACCCCAGTTCAGACATAGCCATATGCAAATCAGTCTTGACCCTGTGCCTCATGGGAACAGTCCAGACCGAACTGCCAAGCCATGTCTTCCCTGGTCCGGAATCAAGCATCCTAGGACCGGTTTCAGGCTATCAGCCTTCATCAGCCAGGATAGCTTGACTCCAGTGGCGTAGTGAGCACGGGACCCACGTCTGGGCATACCCTTCCCACTTAGGGCGAAATGCAAAACACACAAGATGATGGACGGAATGCTGCACATTGGCAAACATTCACCCCCAGTCACAGATCTGGGTTTAATCCATCGTTATTTTGCTTCACCACGCCACCCCCAGTTCAGACATAGCCATATGCAAATCAGTCTTGACCCTGTGCCTCATGGGAACAGTCCAGACCGAACTGCCAAGCCATGTCTTCCCTGGACCGGAATCAAGCATCCTAGGACCGGTTTCAGGCTATCAGCCTTCATCAGCCAGGATAGCTTGACTCCAGTGGCGTAGTGAGCACGGGACCCACGTCTGGGCATACCCTTCCCACTTAGGGCGAAATGCAAAACACACAAGATGATGGACGGAATGCTGCACATTGGCAAACATTCACCCCCAGTCACAGATCTGGGTTTAATCCATCGTTATTTTGCTTCACCACGCCACCCCAGTTCAGACATAGCCATATGCAAATCAGTCTTGACCCTGTGCCTCATGGGAACAGTCCAGACCGAACTGCCAAGCCATGTCTTCCCTGGACCGGAATCAAGCATCCTAGGACCGGTTTCAGGCTATCAGCCTTCATCAGCCAGGATAGCTTGACTCCAGTGGTGTAGTGAGCACGGGACCCACGTCTGGGCATACCCTTCCCACTTAGGGCGGAATGCAAAACACACAAGATGATGGACGGAATGCTGCACATTGGCAAACATTCACCCCCAGTCACAGATCTGGGTTTAATTCATCGTTATTTTGCTTCACCACGCCACCCCAGTTCAGACATAGCCATATGCAAATCAGTCTTGACCCTGTGCCTCATGGGAACAGTCCAGACCGAACTGCCAAGCCATGTCTTCCCTGGACCGGAATCAAGCATCCTAGGACCGGTTTCAGGCTATCAGCCTTCATCAGCCAGGATAGCTTGACTCCAGTGGCGTAGTGAGCACGGGACCCACGTCTGGGCATACCCTTCCCACTTAGGGCGAAATGCAAAACACACAAGATGATGCACGGAATGCTGCACATTGGCAAACATTCACCCCCAGTCACAGATCTGGGTTTAATCCATCGTTATCTTGCTTCACCACGCCACCCCAGTTCAGACATAGCCATATGCAAATCAGTCTTGACCCTGTGCCTCATGGGAACAGTCCAGACCGAACTGCCAAGCCATGTCTTCCCTGGACCGGAATCAAGCATCCTAGGACCGGTTTCAGGCTATCAGCCTTCATCAGCCAGGATAGCTTGACTCCAGTGGCGTAGTGAGCACGGGACCTACGTCTGGGCATACCCTTCCCACTTAGGGCGAAATGCAAAACACACAAGATGATGGACGGAATGCTGCACATTGGCAAACATTCACCCCCAGTCACAGGTCTGGGTTTAATCCATCGTTATTTTGCTTCACCACGCCACCCCAGTTCAGACATAGCCATATGCAAATCAGTCTTGACCCTGTGCCTCATGGGAACAGTCCAGACCGAACTGCCAAGCCATGTCTTCCCTGGACCGGAATCAAGCATCCTAGGACCGGTTTCAGGCTATCAGCCTTCATCAGCCAGGATAGCTTGACTCAGGTGGCGTAGTGAGCACGGGCCCACGTCTGGGCATACCCTTCCCACTTAGGGCGAAATGCAAAACACACAAGATGATGGACGGAATGCTGCACATTGATAAACATTCACCCCCAGTCACAGATCTGGGTTTAATCCATCGTTATTTTGCTTCACCACGCCACCCCAGTTCAGACATAGCAATATGCAAATCAGTCTTGACCCTGTGCCTCATGGGAACAGTCCAGACCGAACTGCCAAGCCATGTCTTCCCTGGACCGGAATCAAGCATCCTAGGACCGGTTTCAGGCTATCAGCCTTCATCAGCCAGGTTAGCTTGACTCCAGTGGCGTAGTGAGCACGGGACCCACGTCTGGGCATACCCTTCCCACTTAGGGCGAAATGCAAAACACACAAGATGATGGACGGAATGCTGCACATTGGCAAACATTCACCCCCAGTCACAGATCTGGGTTTAATCCATCGTTATTTTGCTTCACCACGCCACCCCAGTTCAGACATAGCCATATGCAAATCAGTCTTGACCCTGTGCCTCATGGGAACAGTCCAGACCGAACTGCCAAGCCATGTCTTCCCTGGACCGGAATCAAGCATCCTAGGACCGGTTTCAGGCTATCAGCCTTCATCAGCCAGGATAGCTTGACTCCAGTGGCGTAGTGAGCACGGGACCCACGTCTGGGCATACCCTTCCCACTTAGGGCGAAATGCAAAACACACAAGATGATGGACGGAATGCTGCACATTGGCAAACATTCACCCCCAGTCACAGATCTGGGTTTAATCCATCGTTATTTTGCTTCACCACGCCACCCCAGTTCAGACATAGCCATATGCAAATCAGTCTTGACCCTGTGCCTCATGGGAACAGTCCAGACCGAACTGCCAAGCCATGTCTTCCCTGGACCGGAATCAAGCATCCTAGGACCGGTTTCAGGCTATCAGCCTTCATCAGCCAGGATAGCTTGACTCCAGTGGCGTAGTGAGCACGGGACCCACGTCTGGGCATACCCTTCCCACTTAGGGCGAAATGCAAAACACACAGGATGATGGACGGAATGCTGCACATTGGCAAACATTCACCCCCAGTCACAGATCTGGGTTTAATCCATCGTTATTTTGCTTCACCACGCCACCCCAGTTCAGACATAGCCATATGCAAATCAGTCTTGACTCTGTGCCTCATGGGAACAGTCCAGACCGAACTGCCAAGCCATGTCTTCCCTGGACCGGAATCAAGCATCCTAGGACCGGTTTCAGGCTATCAGCCTTCATCAGCCAGGATAGCTTGACTCCAGTGGCATAGTGAGCACGGGACCCACGTCTGGGCATACCCTTCCCACTTAGGGCGAAATGCAAAACACACAAGATGATGGACGGAATGCTGCACATTGGCAAACATTCACCCCCAGTCACAGATCTGGGTTTAATCCATCGTTATTTTGCTTCACCACGCCACCCCAGTTCAGACATAGCCATATGCAAATCAGTCTTGACCCTGTGCCTCATGGGAACAGTCCAGACCGAACTGCCAAGCCATGTCTTCCCTGGACCGGAATCAAGCATCCTAGGACCGGTTTCAGGCTATCTGCCTTCATCAGCCAGGATAGCTTGACTCCAGTGGCGTAGTGAGCACGGGACCCACGTCTGGGCATACCCTTCCCACTTAGGGCGAAATGCAAAACACACAAGATGATGGACGGAATGCTGCACATTGGCAAACATTCACCCCAGTCACAGGTCTGGGTTTAATCCATCGTTATTTTGCTTCACCACGCCACCCCAGTTCAGACATAGCCATATGCAAATCAGTCTTGACCCTGTGCCTCATGGGAACAGTCCAGACCGAACTGCCAAGCCATGTCTTCCCTGGACCGGAATCAAGCATCCTAGGACCGGTTTCAGGCTATCAGCCTTCATCAGCCAGGATAGCTTGGCTTGGCAGTTCGGTCTGGACTGTTCCCATGAGGCACAGGGTCAAGACTGATTTGCATATGGCTATGTCTGAACTGGGGTGGCGTGTTGAAGCAAAATAACGATGGATTAAACCCAGATCTGTGACTGGGGGTGAATGTTTGCCAATGTGCAGCATTCCGTCCATCATCTTGTGTGTTTTCCTGTATTTATAAAACCTGCCCGAGTTCTGCATACATTGTCTGATCCAGGGCATGTGCAATTTCTTTTTGTTTTTGTGACTTAGTGCAGGTACAGGCAGTGCTTTTTAGGTCTCGCCTAGCGACGCAGCCCATGCGTTGCTCGCTTGCGAGATCTATTGTCGTCGCTTTTCTTTTGGAAGTGGGGTTGGTGACCGCCCTGTCTCCCTTAGGCCCCGCCCACCCGGACAATCTGACGTCAGCTGCTTCCATTTACCAGCTTGTGACCTCATCATCTACCCCTTGCCTCCTATCGCACGCAGTGGTAAAGCCGGGCCCTTACCGCATCTTTAATGGGTCTTGTAGTTCACCCACCTTCAGAAATCAGTAGGGAGGCAAGTCGCACAACTACAGTCCCCGGCATGCCCCGGAGCAGCGCGTGTCTCACCAAAATAAACCGGTGCTCAGGGAGGTAGCGCCTTCCCCTCCCACAGCACATTCCTGGCACAGTGGGCAATAAGGGACAGCGCGCGCTCCTCCGCTTCTAAGACAGGACATGCAGATGGCACTCTGCTGCCCCTTCGCCTCGTGGGAGGGAAAGCTAAGCTTAGGCAAGAGGCGCACTGCGCTGGACACCAGCAAAGAGTCTTTTATAAACATTTTTATTGACGAGTGTTTTTCTGGGCCTGTGATCAGACTGCCGGGTAAGGGTTTTTCACCCCGTTTGGCTGAACTCCTTGGTTAGTTTATGGTCAGGTTTGTTGTCTTTGCAGTCAAGGCACAGCGCTTTACCAAAGACGTATTTAAATTAATAAAACCCGTTGCCAGTTCCGTTTTATCATCTTGACGGATTCGGGGCAGGGTGCCCTTCCCAGTTTGTTGACCTTGAAGGCACTTGTGTGTTTGCGCAGGCCGTTATCAAGCCAAAGCAGAGTCCGTGCATTCTTTAAAACAGCTGATCACAGTTGTCGAGTGTCTGCAGACGCCCCAAGTCTCACTGCCTTGCCATTTCACCCTCTCTCACGCGCGCACACTCATACACACGCATTCCTCCCTTCTTTCGCTTCCTCTATCCTCCTTTCTCATCTCCTGTTGTTATTTCTATTTCCTTTTCTCTCCCATTTCATCGTTCTCTTTCATCTCCTCTCTCCCAATCCTTTCTCGTAGATCTTTCCTTCCTTCTATACCTCACTTGCTCATAAACGCCTACGTTTCTTCTTTCTCCTCCCTTTTTCATTGCCTTATTTCCGTTTTCTTTATTTAGCGCTCCCTCTTCCTATCGTTTCGCTTTCACTTTCTTTCACTCTCTCTCTCTCCCCTCCCATGCATTCCAATTTCCTGTTTTGTTTTCACTTTTGGTCTTTCTTCTCTTCCAGCCTGTCTCACACAACACCCATGTGAACACAGGTCGATCACACAAACGCTTTCACGTGGTCTTGCACGCACGCACACATACACACACACAAACACGCACGCGCGTACACACACTTTTATTTGTTAATTACGCACCTCGCAGAGTAGCGAGACCCAATGCTTTCTCGTATGTTGTGCACAAATCGTGCAGACACACAAACATACTTACATACAAACACTCGCACACGCAACAAAAACTTTCGTTAAAAAAAAAATGTATGCAATTTAGATAAAACGTCGTTTTTTATCAAAGTTTTTATTCAGTTATTTTATCCAACTACCAGACATAAATGAATACATACATTTGTGGTATAAAACATACGAAAATCATGAGCACAATAATAAATACCTTGCTGTATTTTTTTCATTTTTATTTTATTTATATAATATATTTTAATACAATAAAGGCATTTATTCAACTACCCGGCATGCTTTTGTTCATTTGCCTCTTTTGCCAACCAAGCACAATATATATGTAAATAAACAACCATAAGGTTCTATATTAGTATTTCTTCTCCTGCGACTTCTGACATTTCCCTCTGTATTTAGATTCAAAACATTTGTATCTGTCTGCATTTCCATAGTCCTTGCTTACATGTTCCCTCTTCTACTTTACAATTGAGACAAATGTTTGTTGTAGAAAAGCCCATCTAGTAGATACGAGCGCTGTGAAAATATGTTGAGTGTAATATCTTAAGTTGGATAAACTTGAAGTCTGATCTAATTGCTACCTCTCTCGGGTGTCTGAGGGCATCACCACAGTCTGCGTCCTCTAGGTCCCCTAGATCCCTGCCTTCTCTCCATTAGGTGTTGTCAGTTATCAGGGATATTATTAATAAGCGTTTTATAAATCTGTGGGCATTCCCTCTTGCCCAACTTTTCACCTAAAATTCTTCTCTCTTAGGGACTTTTGTCCTGAATTTACCACCCAGTTCTCACCAAACATTTGGAGGGAGCACGCCTCATTTGCATGTATCTAATATTGTGATGGATGAATATTATACTCCTCTAGAAGGTGTTCATATTCTTATACACCGTCAGGTCTTATTATTTTCCCGAAGTATGTTAAGCATATCCTGTCCCAATTTCAGAACCCCTTCAAAACTGTCACCTTCTCCATTAATGTTACTCTTCAAAACAATATCTTTCGTCTTCAAACTTTATTCCACCCCAGAGTTGCTATTCTTCACACCTTCACTAGGGCTCTGATGGCTTGTGGCAGATCCTTCTGCCCCTTCCGCCTTAGAAGTGGCGTAAGAAGGTATTTTCTCCCTTAGCTTGCCTGTTATTTAATAAATTTAAAAAAAATGGATTATCCAGCTCTGCAAAGTCTCACTTATTTTTCACCACTACTTATGAGGCTCAGTAGTGATAGAGAACATTGGAGAGGGCAATGCCCCTTATGGATTGTGTTCTGTATAGGTCAGACCGGGTTACCCTTTGGCATTTTCCCATCCCACAATAATTGTCTCCTCATCTTCCCATCTGTCTTTCCTGAACATGGTGGATTTCTGCAGATTTATCTTGTATCCCAAGGTCTCTAAATCGCTCAAACGCCTCCATAAGCACTGGTATTGAGAGGTTTGGACAAGTCACTTACAGAAGAATGTAGTATAGATGTAGAGATATGCTGCCTTCCCCACCTGACTGCTTTCTTAACCATCCACGGCTGAACCTGATCAAACAAGCCAGGGTCAACTTCCAGGCCGAACAGGAGGGGAGACAGAGGTCAGGCCTGTCTGGTGCCATTTTTAAGCATACAAGTGGCTTGTTGTTCAGTCAGACCTCTGCCGTTGGTTGTGTATATAGCAGTTTGACCCACAATGTGAAGGTTGGACCTGTTTCTAATTTATCCATCGTCTATATAAGGTAGATTTTAGTTACATAAATAATTCACATTCATTTAAATTATCGCTACATGTGATTAAGTGTTTCTTTTGCAAGGAAATATCCTGAAACTCAGGGTTTTAAGTGAGTGCTATTCTCGGATAGTCTACAGTGTATTTGTTTCTAAACACTGTATCGTTTGGTTTCCAAGATTTAGATCTTGGCTGCCCAATCAGAAGGGCTCAAATCGGGAGCCAGATTTTAAGCCACCTCTCCCCAACAAATGGCCGGCAGGCATTAACTTGTGCCATGAATCTATATGATATCTCTGGTTCACCAGTATCTTTTCACACTTAAATGTCATGATAACTGGTGGAAACGTTGATCACTGGAGCAGCCAATATTAAGAAAAAGTTATCTTACTCTCTTGTGTGCCACACCCACTCCACCCTCCCATTTTATCTTAACCATTTGTAGTTTGTGGAAATTGTATTGTTGTGGCTCAAACTCTGTACGCAATCACAAGCGAGGCTAGGCAGTTTTCACTAGAACGTATTTTATTCATATATGTTTAAAGGTTCCTTTCACTTGCAACAGGCTTTAAAAGATCTCCTCAGGGGTTTTCACTTCTACATGAGGTAAGTGTAGTAATTACACCAGGAAAAGTCTTTGTCCACATAAGTTTAATTCCTAAACAAAGAGCGGTAGTAGGGTATACAGGGGTCGCACATCAATGATTGTACATGTAAACTGGGCTAACAAGTACAAAGAACAGTTCAAAAATATCAAGCAGAAATCTAGCGGTGCCACTATCGGTAAGCGTGGAGCCCATTACTACAGATGGCTTCCTTCTATGAAAGGGGCCTTGAGTAGCACCCAAACACTAGTGAATCTTACGGACAGAATTGGAAGGGCATGTAACAGCCGTCTCTATCAAATCGGGTACATCCGAAACTTTACTTCTTCTTTGAAATTGTGTGCCTTTGCTTTTCGGAAGACGGGCATATTAGAGTCCACCAGTAGCTGCTTTTAAATGTATTTCTTATCGATTGACTAGCGATTCTTAATGGGCAGACTTTGAACTTTCAGAACATATTTAGACCCTGAAGATATATACGTACCTTGCACAGTCAATGGCGAACCATGGTCGGCTAGCAACGCGACCATTAAATTAACCTTGAGAGCCTTGAGGAAGTCACTGGATGTGACGAAACACGTGTCGGCTGTGTTCATGTATGCTGATAAGGACTGATTTGTGTCACTATGTTCTAAAGAATATCTTTCCATCTGTATTTGTTCCAAAATTGTGGCGCTCACAGTCCTGTCAGAAATTGTCATTTATATGATTTTCTAAATACTTATTCAGAATAAATGGAAGTACTTTTGTATGAATACATCTCTGTTGTTTTCCTGTGATATACTGGACCCTCTGTCTTTTTGATACTAACTTATCAAGGTCATACATTTGGAACTTTAAATTTAAGAGTGCTGGGGTATATTTTGCTATATAAGTTTAATTTCTGTACAGCTGTTCAAAACGTGGTGCTCCTCTCAACAGCCAGCGGCAACTGCCACAGCTGCTGGGCTGCAAAGAAAGCACCATGACAACACAACCCTATACTCTGAAGAATCTTATGGTTGGTCTAGCAGTACCCACCTGAACAAGATCCCAACATATCTCCCTTCCTTCAAACACTCGAGGAGGAGCATTAAACTTTAGGATAAGCAAAGAAATGAACATGGGAAAAAATCATTAAAGACGAAATATTCTTCAGCATGAGAAAGGGAAAAACACATATTGAAATATAAATAAAACAAAGTAACAGAATAAATATGAATTACATATAGCATTGCATATACTGAATAATGATACTGCGTCTGTATACTAATATTGTAGACACAAGGTATCAATTCAACACCTTAAATAAAATTGCTCAAGAAACCCTCACATTAGGTACATAGCAGAAATAAAAAACAAGTATTGGCATAGCCAATAGGTCTCTCCTTTGGGACCATGTAAGTAAAAAAAAAAAAAAAAAGAAGTATAAGACTTCACGTTTACATTTACTTCGTATTTTGGATGCAGTAAATGTAAACGTGAAGTCTTACACTTCAGTTTTGTTTTTTTACTTACAAGGTCCCAAAGGCGAGACCTAATGGCTATGCCAATGCTTGTTCATTTACTTGGGTTGATTTACAATACGTTCGGTTGAGATTATTTTTATTTTCATATGCTGTCATACTATATTCTCCCATGTGCAATTCCAAGTCACATCTTAAGGATTTTGGGGGCCATGGGCCAAACGAATTTTGGGGGGCCACTCTTCACAACATCTTTGAATTCATGATCAATTTCAGCTCTTTCATGCCCTATTTGGCGAGGTCACTGAAACAGGCAGGCTGGTACAAATTGTAAATGTGTTTACATCTACTGTTCAGGCCAGGTTAGTGATGTGTGTTTTCAATATTATAATTCAGCAGCGGGTCACTAATGTTACATATGAACATGCCACTTGCAACCCAGCGTTACACTGTGTCCTGAATGCCTTAATTTATTTGCCTTAAACCCAACATACATACTCCTGTGGTGAGGTGCACTACAAGTGGGTGTTATTTTTGGATTGCTAAGCTTTCAGAAAGTTGCATTTTTGGATCTCAAAGACGTATTGTGGGAGAGCATGCTCTACCTATGCGTAGTACTGCGTCTTGCCCTGAACTTTTCTTACTTATATCTAAGGATGTTTTTTCTTCCTGCTGCTTGTCGACCTCACCTTAACCGCTGTGATTCCCTTCAAACTTCAGTGCTTAGCATCACACAATATGTTTTATTGTGGACTTGATGTAAATATGGGGCTGCAGTCTGTTTTTCCATTCGCTCAATTTATTTCATGCCATTTACTAAATCTGGTCCACAAAAGGTGATGCAGTGAGCAGGAGATGGGAGGTTAACAGAGCCTGCAAGGTGGACGTTTGTGGGGTGTTTTTTTTTTTTGGGGGGTGGCGAGTGTTATGAAAAGTGCAGTAGTACTTTGGCCTCAGGCACTCAACAGTGCACACAAGCAAGTGCAGAAAGGGCTGCTGGCCTCTAAACAGCCAGGCCCTATTATATACTAGGGACTTATAGGTAGGTTTAATACCCCTACCCTATCCACTACTAGGGATTTATAGGGTAGGTCATGCCAAATGTATGTGCACCCTTTTATATAGTTTATCCTAATGCAGGCCCTATTATATACTAGGGACTTATAGGTAGGTTTAATACACCTACCCTATAATTTCCTAGGGATTTATAGGGTAGGTCATGCCAAATGTATGTGCACCCTTTTATATAGTTTACCCTAATGCAGGCCCTATTATATACTAGGGACTTATAGGTAGGTTTAATATACCTACCCTATAATTTCCTAGGGATTTATATGGTAGGTCATGCCAAATGTATTTGCACCCTTTTATATAGTTTACCCTAATGCAGGCCCTATTATATACTAGGGACTTATAGGTAGGTTTAATACCCCTAACCTATAATCTACTAGGGATTTATAGGGTAGGTCATGCCAAATGTAAGTGCACCCTTTTATATAGTTTACCCTAATGCATGTGTGTTTTCACTTGAGCTTTCAACTTAACACTGGGTCTGGTTAGACGGAGCCATTAAGACTTATTGGGCTTTATAGAAGTCCTTCTATTCCACTATGGCCAGGATGGGTGAGGGGGCAGTCCAGTGAGTGAGAGGAAAGTAAGCGCCTGATATGTTTTATTTTCTTCATTGAATACAGTATGAATATACAAGCAAGTGTGTTGGGTATTTTACAGAGTACTTTAAGGGAAAAAACGCAATGTCTGATTATGAGTCAGGCGAAGGTGCTGCAGAGGAATTCTTCACATCGGATAGCGAGCTATATTCGGATGCAACATCTACATCCCAGGCAAACTCCATGCTAGAGCCACCCAAGAAACGAGCAAAAAAAGCGATTTGTGAAGTATAGACCAAAATGGGAACCTTCACACCCCAACATCCGCAAGGTGTCAGAAGATGTGTACAAGGCCAGGTGCAGCCTCTGCAATAAAGACTTTTCCATTGCCAATGGAGGAGAGTGTGATATCAAAACCCATGAGGCAGGAGCACAGCATAAGAAAAATGCCTCAGGCAGGGTGAAGATGGCCACAATTTCATCTTACCTGCAACCAAGCTTCCAGCCAGAAGTATCCAAAGTAAGTCATTGCTTGCTTCATCATAATGTGACATAGGTTTTATGTAATTCTTGTACACTCTTCTTGCTTTGTCACACTCGAAGACTCCCAAACTGAATAGGCGAGCCATCTAACAATTTTCTGTTACTTTCTTTAAATGTGCAGCAGTGTTTACCAAGTCAGGTTGCCTTTACCGTGCTTTTCTCACTCTGTTTATATTAAGAGCACATCATAATTGCTTTTGGGTTACCAGCTGACACTTTAGTTTAAATTTGCAGTTCTAAGCCCCATTGTGGCCACTGTTTTCTTCACTAATGGAGATTTTCTTTGCGTGCTTATACATTTGTGTATTCTTTTTTTACATTTTAGGTCACAGCTGCAGAGGTGACTCGGGTGTACCATGCTGTGAAGCATCACATCTCCTACCGCTCCCTGGATTGTGATATCAAGCTAAGCAAAGTAATGTATCCCGACTCATCCATTGCGATGAAAGCATCCTGTGGCCGCACAAAGGCATCGAGCATCACTGTGAATGTGCTTGCACCTCTATCGTTGCAGCAAGCACAAGAAGACTTAAAAGATGGATATTTTTCCGTTTGCAGTGATGCCTCAAACAAAGGTAACATTAAACTCTACCCCCTTTTGTTGCTGCACTTTAATTTCACCTCCGGTGTGGCATACACTCTGCTGGATTTCTACGAGGATGCAGCAGAGACTGCTACAGCTTTGCACAGCAGATCACAACAAAATTAAATAACCATGGTTTGAAAATGGAGCACGTTGCGGCATACTGTGGGGACAACGCAAGTGTGGACGACATCATTCTGTGTTCCAGCTCTTGAAGGGAGCGAATGGAGACATTCTGCCTGCAAACTGTTCTGCCCATATCCTGCATAACTGTGCTAAACAAGCTATTAATGGACTTTCAATGGATGTAGAATCCTTTGTTCTAAAAGTCTACAGCCATTTCTCTTCTTCCGCAAAGCGGACAGCGGAGTTGAAAGAGTTTTTCACTTTGGTGGACCTAGTGGCAGCCTTTGTTTCGGCATGTCCCAACACGGTGGCTCACATTGTTCCCAGCCATTGCGCGACTGTTGAAGTGTTACGCAGCACTAAAATCCTATTTCCTTTCCCTTGGGCCAGGAAATACACCCAGAGCAATATGGGATTTTCTAGGACTTGAAAGTGGGAGGCCACTATGTCACTTATTTTGACTTGTACTTATGTTTGTTGTCTATTTACTTACATACTATTGCACAACCTAATTTGTAGTGTCGGTAAAACTTGCCCTTTGTCCCGAATTTTTGTCCTGAATTTTGACCCTCCGTCCTGAATGTTTGTCCTAAATTTTGACCCTTTGTCCTGAATTTTTACACTCCCAGTCCTGAATTCACACCCATGCCAGTTGGTCACCCTATTGGTAATAGAAAGGCACATGATTGGCTGTCACCCAACAGCAGGTAAAATTACGGACAAATGGAGTCCGTTAAAGAAACCTTCACGGACAACGGACAGACAGCCGAAATTACGGACTGTCCGTGAAATTTACGGACGGTTGGTCACCCTAAGTGTGGGCAGCTGTCCAGGGCCCCGTAGTCAGCCCTCCAACTTGGGGCCCCGCACCAATGCGACAGAGTCAGACCAGGTATTAAAGGTGACACCTTGCAAGTGCGCCACCTTAGCACCCCCCCGCCACGGCCTCACTGCTATGGTGTAGCAAGATGAACCGGAGGGGAGTGTGGCCCCCCATTCCAAGTTGCAAGAAGGCACATTCCTTAGGTTTGTCCGGCAATTAGGCCTCCACCCTCCACCCACACAGAGGCACAGCGGGAGGACTATTGCCCTGCTGTTTAGCTCCCTGGCAGTATTAGTCCTCCCAGGAGATAAGCAACCCTCACCCCTTCAGACCTTGATGAGCTGTTAAGAGGTGCTTGTAGGTGGCTGAGAGGGAGGGGCTGCAGCTTCAGGAGCATCTATTCAGATGCAGGCAGCCCTGAATGTGTCAAGTCTATGCAATTAGAGGGGCCTCGCACATTTCCTTTCTGCTCAGGGCCCCCAAAATCCTAGAACCGGCCATGGGCATAGCCAATAGGCCTCGCCTTTAGGATAAGTTAGGACTATTTGTGCAGATTTCAAATCAACTTAGCCATAATTAAGCAAATGATCCGGCTCTTAAGCGCACGTCAAACCAACTCCAGGGTCATATCAGTGATTCGCCCCAGAATGCACAATGTGGTTATAAGAGCACTAGGATTAGCTTCCAATTCAGTGGGTAGTTACCTGTTTAACTGTGTGATCCTCTGCACAATGTTCCTCAAAACAACCATTGCTAATGGCTGCCAGGAATCCTATCTGGTTGCCTATAATAAGGGATGATGTGTAACCTAAAATTCATTTTATTGACCCTGGCAGGTGGAACAACTGAACTTGCCCTGAAAAAATCAAATCTTTTTCAAGCAGATTATATAAAAATGTTGCCTATAGGCTTTCATCAGTGGCACTAAACCCACGAGCTATCCCAGCTCCATAAACTTCACATAAGTTCTAAACTTCACTTTTTTTGCATTGGATTCCTATCTCACTGGTTTCAGTGCCCTCTTTTCACTCTTCATTGATGTATAGAAATACAAATAAATGCATGTTTTCTAACAATTCTTACAACACTGCAGAAAAGAAAGACATTAATTCTGAAATTGGCATGGAGTAACATCCTGTGTTCTAAGGCTGGGAAACAGCACAGCTTAGTATTATCCTTGGCAACAACAAAACAAAGCCCCCGTTTGTGAGGGAAAATGAGGAAGATCAGACAACTCAGAGTAACATGCTGCCCATCTGCAAAGTGCTTCAGCGCCTCGTCAAGCGTAGTAAGTACTATACAAATGTTCATAGTGAAGGAGCCGGGTTCCACATTCTAGATTTACTCTGGACCTCTCGGCCGATGTCTCTTTTTGTCTGCATGAAAATGTGGAGGGGAGAAAAATCATTAGCCACTTACTCATTGCTGTTCCAATGAACAATGACTCTGAAGAATCACAGACTCACGATCCAAAGTTTAGTTAGTTTATTACAAAGCCAAGAACAATTGAACATACAAGCACCTCAAGACGAGGGTGTAGAAATACATTGGAACTAATACAAAGCCAAACCTACGGGTGAAGTTAAGTCGGTGCAGCATACACAGAATAACCAGCTCCAGAATCAGGATACAGAATATGATGGCTCCCATGTCCAAATTTCCCTTCATTGGGGATTTGTAGGTGAAAAGCATTAGTCTATCCCTACACTACCGCTAACGTGACATCCCTACTTATCATTCCCCAGGCAAGTTCTGTAAAGGTGTCAGCTTGTGAAGGCTTCCTAAGAAGTCCGTTCATGTTGAATGGGTCAGGTAGCATAAAGCTACCGAGCTCGTTGTAAGATGCTCTCTCTTTCAAGGCAAGGCAGAAGTCCCTCAACTCTGTCCCTAACTTCAATTCAAGAACTTCAGGTAGCTTCCCAGAATTCATGGTGGCGTCACCCGATCCAAGCAAGGCACCTCCTTGTAGGTAATTTTCCATGCGGCAGCGATGCTCCCAGGCCTTGGCTCGATGAGAAAGAACACTATCCCTCATTATCAGCATTGCCGTTCAATGTATCTTCTCCTACCTAAGCCTAAATCATAAAACAAAGGCATTATTCTAACTAACAAGGATGTATTTCTACACCTGCAACAGAAACGTACCACATACACATGAAATTCACTAGCAAACCTAATACGAGAACTTCCAGGGAGAAATACAATTCAGGCCTACAGAAATCGGCTGACATAAGAAACGGCACGTAAATTCATAAAGCACACTTAAAAGTAAACATTATTACTGAGCACATTTAAATCAATGCATTACATAAGCACACAAATTATAAAAATCTTTGTTAGCTACATGTACAATTCAACACATTAAGGTTTTCCTCTAGTCACATGTAATTGCAGCGCTGATTCCTTCACTTTTATACTGAAAAACCCCTAACGCTTTACTTTTCACTTTATTTCAGTACACGATCTAATGACACAAATGTTAACACAATAAAGGATTATAGGCAGGCGTGAACTACCCATGATTATAATGCACCCCTACGAACGAAAGAGCAAAATCGCACTCTGACAGCCCCCGATGACTAGTGTCATCATACACTTCAACTCCCTGTAGAAAGAACCAACCTAAACAGAAGTTGTAGCCAGTCTTCCCTGTCGAAACTTCTCCCAAGTACTTGAGATTCTCATAGTGACTGTTCTGCAGTCTCTCGAGGCTCCTCTCTCGCTGTCTAAGAGAATTCTCAACCTGTCTTGACCGATGCCATTTGTAAGTTCTCACTGTGCCCATCAACAAAATGATACAAACCACAACTATTACTATTGGTTTCAAGATATAACCAAGAATTCCTTTTCCAAGATTTGGAAACTAACTTCCAACTCTCCCAAATCCTTTACCAACCTTGCTCCAAACTCCCTCAGTTGCCAAGTCATGTATCTCATGGTGTATCTCAGTGATGTTACTTATATATTTCCTCAGATCCTTGCTATGGTCTGGGATATAAGTACAGCACTGTTGATCCCTCAGCATTTGACAGACTCCTCCCTCTTTTGCTAACAACACATCTAAATCAAGACGGTTTTGCATCACCATAGCTCTTATCGAGACCATCACTCCATCTACAAGCAGTAATGACTGAGCTGTATTGACTGACAACTTATCCACTATAGTTGACAACATTTTCTAATCTTAGCATCATTCAAAACCACTCCCAAACTAGATATCAGTGCTCCAAACACATCTCCTACAATCTCTCCTGAACTTGTACAACGCGTCTCTCTATGTGGTGACTTCCCTTCCAAAGACTTCAAATCCTCCACATGGTATATCTTTGGAAACACAACAGCCACATAACATGTGCCATACCAATTCAGTGGCAACCGGACGGATGCGTTTCTCCCACACAAATACACATTCGGCCCCACTTGTAACCGTCTCTTGCAAGAACTTCTTTTCAGTGGTTTCAATTGTGAAGATATGATCACACACACTCTGTTCCACAATAATCTTGTCATAATAAGTATGTACTTGTCTGATGCAAAGCTTTCCTCGCTGTTCCCAATCTAAAGCTATTGGACCATAAATTACCTTAGCTTTGTGTGCTAACTATTCTTTGGTCCATTAAAAATTTCCTTTTCTATTGTTAAACTTAACTGCTAATGATCTATGCCTATCTTCTTCTTGATCTACAAATGTCTTTTCTATGTCAGCCAGCAAACATGTCAAATTATGTCTATGTGCATAAGCTGTGTCTACTGTAACAGTAGGTATGAAATACTTTCCTATTCTCTGTTCTTGCTTGTAATAATCATACTTGTTCAAGTGCTTGTAAGCTGGAACCTCTGATAGCACCACATCATAATTCGAGAAATAGTACTCGTAATGACCCTTACCTTAAAACATGCTAAGTAACAAGCTACAAGTAATACCATACGTCAGAGGCAGATGATGGTATCTGATACCCTCCTCGACTGATACAGGTAATTGCATACACACATAGCAATCTCTCACATAGATCGTATTTACATACTCATACAACAACTTCGCAAAAGCATTCAACGTATAATCACCTTTAGACAAATCTACGTGCAACAAGCAACTAGTCTGATCAATCAAAGCACTATCAGCTCCTAGTGTACCCTCTTTTGTGCTAAAAGTGGTAAGTGTGGACGTCCCACCCTATCAACGTCTGCTTTGTGTGTACCTATGACGGACATATTAATGACTACTGCTATAACTATGTTTACTCCTACTATAAGTGTACCTATTACACATTTGGTTTTATGGTTCGAATTTCTAGACTCCATTTTCAAATGTCACACACAGTTTCTTGAAGTCTAATATAGTTTTCTCAGTTCGTTGCACAATTATTTACATAGCTCAAAGACTTCCCTAGTCCTCTTTCTTCTTCTACGGAAAAGTCCCTTATTTTATTCTTCTTCCACTCGGGCCTAGGTTATCTTCTTTTGAACAAAAGTTTTTATTTACAGTTCACAGTTCAATTCACATCCCTTATAAGGTCAGAGCCAATTTCTTCAATGATACGGTATAAAAGTTCAATTCGAAATGTGGCAATCTCCTGAGCTGGTGGCTGATACCCAAAAGTTGGAAACGTGAGATCTTCCAAAATCAATCTCCGTAAGCCACTCAGTCTTGGTGGATCTGGTACAGTCAGTGTCAAAACTCCATTAGCTTCTACTCCAGGGACTAACAGTTCAGTTTCAATTATCAGTACTGAAGTTCCTCACCTCATTCATCCAGATCTCACTCTCCTGGACCTCACTGTTCACGGCATCTGTTACCAGGTAAGTCCACTCCTTGGCAGCGTATCTCTGGCATGGTACTCTCACTCTCCTCGATCTCCTCAAGCTCCCCTGTGCTCATTCAGTGTCACTTTGATCCAATTCAGACGTTTCAGATATGGGAGCAAGATCTCTTTCCGTTGCAAGTCTCAGGTTCTGCCTTTTCAGTCTTACAGGCCAAAATTCTCTTGTGACCTCAGTTTTCTCACACAGTACTCGATCAACTTCCACACCAGTCTGTTCAGCTGAGTCTGACTCTACACCACTCACAATGTTACCGTCCCCCTCAGAGTCTGTACCTGGACCTTGTGTAGCGTGACCCCCCTCAGCTCGACCTGGTGGGTATCCAGCCTCTTTAGGAACCCCCACAGGTTGCCCTCTCCGGTGGCCTTGCAACCACTGCTGGATTCTCTTCAGGGAGAAAAGCTGTTTCTTCCGAGGGTCCTGAAACTCTGTGGGTATGGGAGGCGTGAATCCAGTTCGGTAAGCCTCCGCCCTTCACAGCATTGTTCGTCACCAAAATCACCTGGTAAGGACCTCAACAGCATGCATCAAGGCAGTTCTTCCTCACGTGTTTCCAGACCAGGACCCAGTCCCCTGGACGCAGGTCATGACAAAGGTCCTTTGAGGTTGGTGTAGTCGCAGCTTCAGCCTGGTGAGACACAGAACGAACCACATAAGCCAACCCCTTGCAATAATCAAGGATAATCATCATCGGTGATGTTTATCAATGCTGTGAATGGCACTGCAGGCAAACACATTGCCCTCCCCATGAGAGATTTCATGCGGGGATAATCCAGTTCTCCTATCTGGAATACTGTGCAAACTCATCAGCACCAAAGGCAACGCATCAGGCCAATTCAGAGATGTCGAAGAGCACACTTTCGCCATTCTCATCTGAATTCGAATTCTCCAATGACACAGATTGTATTGTACTAGACCCAACAAGTACCTCAAAGGATCTGCAGTTGCTGGCAATGGGGTACTAACTTCTACAGGCACCAAAAATGGCCCGTTTCCATTCATCGTCACATTTCCCCCCGAGTTCACCCTTTCTCCCAATCCTGGCTGCTGTTGACTAACATTTTCCACTAAACTCGGATCATACACAGAGACTACAGGTCTGATGGTGACCGGTACCGTAAGGGCTTCCGGTAACCGCATAGTAGCACTGACTACACTTGACTCTGCACCTCCAAGTACTGTTATCCCTGTCCCTTCTGCCCCTGTTGAAATCTTCCCACTACTCCTGCGCTAGGGCCTATCTGTGGCGTTATCATCCTTTCCATACTTGCTGCATTCGCCAGTTCTCGCCTTCCTTCTTCTGAATGTGGGTTGTATAGTGGAGGACGCTCTGCTAAGAGTCTGTCCAACAAACTGTCATCGGTATCACTCCCATCATCTCCATCTCCACTCCTATTCCGTGCATCTCCCTCTTTCACCAGTAGTGGATGCAACCTCTGTCCCTCAATGGTGTCTATTCTCCACCTCTTCAACTGTGCATCCCATTGCGCATCCTGATATGCCTTCATTGCCTTCCTCATCTTCCCCTGATATCTTTCCCTGTTCTTTGCTTGAGCTGCTCACATCCAAGCATCTATTGCCTCAAACTGTGTTGGTCTAGGTGGAGGCCGTACTGAAGACATCACTCCCCTCAACTGATATAGCACTTCTAATCGAAATGAACCATAACGTGTAAAAGCCAAATCCCCCTCCTTTTCAGTGATTTTGTGCCATGAAACCAAACTATAGTATGAAGTCCTACATTCGTTGCCATGTAATGTGCCATGGCATCCTCGGGTGGTGCTTCCTCACCCACTCGAGTTATCACTCCCCTATCTCCTTTACAGAGATCACGTAATACTTTAAAACATCGCATGGTTAAAATGAATTTTCCCTTCAAGCGAAAAGATTTCCTCACTTTGACTTCCTGATGATTACTAACCAATCCCAGCGTGGCGTTACAACAACCGACCTATCGCAGCGCAGCACACTCTGGCGTCACCTTTTCCTCCTCGCAGCAGTTTCACCGTACGCCTTCACTCACGCAATCATCAAAACAAGTAATTGTCTGCCTTTCTAGAAGATCGATAGAATTCAATCACTCAAGACCATCCACACACAGTAACCCTCAACCTGCGCTGGTCACCTGAATCGATTTAGTCCACCCCTGTACACAAGGCTTCCCACACGATCCTAACAAGTCCACTCACACAAAGTTCCCTGTCTCAGGTGGGTTGTCAATGGCGCCTCACGACATCCCTTCAAACCAATGGCCAGTCAACTACAACAAATCGGTGTTTTCTACACCACAAATATATCCTGGGATCTTAGGCTACTTCGGAGCCCGATAACCAAAAAAAACTCTTGGACCGCGCGTCTGGCCGGAAACCACATGCATTCGACTTTCACACCAACTCCGCAAGACATCACACCGCAATCTAGCACATGACGCATTCCTTTTGATACTCACTTCTCCGTTCACCGCTGTTCTTGCTGCACCATCAATCTCCGTCGGTCTCTGCCAAAGTCTGTCGTTCTCTGCTCTCGATCATTGGACTCTATTTTGGGGCTCTTGGGATCTAAATCTTTTCTAGAGTTTTCTAGATTCTCCCCTCACTTTATGAGACAACCATCCTCTGCTACCAACTGAAGGAGCCAGGTTCCACGTTCTAGATTTACTCTGGAACCCTAGGCCGATGTCTCTTTTTGTCTGCATGAAAGTGTGGAGGGGAGGAAAATCATTAGCCACTGACTCATTGCTGTTCCAATGAACTATGACTCCAAAGAAACACAGACTCACGATCCAAAGTTTAGTTAGTTCATTACAAACCAAGAACGATTGGACATACAAGCACCTCAAGACGAGGGTGTAGAAATACATTTTAACTAATACAAAGCCAAACCTACGGGTGAAGTTAAGTCGGTGCAGCATACACAGAATAACCAGCTCCAGAATCAAGATACAGAATATGATGGCTCCCACGTCCAAATTTCCCTTCATTGGGGGTTCGTAGGTGAAAAGCATTAGTCTAACCCTACACTACCGCTAATGTGACATCCCTACTTAGCATTCCCCAGGCAAGTTCCGTAAAGGTGTCAGCTTGTGAAGGCTTCCTAAGAAGACCATTCATGTTGAATGGGTCAGGTAGCACAATGTTACAGAGCTCGTTCTAAGATGCTCTCTCTTTCAAGGCAAGGCAGAAGTCCCCGGACTCTGTCCCTAACTTCAATTAAAGAGCTTCAGGTAGCTTCCCAGAATTCATGGCGGCGTCACCCCATCCAAGCAAGGCACCACCTTGTAGGTAACTTTCCATGCGGCAGCGATGCTCCCAGGCCTTGGCTTGATGACCTTGATTCCCAGGCTCTCTCCGATGAGAAAGAACACTGTCCCTCATTATCAGCATTGCTGTTCAATGTATCTTCTCCTCCCTAAACCTAACTCCTAAAACAGAGGCATTATTCTAACCAACAAGGATGAATTTCTACACCTGCAACAGAAACGTGAAAAAGAACAAATTCCACATACACATGAAATTCACTAGCAAATCTAATACGAGAGGTTCCAGGGAGAAATACAATTCAGGCCTACAGAAATCGACCAACATAAGAAACGGCACGTAAATTGATAAATCGCACGTATAAGTGAACATTATTACAGAGCACATTTAAATCAATGCATTACATAAGCACACAAATTATGAAAATCTTCGTTAGCTACATGTACAATTCTACACATTAAGGGGTTTTCATCTAGTCACATGTAATTGCAATGCTGATTCCTTCACATTTATTCTGAAATACCCCAAACACTTCGCTTTTCACGTTACTACAGTACACAATCTAATGACACAAATGTTAACACAATAAAGATTATATGTGGGCGCAAACTACCCATGATTATAATGCACCCCTACAAACGAAAAGAGCAAAATCGCGCTCTAACAATAGCATACAATGAAAGATTGTCTCTTTTTGCCCTGGAATACTTAACACCCATACCTACACCCAGAGACCACCCACAGACACACGTCACAGACCTGCTGTTCAAATCACATCTCACTGCATCAGTACGTGCTAACACTAGTCTATGAATTTCGTCCTTCGAGAACCTACTGCATTGCGAGATACATCTAATGCAATTTCATGGGGGGCAATTTGTTGCATTAGATTTCACATTAATCTTTCGCCTGCATGTTAAAGGCCACCTTGCAAATGCATGAGGTTGCGTTGAAGTAGAAATAACCCAGAAAGAATGAAACATGTGCTGCTGCCATTGTAGGAAAAATCTTCCTAATTAGAAAATTGATTCAGAGGAATCATACTTAAAAATAAAAAAATAAAAAATATACACATCAGCGTGAAAGGATAGCTGCAAGAACACCACACAGTGTACAACACAACTGAGAAAGATATATACAGGCACATTTTTGTATAACATCTATATTGCACGACAAATGACTTCTTGACACTTAACAGCTGGCACAGAATTTGTAATTTTCAATTCCACACTATATTAATAAAATATAAAGTATAGCGCTAGGGTGCTGCTGTAAAAGGAGATAGGCACTATATAAAAACTCCGACAGAAATAATGACAAGAAAAGGGCACGAGCTGATGGGGTAAGAAAAATCAGACTTGAGGGCTGGTGGAACAGGGACAGGGTGGGAGATGAAACAGGGATTGGGGAGGGGATGGGTGGAGGAATGGGTGAAGGCAGCTTCACGGTGATGGCAATCGAAAAAATGCCAATTGATTTGGAGAGAGGATGTGGCGTAACATCCAGAATTGCTGACTTCGAAACTGGGGAACCGGGTTCAAAGTCTCCGCAAAAAAAACCAATGCAGAGACGTGCCGATTGGCAAAACTAAAATAAAACAATGATGCAAACTACTTCTTGCCACTTAACAGCTCTAACAGCATACGTAATTTTCAATTCCACACTATATTAATAAAATCGAAAGTATAGTGCTAGGGTGCGGCTGAAAAGCAGATCAGCGCTATATAAATACTCCAAGAGAAATAATAATAAAAGGGCACAAGCGGATGGGAGGGAGAAAAAACAGACAAGAGGGCGGACGGAACAGGGATTGGGTGGGAGATGAAACAGGGATTGGGGAGGGCGGCTGAAGGCAACTTCATGGAATTGGTAATCGAAAAAAAATTGAGTGATTTGGAGAGAGGATGTGGCGTAACATCCTGAGCTGTCGACTTTGGAACTGGGGAACCAGATTCGAGTCTCGGCATCGGCTCTCCCCGTGCCTACAAAAAAAACAATGCAAAGACATGCCGAACTGAAAAAATAAGATAAAACAATGGCGCAACCCCAAAAAAGCTGTTACGATCCGTAAGCTTATTAGCACTACGGCAATCGTTGCTGAACTCCGGTCAGGTGAATGCGTACAGGAAGAAAAACCGGCATTTCGAAAACACGGATAGAAACAAAATAAAACAATAGTGCGCTTAAGCAAACCTACATGCACCAAAGGGCATGCCTATAAGCAATAGGGGCATGCTCAATGGGAGGGGTCAAAACACAAAAAGGATGGACATTTAACCAACAATGACCACAGAGAAGAAAGCCTTTGTGAAGGACATGTAAAGCAACAAATTAAAAGTGATGGGCGGGCTATAAGCCCACAGAGCAGATACAGCATGTCTCGAAGAGACAGTGCATGCGCTGCATAGGCGAGACCTGAAAAAACGAATACGAAGGGGGTGGGGTGGAAACCCAAAGGGGGGTTCATGTGATCATCCAGTCCCCCATGAAGAGGAACCTAAAGGTCAGTGATGAAGGATCCAACATAGTCAAATTATGAGGGCGACACACTCACACAAAGGCGGGCTCTGCCAAAAAAATGTAACAGAATTCATTGATGGAAGTCCAGACGGGCAATATGAAGTAATCTACTGACCAGACAAGAATGGAACAAGCAAGCTGGGAAATGGAGGACGGATCCAAATACGTTCACACTCGCCACAATCCATATCTACTAAGGACTAAAAGAAGAAAGCACTCAGACCAGAACAGCAGGTTGGATCCGAAGCAGACTCTTAATTCATGGCATTCTTCTTCAGAATCATTTCGTTAAGACCTCTCCTGTGAGTACCCAAAATGAAAATCCAATATATTTCACGCTTTTGCTATATTCATTGTCATCCCTCCATTTCAATAGTTGCATCTTTTTAAGAATAGTCCATGTAAGTTTTTTTTCCTGTGTGACCTACTTGAGCCCAGTGTTGAACCAGAGGCGCAGGATTTCTTTTATTTCATTTAGCTGATTTTTGTTCATTATATTGCACTCTGAATTCCCGAATAGTTTCTCCTAGTCCACATGGACATAGGATGTGATAGATTACATTAGATGATCTACAATTGGTCATGTTCTTCAAGGTGATTTTCCTGTCTCCAAACTCAATATGATCAGATACAAGAGCTCCTTTGCATGCATGGCATGACCCACACCTATGGTTGCTGCTTATCGTGTTTTTACCAGTGATGGATTTCTGCCAATAGTTATTCTTCTTATCTACAATGGATTTGACAAGCATATTGCTGAGATTGCGCTTCCGCCGAAAAGCAAAGATGGGTTTAGGCAAAGTGCCTTTCTCTGAATTTGCATTAAGAATATGCCACTGGGAGCTGGCTATCTGTCTGACTTTTTGATCCAGGTTGGAGTGACGTACCACACACAGACGTTTGTCATTGTCTTCCTTTCTTCTAGGTTTTAATATTGTATTGTATTGTATTGTAATTGCATTTATATAGCGCTTACTACCTCTGACAAGGCGTTGAAGCGCTTTTTTGACGAGTAGCACACTACTTCGGAACCCATAAAGGTTTAGTGGTGAATTAGTATTGTGAAATATGCGAGTAATTTGAGTGGTGGATATGTTAGTCAGTTATTTGGATTAGGAAGGATAGTGGAGGGATAGAAGAGGGAAAAAGGTTTGTATTTATATAGCACTTTCTTCCCCTGATGGAGTGTTGAAGCGCTTTTTCGGCAAGTAGCACGCTACCCTGGAACCCATAAAGGATTAGTGGTGAATTAGTATAATGAAATATGAAAGTAATTTGAGTGGTGGCTATGTTAGTCAGTTATTTGGATTGAGAAGGATAGTGGAGGGATAGAAGAGAGAAAAGGTTTGCATTTATATAGCGCTTGCCACCCATGATGAGGTGTTGAAGCGCTTTTTCGGCGAGTAGCACGCTACTCCGGGAACCCATAAAAGATTAGTGGTGAATTAGTATAGTGAAATATGAAATTAATTTGAGTGGTGAACTGTTATTTGGATTGAAAAGGATAGCAGAGGGATAGAAGAGGGAAGGATTTAGAATAGGCTGTTTTTATTTGGGGGGGGGATGCTCATAGCAGCAGGAGGAGGTTTCCCTATTGTAATATCTTGCTCTCTTAAGGGAATCCTGAACAAGCAATCTGGGATAACCCCGATTAAGAAGTTTCTCTTTGAGGATTTCGGCATTCTTAAGGAAATCCTGAATATTAGAACAGTTTCTGCGTGATCGTAGAAATTGACTAAAGGGATCCCTTGTTTTTGGCAGTGAGGATGGAAACTATCAAAATGGAAAAGCGTGTTTCTGGCTGTAGGTTTAGTATACAGGGAAACCTGTAGTTGTTGATTTTGATGCTGTATCCATATATATCTAGAAATTCTCCCTGTTCTCTACTCAAGTTAGGAGTAAACTTGAGATTGTGATCGCTAAGATCAGGAATACCCAAAGTACGGGCCGGGGCCACATGCGGCCCTCCTGACCTTTTATGAGACTTCCTGGTGAACAGCAGCACTGGACTGCTGTTTACTTGATAGAGCACGAACATTCAGAAAGCTGTCAAATGGGCAAGCAAAAGAAGCAAAGAAGATTTCATGCACAATTTAACTTTAGGAGCACTTAAATTTTTAAAGACACCCTGCAGTAACCGTAAACATTTGAGAAACGCTCTTCAAAATTAAAAAGTGTATTTCATTAGCATGCAGAAGTATTTCTCTTTAGTACATCAGATTAAATCACTGCTTTGAGAGGCATTTATTAGAAGTGATCATTTTCAAACATGAACTTAGAAACATTCATGCTTCCCTGTCCTGACAACAATCCCATAAGTAAACCAAGCGGCAAGTCATTTGTCAGGTGCACCTTCTGTGCAGCCTAGGTTGTTATTATAACTGGAACAACATTTTACTTTATTAAATCAAACACAAGAGAAAGTTTTGTACAGCGCACATCCTGAACTCATGTATTTTAAGGAGCTTTCATATGTGGTAATGAAGAAAAAGGAGACAAAGTGAAATAAAACAATTGCCTAGGATCACATAGTTTGGTCAAATGGAGAAGCTTGATTGATCTGGCTTTCCAGTTTCACATTGTGAAAATATTTTTTAAGAGCAGGCAGTGCTTCATTTAAAAAAAAAAAAACTGCTTTATTTAAAAAACAGTCACAGACATGGTGGTCTGCTGACCCCAGCAGGTCACCATCCCTGTGAGTGCTAACCATTCCCATTGGGGTCGCAAATTGCGCTTGCCTCATGAATATTAATGAGGCATGCAATTTGAGACCCCATTGGGAATCGCAAACAGTGTCTGAGACACTGCTGTACATTCACTTTCGCGAGTGGCAAATTACAAGCCGCAATTCGACGCAATTTGCTACTCGCAAAAGTGAATGGTCGTACATCTGGCCCTTGGTGTGTTGTTCACACCATGTAGATGCTTCACTTCCCCTACACCCACCTTAAGCCACGTGACCCTCACTCTGCTGACATCCATGCAGCCCTCTGTCATGCCACAGGCCATACTTTTTGGCCCCTGAGGAAATGTTTGTAACTACCCAGGGCATAGATTAATCCATAAGAACAACTCTTGAAGTTGTTCTTCTGCTCCACACCAGACCCACCTGTCTGGTGTGTCTGATGTGTCCATCGTTTTAGATAAGATGTAAGTCTTTTTTATGAGTACCTACATGGATGTGATATCTAATGTATTTTTGGGGTTTCTACTGGGTTATCTATCCATCACCACTTTGATTTCTTGGTTTTCTTTTCACGCCTATACACATTCTTGGGTGAGTTTTGTCGGTATGTAAGACAGTCATACTCATATTTATATCACAGTTACACCTGGTATGTTGGTTACATTCGGTCTTGGTGTTGGAGTCCTATAGTTCTTCATGAATTATTTTTGGGTTTCAGAGTACACCAGTTCTATTCAATATGAGTTCAGTTTATTTTATTGTTAATTGAGCCTTATATTTGCATATTATCTGCAGGTGGTATTTCTTCAAGGCTACCTTCCCTTTATCCTTTCTGTAATTTTATTTATCTCTGCACCCTGAAGAAGGGGGTTGACCGCATTTGGTTTCACACCGAAACGCGTGTCGGCACTAGTACAGAGGGGACCTGAAGACTACCCACATCAAAAGAAAACACAAGTGACACCAAGAAGATTCCTCTATCCAAAGAGTTTATTATTTTAATTTCTATGGAAAGGTTTCAATTCTGCAAATCATAAATCAGAATATAATTACTTTTTGTCAAAGGATAGTGCATAATCTTTTGTATAATAATAGAAATGGGTACATTCTCTTCTTGATGCCATTAATTTGCAATAATTTGAGTATTGTGTGTTTATCTTCTTTTTGCGGTACCCTAGCTAATGTTTTTAACATGTTTTGATTGGTTGGTTACAATTGAGTTATGTTTTAGGAATGATTGCGATATGATTGAGAGTGCATTGAAGTTTTAGTGTGCTCTGTGACAAAAGGTTGGTCTTACCTTGTTGTAAAAAAGTTGACTATATTGTAATTTATGAGCATTTGTTTTGTTACTTTTTATTACTTTCCACAAATAAGTAGTCAAATTGTGGACAATATGAGAAAAATATACTGAAAAGAAGAAAATAACCAATAAAAAGTACTGTGAGAAAATATATAAACGATTTTTTGGTTATCATAATTTTTGGCACAATGTTTATGTTGTGAATAATGCAATATCAATTTATGTATACAAATGTAAAGATATAGGGTTGACGGGTATTGTTCTTTAGTTTGAGTCAGAAAGAACCCCACCTTACCTAACTGAAGGTTCATTAAAATCCAGCGGAAATCCCTCCAAAGCATGCTGCACAGCTGAAAGTTTTAATGGAACTGATGGGAAGCCTCGCAAAGCAACGTCGCACAGCCCTCGCACCAAGAACATAAGGTACAATTCTCATCCAGCCAAACTTTTTCCTGTGCCCCACCTACACTCTATGGTGGTTGGCCTGACTTTGTAACTTTGTCCTGGTCCAGCGCCACCAGACACCTGAGTTGGCGCTTTGTGCTTTTAGGCGCTATATTTACTTAAATCTTTTAAATTGTATATCTCCGATTTTGCTGATTGGACTTTTGTTGTTTTAGTTTCATTTTATTTATCAAAATTTACTCAATTTGTTTACCTGTTTTGTGCCAAGCGACCAGAGGGTTGAGAACAGGCTAATTGTTTGACGTTTGTGATTCACCGTGACAAGGATTATGTTTGTTATTTGAGTGAGGCTTCCACTCCTCTCAACCAATACCCAATTTCTCACAGATACCACATTAAAAAAGGTGTTAGGAAAGTCTCAAAGGAGCATGTTTGTGCACTTCTGAAAATAAGCCCACCAACCACACAGAGAGAGGTTCAGATGTTTCTTGGAAATGTTGGCTACTGTCAGCAGTGGATTTTGAACTTTTCCTTCATTGCAAAGCCTTTGGTAAGGCTGACCAACATTGATATAAAAGATCCGGTATTATTTGACCAAGAATTTTCTGAAGCATTCAAAGAATTGAGAGGGAGTCTATGTTGTGCACCAGTACTGGGAATGCCAGACTATATTCTAACTTTATTTCTGTTTTGTCATGAGAAAGTTGTACATTGTTAATCCTTGCACAAAGGCATGGTGGGTTGATGCAACCAGTGGCATACCTTTCAGCAGTATTCTATCTAATAGCCATAAGTGCTCCAGGATGTTCAAAATTGTTTGCAGATGTTTGTGTTGCCATTGAACAATGTTAAGGAATAGAAATGGGTCATACTTTAATTGTATAAGTACGTCACTCGACTGAGATTTTGTTCACACAAAAGAGAACTCACATGACAAATAGTAGTCTGACTCGTTATGAGAAAGTCATCCATGTATCAGAGAACATGTCTATTAAAAGGTGTCATTCTTTGAATCTAGCAACACTGCTTCCTATTTCAGGAAAGATTTATGAAGACAGGGAAGATAATGAAAACGATAATACTAATGATGAATCAGAACACAACTGCATTGCAGTTACTGAGTTATGTTCCAAACCAAGACTAGATATTATTGAAACTCCTTTGGAAATGGCTAATCTTACATTATTTGTTGATGGTTTTTGTTTAAGAAACCAATATGGAGCATTGAGAACTGCCTGTGCAGTATATTCCATTTCTGAGACACTGGAAGCATCTTTGTTGCTGAATGTAACTTCAGCACAAGCGGCAGAATTAGTAGCATTGACAGAGCTTGCTGCCTATCAGAAGATTTGAATGTGACGATTTATACAGTACAGCCAATATGGTTTTGGAGTGGTTCATGACTTTGGCCAACTGTGGTCACAGAGGGGCTTTATGCCATCTTCTGGAGCTCCTACAAAGAATAATGCTTACATATCGGATTTACTGAATGCAATTCAACAGTTCAAAGAAATTGCAGTGTGTCAAATGTGTTGCCCATAAAACTGGAAAAGATTTAGTTACACTTGGCAATAAATATGCAGATCAAATGGCAAAGTATTGTGCATTACAAGATGAGACAGTGGTGCACGAAAATGAAAATGATGAATCAAGAATAAGCACTATACAAAATGTGTAAAATGTAAATTGCTTCTTTATGAGTTCAATTCAAACTTCTTTGAGTGAATTGAGAGATCTTCAGTAGGAAATCTCAGATGATGAGAAAAAAAATGGGAGAAATTGGGTTATAAGAAACATTACCAGAATTTGTATGTTAATGCTGAAAATAAGTACATCTTCCCAGGTGCAACATTTTACCCGAATGGTAAATAACTACAGGGTCAGACATATGCAGGTTGAGACAGTATGATACATGGGACTGCAACTGCCGAATTGCTGTAGGCCTTAACGTGGCTAGAGCTTCCGAATTGCTTATGGTCTAAGTAGTGTTGCAGTTGCTGAAGGACCAGTCGGGATGCATTTGTGGAACATGGGCTACAACTGCCGATTGGGCAGCAGCTCCTGGCGGGGTAGTGTAGCTACCTATTGTTTAGTTGGGACCACACAAATTCAGGACTGCCAATTGGCAAGCTACAGATTGCATCTGCTGCAACTGAGATCGCAACAATCCAGGCCACCATGGCGGGACCCTCAACCAACCTCACGAGACCTGGGCTAAACTTGAGTAGGTAGCTGAATGATGCACTGTTGAACACAACCAACACCCAACTCAACAGACTGCAACAGAGACCTATCAGTTCTCTTTGCATTTTCAGAAGTGTGCGGGAGAACTCCTCAGAGTGTAAGGCAGAGGCTGGAAGGTTTCATGATCCTAAGACAAATAGACAAAGCACATTTTGGGTGAATGAGACTGTACCTTAGCTGATTTCACACTACTTCGGATTGCTCTTTGGGATCGGGGGCCCAGTACTTGAGGCGAACCCTAGAAGTGGATGATTAGGGGCCGGGATGGGTGTAGTGTCCAAGGAGATAGCGCCCAGAGACCCTAACTACATATATGAATATTGGACTCTCTAGTATTGAGTCCTGCTCTGTGATTAAAATACTTTCTTACATAGAGAAGCATTTGGCTGAACATTCACTTTATTGTTTCTGTTGGTTAATTGTTGAGCTCTGAGTTCAAGCACCCCCACACCATCTTCCTGAGAAGCCTGTGACTGCTCACTACCCTCAGAGTCAAATGTAGTAGGAGTTTACTTGGCTCAGTTTGCATAGCCTTAGAAGGATGGTCCCTTAACCCTCTTCGTTGAGGCCCAATAGCCGCTGCCTTCCCTGTGGCCCCATGAATGGGGTCTATCAGAAAGCATCCCTTGTGGTCTTCACATTGCATGACTTCAAAATGTGTAAATAACATGAATACACCACATGAAAACCACAAGAAATTTGAGATTTCAGAAGGTGAGTTATTACGAACAGTAAGGGGGGTATGTTACTACTAAACAGTGTACACATCACTGGTAAAGCATCAAATGAATTATTGTTTTCATTTTTAAGACCACATCACTGGTAAGCCGGCAGGTTTTTCACCCATTTTCATTGCACAGGTTTCATTTTTGTTCTACCGTTTACTTTCCTTGTATTTTAAAGGGTCCTGACTCTGCTGTCCCATTAATTGTTTTAGTTTTTACTTGTTTGTGCATTCTCCTGAGCGCTTTGTGAACTACTATTAATTTCTTTGACTCAATTTTTCTCATCTTTTTGTTAAGTACATTTTTGTGTCTTTGTAGGTTGATCTCAGTACTGCCGGTCTACCAACCCACCATGGTGTTGACAACAAGTTGGTTTATTGGCATGCCCCCTATTGTATTTTATTTATTTTGCCTGCATTCTCCGTCTGCACCTCGTCTGCAATGGACTGGAGCCTGCCACCTATTACTCTGTCAGTTTTCAGTTTCACTCATTGCTAAGTGCAAATCTCATCTCCTATGACTTCATGGCCTCAATCCACTTCTGCAGCATATCCCCATTTTGGCATCTTGTTTGACCCAACACACAGTCAATGGCATTAAGACACACCCTGGCCGAATAACCCTCCTTTTGACAATTATATTTAGTCCACTCTAAATTAAATGTTTGTTCCTGAGTACATATAGAGTGGAATTTGCGGAATCCTGGACCAAAAAAGTTCTGACGTACCTTTTTATGACTGCTTCCCCTTTCAAGATATAAGGCTGTCCACCTTCTCTGCCCTCACCAGGCAAGCGTAGGATTAGCTAATATCTTTAAAGAATCTCTCTTTCAAACATTTTGAGTTGCCACTATACCCCCGTGGCAAAACTGCTTTGCTTCATGTTAGAAATTGGGTCTCTAGTTGGCAGAGGTATGCACCCTGTCCAAGTAGGGACCACAATCCTAGTCAGGGTAAGCTAGATACACACTAAAAGATAACCAGCACTCATCCTCTGGTAGCTTGGCACAGAGCAGTCAGGCTTATCTAAAGAGGCAATCTGTAAAGTATGCAACACACAGTAACACAATGAAAACACAAAAGACTCCACACAGGTTTAGGAAAATAGAGAATATGTATCTGAGTAAATCAACATCAAAACAACAAAAATCCAATAAGTAGAACCAGAGTTATGATTATTTCTTTTCACAACAAGTTTTTATTGTCAACAGCCACAACAGGCCTGGCAATGCCAGGTTCCCCAGCAATACAATATACATACGAGCGAGTAAGATGTTGACATTTTGATGCCAATTAAGCAATTGAAAAACAAAGACAAAAGAACTTAATATTTCAACATAAAACTGTAGTGTCATGCATCTGATGCATAATATAGTACCTGTCCAGTATAGCCACACTGATCTGATAGCCATGCCTTTACAACAATGTTCATCACACATCATTTCCATCTTATCCAGTGCTAATCTATGGAGACAGTTGGAATGGGTTCTAGGTATAGTCCACGATACTCTGCCCACCTCATTCAAATCTTAGGGTGCTTCTGGGGGCATCCTCTTGCTTTAAATATTGGTACTTCTAGCCCCATACAAAAATCAAGACCCTTCTTCCACACCCCAACCAATGGCGGAGAGGCATCTTTCCATGCTTTTGCAATGTCCCGCTTCGCCAATGTGAGGCCCAGAAGTAGTAGGTGACGCTTATATATGTTGCCCCCAATGCCATCGGTGATGTGGAGCAGGGCCAGCCGTGGAGAGTATGGAATGTCCCAACCCAAGACCCCTGACAGACACGTGATAACACCCCGCCAGAATCTGGAGAGTGTTGTACATTGCCATACGGTGTGTATAAGGGTACCAACTGCAGCTTGGCAGCGCATGCAGAGCGGAGATTCAATCAATCCAGCTCGCCATAGTTTGTATCGAGTGTAGTAGACCCTGTGGAGGTATTTGAATTGTATATAGCGTAATCGCGCCCCAATAGCAGCACCACGAGGGGACTCTAATGCCTCGGCCCAGTCCTCGTCATCTAGGGGGCCCAAATTGCCAAGCCCCTCACATTTTATCGAGTGTAGTGGGGCTATGTGTTACCAGTGTGCGACATATCTTGGTGATTTTATGCTCTCCAAGCTCTCCCATGAATACTTTGGCTTCAATAGGATTAAAGTCAGGCACAGTTCCCTGACCAGTAAGACTAGGGGAAAAGGCATGGCGGAACTGAAGGTATTTATAGAATTGGGATCTAGTCATCGCATAATCATGTTGCAGTTCCTGGATGGACTTCAGGGTCTGACTGTGGAGAACATCTCCCTCCATGGATATTCCTATCGCCTTCCGGCCGGAAAATCCATATAGCCCTGCCGGGGAGGGGGCGGATGTGGGGAGGCAGAAGACCATTACGCCAGAGGGTTGTTTTTTTTGTTAGCCTGCCCCACCACCCCATTTGTTGCAGTGAGCGTTTCCAGATCCTAAATATCGTGGCAGTTGCTGGAGGCAATGTTTTCTGGATCGTGCCCGCGTATAGGAGTGTGTGGAGTGACAGGTTCCCCATTAACAAGCGTTCAACTGCATATCCGGGATCGCGCCTGTCCCCATACCACCAGTCGTTGAGGATAAGAATATGAGAGGCCGCATAGTATGCTTGAACGTCAGGCATAGCGATGCCTCCACAGTACGTACATTGGAAGCATGTTTTCAATGCCACCCAGGCTCAACCACCATCCCATAGAAAGTGTCGGAGGGTGGAGTTCAATTGCCTAAACCAGGCCGGCGGTATCAGGTACGGGTGATTTTGAAGCTGATACAATAGACGGGGCAGAGAGACCATCTTAAAAATGGCAGACCTACCAAACGGAGAGTGGCAGGTGTGAACAGGAATGGGTCTGTTCCTTGATCTGCATCCACAGCGGTGCCAAATTCTTTTCCCAAGACACGGGCTGGGAGGACGACAAGAAGACCACCGAGGTATTTAAATTTGTCTCGCACTGTCGTCACCGCGTCTGCCCATTCGCCTAAGTGCAATGGCAACAGGTATGATTTCAGGGAATTCATATAGAGCCCGGATGTCTCCCCAAAGATCTGCATGATCCTAAGTGGTCTGGGTCCAGACCGATCAGGTCGCGTCAGGAAGAATACGACATCGTCCGCATATAAAGCTATGCGGTCGGAGACTTCTCTGGACCATTCAAAGCCACCAATTTGCGCGTCTATCCGCACCCAGGCCGCAAGAGGTTCCATGGCCAACGCGAAGAGATATGGAGACAGGGGACACCCCTGACGAGTGCCCCGCCCTATGGGAAAAGTTTGTGATGTGGAGTCTGCGACGCGGACAGAGGCAGTGATATCTGTATATAGGAGTTGAATGTACTTAAGAAGGCGGGGACCAAAATTTAATCGACTCAGGAGTGCAAATAGGTATGTCCAACTAAGGGAGTCGAATGCCCTATAAATGTCAGCCAGTAAGAGTGCAGCCGGCTTGCCAAGGCGGTCAACAGACGCAATGGCGTTGTGTGCATGGCGGATATTGTGTCGCGTGGCGCGTCCGGGCATGAATCCCGCTTGATCCAGGTGGACTAAATCTATGATATGTGGTACAATGCGATTGGCTATATAACTTTAGCAAGGAGTTTGGCTTCCACATTAAGGAGTGATATTGGGCGATATGAGGCATGCTGTTCAGGAGGTCGTCCGGTTTTTAAAAATACTGCGATTTCTGCATGGCGCCAATCCCTGGGAAGGCTCCCTGCGTCCAAGGCAGCATTAAGTGCTGCTAGATAAGGGGCCGTCAAGAGGGATTGATATTTTTTTTTAATTTGCATGGGAAGCCGTTTGGGCCTGGCGCTTTACCCGGGCACATTTCAGATAAAGCCCTGTGGAGTTCCTCAACAGTTATTGGGGCATCTAACTCCTCTCTTACTGAGTCCGCCAAGACACGCAGAGGCATATCATCTACAAATTTATGGATCATATGAGGCGAGATAGATGCTCTAGGGGCATACAGATCCTTGTAGTAGCCGGCAAAGCTTGCCCCAATTTGTAAGGGGTCTGTGAGCACCTCACCGGCAGGGCCGTGGATACTTGGAATAGTCATGGGGCAGAGCGTCCTCTGGCAGAGGCGATGCAGTAGTGCAATGGAGTAATCCCCCTCTGGTATATTCTGCTACGAGTAGCAAGCCACACCATTCTAGCCTCAACCATCAGTTCACTGGCATATAGCTGCTGTGTATGTAATAATTGTCGACGCGCAATACGTCCCTCACCCCTCTGCTCCTGAGCTCCAGGTCAATAAGCTGGGCTTCCATTTGTATCAGTTTCTCACGGCGCAGTCTGTGCCGTGCCGTACAGTACGCAATATCCACTCCCCGGAGCGTCGGCTTCATAGCCTCCCACAGGGTTACGGATGACTCCACTGTCCCGGTGTTTTGTGAGTAATAATCTGTAATGGCCATGTGTATATGAGTTCTGTAGTGTTCATCGTGAAGATGCCATGGAGATAGTCGCCAACGAAGGGGGGGACGCGCAGAACTTAAACGCCGATCCAGCTGTACAGGGGAGTGATCAGATAGGCCCCTAGGTAATATCCCTGCCGCAACGAGTCTATGTACATGGGCAGCGGATATAAAAACATAGTCTATACGGGAGAAGGACCCGTGTGCACTGGAGAAGTATGTGTATTCCATGTCAGTTGGGTGTAATCGTCGCCAGGAGTCTACCCAGTCCATTCCCCGTGCCAGGAGCTGCAATTTCGACTCACGTGGTTCTACTGGTCTGCCTGCGCTGCGCCATCTGTCAGCATGAGGACAGATAATATCATTCCAGTCGCCCCCAACCACTGTCAGACACAGGGGAATTTTGGCCCAAAGTCTCATCAGGCATTCTGTTAAGTTCCAGGCCAATAGCGGAGGAGCATATACACTACCAAGAGCAAATGGCTCACCATATAGTGTTCCCGTAATGATGATAAATCTACCTTGGGGATCAGGCCATGTTTTCTCATGAAGGAAGGGGATTCTGCGATGAATTAGTATGGCCACCCCCCGAGAGCCCCGGGTGAATCCAGAGTGAAATGTCTGCACATACCCGAATCGTGACAGGCATGGTGTCTTAGTACCCGGTAGATGTGTTTCCTGCAGAAGCAAGATATGAGCTTCATAATGTTTAGCCTGGCGTAACACGGCCCCGCTTTTGACCTTATCTAGCAGGCCGTAGACATTCCAACTAATAATATGAAGACATCTGTCATAGAGCCTAGACATATCCAGCAATGTGGTAAGTGGTGGTGTATGCGGATGGAACTACAGCATGTGTGGCATATATATTGGAGACAGTATACATGTATTGTGGGAGCAGGACACTAAATACAAAAACCACCAACTTTCCCGAGTCCCGACCCTCTCCCCCCACCCCAATACCTCATGAACGTTGAAGCATCTGTCGCGGCAAGACAGGCGTCCCAATCCCAACGGGGGACAGGAACTACCTTCCGTCAATGAATCCCCAAAGTGCGTCCCTTGTACATACAACTGTCTTCGTAGTCAAGGGAAATCGCTACTAGGAGTAGCCCTGGATGTGTGCCATCGGCATGGCGAAGAGAGTTCCTGTAGCGGATGAAATACGGCTGGCGTCTATCATGTGGTGTCTTCTGTGGCGGATGCGGGATTTGCTGCGGGTCTTGGAGCCTGCGAGATCTTCTGGCCCGGGCCCCCCGACGATGAGTCCGAGTCTATTCTGGGTGGTGTGTGAGGCTTGAACTTGACAACTTCATCCGTCCAGGTGAAAACTTCTTCAGGCAATTCGAAGAAATGTGTCCGCGACTTGTAGGACACCTGCAGTCTAGCCGGAAACAACAAGGAATACTGAATCTTAAGGGACCGCAGTCTGGCTTTGGCCTCCGTAAAGGATTGGCGGCGCTGTTGGACTAGCCTTGTGTAGTCTGGAAATATCATGATGGAATGTGAGGAATAGTGGAGGGTCTCCTTAAGCCTGGCTTGCTGCAGTATAACATCCCTGTCTTTATAGTTCAAAAATCTGGCAATGATGGGCCTGGGGCGAGCACCGGGCGGTGGTTTTTGTAGCAAAGCCCGGTGTGCTCGTTCAATAATGAAGCAAGGAGAGAGAACTCCAGGGGGAAGCCAGTCCGTCAACCATTGAACCAGAAGGCCCTCCATATCGTTACCTTCGCAGCCCTCAGGGAACCCCACGAAGCGGAGGTTGTTTCTTCGAGCGCGCCCTTCCGCCTCCTCAGAACACAGCGCCAGACCCTTCGTAGTTGTCTCCAGGGAGGATATTTTCTTTTGGAGAGTAGATACCGTATCTTCCACTGTCAAAATTCTGGTTTCTGCTTCGGTTATGCGCTGGACTGCATTGCGAAGGTCTTGCCGTAGGAGCATGACATCGGAGCCAACTGCTCCGATCTTAGCCTCTGGTGTGTCTCTGGACTGTGTTATAGCAGCGAGTATGGCGGCGTTATCCGGCACAGGTGGCGTCTGGTCACCTGGGTTGGGTGCCTGGGCAGCGGCGCCGGTGTATTTGTCCATGGTACTCTGGCGTGCCGTCGTGCCTGGGGGTTTATCCTTGGTCATGGTACGATTGTGTCAACCGCGGTGGTCACCTCTATGGTTGTACCAACAGCGTTGTCAGCAGCTTAGCCAAGTCGAAATGGAGGCACGATCATGTGGGATGGACGGAGGAGCAGGCACGGCAGCCCCAGATCACCCAGGGCCAGCGGCAGGAAGTGGATGGAGGGTCGCAGTTGACCCTAGCTGATTCACGTAGCAAGTCCTCACGTTCAAGCCACCTCAGACACAGTCAAAGCAGGGTGTCCGAGGAGTGCAGCGACGATGTCAAGGCCAGCCACACAGAAGAAATGGTGCAGGACAACCCAATGTCCAGGGTCCGCCCTCTCTATGGGAAGAGGTCGAGGGCTGCTCCGCGATATCCGTATGGCCCCCTGTGTATTACTATGCGGGGAGAGTTATTGGCCAGTCCACTACAACCGCACAATCCACAGCGGGTCACCTTTGGCACCCGGGCATCAGCCAGTCAGGTCAGGGGCCCGGGCATTGACGGGCCTCTATGCAGTGGTTTCAGGACCAGGAGTTGTGGCTGGCCACCCGCATTATGTATTACGCGCCTCACGGCCCGTCTGCCAATGGGCTGGCGTATGGCTGTGTCTCAGGCGGGGTCGGTCACTCTCCCCATTAGAGAACCCACTGCTGGGTACAGTGACGGGCTGTGCTTTTCGGGAGGGGGCGCCCAGGGATGCGTATCCGCTCGGGTTGCTCCGCTGGCCTCCCGAGTCTCGGCCACCGAGGGCGAGCACACCGCGGCCCGATGCGGCCGCCGAGCACCAGGCGATATCCTGCAGCACCGCCTATGTCCCAGCCACCCGCCGCCTCACCGCTTCCAGGTCTCAGGGTGACAGCTCATCCTCCACACCACTTCGGCCCTGAGCAGTCGCAGGTCGCCTTCTCTGACGTCACCGCCGAATCGAGGCCGAGGATCTTCAGGCCATAGCCCCTCCTCCACTCGGGATCTCCTCACAGGCCCGGGGAGGCAACTCAGACTGGATCCCGGAGGGTCGGCGGTGCAGGTGCATCGTCCACAGGCAGCTGAGGCAGCGTTTCTGGTGCCGAAACGGCAGGATTAACGGCGGATTACAACGGGGCTACGGGAGCTCAGTTACAGCGCGTCCACCATGTTGGACCGCTTGGCCACGCCCCCATGATTTAAAAAAAAAATAAACCAAAAATAGTGCTTAGAAATCAATAGTGTTGAAAGGTTACTTGAGGTCACGCTAGACCGGGTAAATCCAAAATTCAGGCCAACCGCATTGGAGGGCATGCCAGATACAAGACTCAAACAGGTCCCGCTGACAAAGTACCTTGGATGGAGCAAAGTATCATCGTCGACAGTACGATGCGTCGGTTCGCATTCACGAAGTCAGGTCGATGTGTTGAAGTCGAGCTCACAGTTAGGACCTCGGATTGGCACTACGTCGGACTCAAACCTCGCAGTTGGGATCTCGGGTCCGCACTGCATCGTCATAGAGCCACCAGGGATGTCTTCGGATTGGTACTGCATCGGCATTGAAGGGCACTGTGTCTGTTCTTATCGACGCAGTGGTGATGATGCATCGGTTTTGTAGCAAAACAGCTGCAGAACCCACTTCTGAGGCCCAGAATTGGAGGGGGCACCTCAGGCAAGGGTAGGACTCACAGATGGCAGAGTTCAGCAGCACCAGCAGAGTTGCCAGACATCTATTATGACCCTGAGACTTCAGAAAACAGGAGGGAAGCCAGCAAGCCCTTGGAGTCACTCTGGGTTCAAGTGAGATGGGTCCAGTCCTTCTCCTTAGCAGGGCAGAGATCAGCAGGCAGCAGGGGCAGCTCAGCACAGCAGTGAAGCAGTTCCTTGGAACAGTCAGTCAAGCAGAGTGGCAATCCTTGCAGCACAGCAGAGTTCTTCACAGGTCCAGTAGTGTACTGTCTTGGTAAGGTCAGAGCCCCTTATACCCAAATGTGCCTTTGAATTGTGGATGACTTCAAAGCAGCTCCTTGAAGCACATAGGTCCCCTTTTATCCCAGCCCTGCCCTCCAGGCTATCTGTTGAGGGTAATCAGTAATTTGTGTGGGGTCAGGACACCTCCTATTCAGATGTAAGTGTCAGCTCCCTCTCCCCTTCCTGCCCAGGAAGGTTATCAGAATGCAGATGAATGCAAATGAATCCTCTGTCACACCCACCCTTCCTGTGTTTGTGGCTGTCTAGAGGGAATGCATAAAGTGTAGCTGCCACCCAGCCCAGGGGTGCATTGGAGACAGGCTGCAGACACACACAGGCTGCAGGCACACTTGGAATGTCACAGCTAAGTTTAAGAGCAGAGAAATGTCCACTTTCCGTGCTCTCCATGCCACTGGAAAAAGAACAATTGATGGACAGAATGCAGAACAATGTCATACATTCACCCCAGTACAGAGATCTGGGCCTAAATCCATCGTTTTTTTGCTCAGCATGCCATTCCAGTTTGGACCCAGCCATATGCAAATCAGTCTTGACCCTGCGCCCAATGAGAACAGGCCAGCCCGAACTGCCAGGCCAGGTCCTCCCTGGACTGGAAACAAGCATCCTAGGACCGGTTTCGGGCTTTCAGCCCTCATCAGCCAGGATAGCTTGACTCCAGTGGCATGGAGAGCACGGGACCCACGTCTGGGCATACCCGTCCCACTCGGGGTGCCAAATGCAAAAAGAACAATTGATGGACAGAATGCAGAACAATGTCATACATTCACCCCAGTACAGAGATCTGGGCCTAAATCCATCGTTTTTTTGCTCACCATGCCATTCCAGTTTGGACCCAGCCATATGCAAATCAGTCTTGACTCTGCGCCCAATGGGAACAGGCCAGCCGAACTGCCAGGCCAGGTCCTCCCTGGACTGGAAACAAGCATCCTAGGACCGGTTTCGGGCTTTCAGCCCTCATCAGCCAGGATAGCTTGACTCCAGTGGCATGGAGAGCACGGGACCCACGTCTGGGCATACCCGTCCCACTCGGGGTGCCAAATGCAAAAAGAACAATTGATGGACAGAATGCAGAACAATGTCATACATTCACCCCAGTACAGAGATCTGGGCCTAAATCCATTGTTTTTTTGCTCACCATGCCATTCCAGTTTGGACCCAGCCATATGCAAATCAGTCTTGACCCTGCGCCCAATGGGAACAGGCCAGCCCGAACTGCCAGGCCAGGTCCTCCCTGGACTGGAAACAAGCATCCTAGGACCGATTTCGGGCTTTCAGCCCTCATCAGCCAGGATAGCTTGACTCCAGTGGCATGGAGAGCACGGGACCCACGTCTGGGCATACCCTTTCCCACTCGGGGTGCCAAATGCAAAAAGAACAATTGATGGACAGAATGCAGAACAATGTCATACATTCACCCCAGTACAGAGATCTGGGCCTAAATCCATTGTTTTTTTGCTCACCATGCAATTCCAGTTTGGACCCAGCCATATGCAAATCAGTCTTGACCCTGCGCCCAATGGGAACAGGCCAGCCCGAACTGCCAGGCCAGGTCCTCCCTGGACTGTAAAGAAACTTCCTAGGACCGGTTTCGGGCTTTCAGCCCTCATCAGCCAGGATAGCTTGACTCCAGTGGAATGGAGAGCACGGGACCCACGTCTGGGCATACCCGTCCCACTCGGGGTGCCAAATGCAAAAAGAACAATTGATGGACAGAATGCAGAACAATGTCATACATTCACCCCAGTAAAGAGATCTGGGCCTAAATCCATCGTTTTTTTGCTCATCATGCCATTCCAGTTTGGACCCAGCCATATGCAAATCAGTCTTGACCCTGCGCCCAATGGGAACAGGCCAGCCCGAACTGCCAGGCCAGGTCCTCCCTGGACTGGAAACAAGCATCCTAGGACCGGTTTCGGGCTTTCAGCCCTCATCAGCCAGGATAGCTTGACTCCAGTGGCATGGAGAACACGGGACCCACGTCTGGGCATACCCGTCCCACTCGGAGTGCCAAATGCAAAAAGAACAATTGATGGACAGAATGCAGAACAATGTCATACATTCACCCCAGTACAGAGATCTGGGCCTAAATCCATTGTTTTTTTCCTCACCATGCCATTCCAGTTTGGACCCAGCCATATGCAAATCAGTCTTGACCCTGCGCCCAATGGGAACAGGCCAGCCCGAACTGCCAGGCCAGGTCCTCCCTGGACTGGAAACAAGCATCCTAGGACCAGTTTCGGGCTTTCAGCCCTCATCAGCCAGGATAGCTTGACTCCAGTGGCATGGAGAGCACGCCACTGGAGTCAAGCTATCCTGGCTGATGAGGGGTGGAACCCCGAAACCGGTCCTAGGATGCTTGCTTCCAGTCCATGGAGGACCTGGCCTGGTAGTTCAGGCTGTTCCCATTGGGCGCAGGGTCAAGACTGATTTGTATATGGCTGGGTTTAAACTGGAATGGCATGGTGTAGGAAAGTAGGATCTGCTTCTTATGGTTACCCCCACTTTTTGCTAAATGTGATACTGTTTTTGACTAGTCTGACTGGGATCCTGCTAATCAGGACCCCAGTCTATCTGCTTTCTCCTTAAACTGTTATGGTATGTACTTAGGTACACTCCAGATTGGATACTGGGGTACCCTTGTCAGTCCCTAGAATATGGTACCCATGTACCCAGGGCATGGGTACCCCAGAGGTCTCCATTGGGCTGAAGCATGTATTATGCCACCCATGAGAGGTCATGCAAAATGGAACCTACAGGCCTGCCATTGCAGCCTGTGTAAGTTGGTGCATGCACCACTTACTTAAGATATAGGTTTACTAAATCTAAGGGTCACTGCACGTAAAACCTATAAGTCACCCCTCTAGCAGGCCTTTACAATCGTGAGGGCAGGGTGCTTGGTTCTAAGTGAGAGGGTGCAGCTGCATTAGCAGAACACCCTTGCAGCCTACGGAGTCCATTCTCCCGGGTTGTCAGTGAGTCAGCCATTTACAACATATAGAGTGGCATTATGCGACCACGTGATGACCAACTCTAAAACGGCTGAAACAAACCCTATCGTGTTTGGTGTCAGACATGTTGGAATCATACCCCCACACCGGTAACCAGTGTGGGAGGTATGATTCCACCCCTCAGAAGTGAGCTTCTTGGGATCCCTGGTGTTCCGAGTACCAGCCTTCTAGTCCCAGACAGCACAAAATGGTTGCTGCTGACCAGAGACACATTTCTGCCCTCCTGCTGCTGAGCCAAGCTCGAGCAGGGGAAGGCAGAACAATAGGCATCCTGTCACAGGGAGGTGTGACCACCTCCCAGACAGGATTTAGTGTATTAGGGCTTGGTGGGTGCGCTTGCAAGCGACTGAAAGTCTGCATGAGGGGCACATATGGTGTCCCTGTGCATAGTCCAGTTCAAACTAGTCCTGGGAGCCGTTGGCTCCCGCTCTGGCGCGAAACTGGACAAAGGACATGGGAGTAACCTCCCCACTGTCCAGACCCTCCCCTGGGAGGATCCCCTGAATCTTGCCAACCCTCTTCCATGGGTACCTAAGGGCTTACCTGGCTGTAGGACCTTCGATTCGACTTGGACAAGATTCTGAACCAGAAACCACTGAACTTCGACCGTCTGGACACTCTGAACTTTGCTGGACTTTGTTTGGGCCTGACTTCGTCTCCCTCTCAGTCTGAAGCATCGTCTGTGCCCGTGCACCATACAGGATCTGTGCAGGACCTGTGGAGCATCAAAGACAACCGGAGATATCTCCCTTGGAGTGAATGAGTCACTCCCCTGCATTCGCAGGCAACTCAACACTGCTGTCCGGTCTGCAGACCCTGAGCTCCTACGGACTCCGAAGGCTTTATAAACACAGGAGGTAGGTTTCTATGTCCCTCGAGGTCTGATCTGCCCTCTCACCAAGATTGAGTTCAGAATCCCTCATGGGGGCTGCAATACCCGAACCCCTGTGCACCGCGTACATTTGTAAATGCATATGCTTGTTGGCATTTTCCGAACAAATGCATTAGGCCCTGAGTAGCCCCAACCTCTGGCACCATTTCCTACCAAGAACTTTGGCCTCCTCACACCCAGTGATCCGTGGGCTGTTGTTTGTTGAAATCGCTCGAGGTCCTCTTGCGACTCCTGTGCCTCCGACCTGTGGGTCCACTTGAGGGTCAACTTTGCTTTTCTTGGGCTCCCCTGGTTGTTCCAGGCCTGCCCTGACTTCCCTTGCTGTGGTGGGTCTCCTGGACCTTGCTGGTCCGAACTGTACACATCCTTGACCTTCTGCATGGGTTGCCGTTGCCAAGGCTTGTTGGTGCTCCCGCCGGACACCGACCCCTCAGCACTTAACATCCTTTCTGGGACAGCTTGTATCCGGCTCCTGGTCATCCTAGACATCTCCTGGTCCCCGTAGCTGCAGAGTCAAGAACTCCATCAACGCTCCTGAAGCATCCGACGTAGGTGGGCATTCATCTACCGAGCCCCTGGTCACTCTTGAGTGACCCAGACTCTGTCCCCTCTTCTTTCAGGTACTCTTCGACAAGAATCCACCTTTGGATTCCAACAGACACTTCCAACAGCGGCTCTTCTTCGAAGTCCTCCATTGGGTTCAACGGCGGTTTCCGGCGCCACTTCAGACCTATGCACCCGGCTTCCCTGAGATAGGTAACTTGGGTACCTCGGTATCCATGGGTGGGATGGCTCTCCAACCTCCTATCTTTCATGGGGTTTCTTCGAAGTCCACTGGGAAGGGTCCTTAAACTCTCAAATTTCAACCGCGACTTTCCCATAGAATTGTACGGAGCACGCAGTCGTGTTCCCACACTGCACCCGTCCTCCGTGGGGTCCCTACTTACTCACCTTGGGTGGTTCCTTGGGGTCCCAGTGATTCTACATCCTCTCGACACTGTCTTGACTCGAGTCGTGGTTCTTATACTGTGTCGTACTAGATAGGGTTATATGAATAAATACATATTTTTATAACTACTGTGGGGTTCTCCTTTCATTTAACCAATACTATAAGGTTGCGTTCTGGTAAAACAAGCTGCTTAACATTCCTTCAAGACTAAGCCTGAAGGCTGCTCTCCACAGCTACCACTTGGATAGCTTTCTAAGGTATTCTTTGACCTCTTAAATCACCATAAGGGTTGTTTGGACTGGCGCAAGGTGCCCACTTTAATTAGTGGACAGCATATACCAGGCCAACTTCTCACACATGGGGAGCAAATAAACGATGGATTTAGGTCCAGAACTTTGTACTAGGGTGAATGTATGACATTGTTCTGTATTCTGTTCATCAATTGTATTTGCATTTGTCACCCGAGTGGGACGGGTATGCCCAGACGTGGGTCCCGTGCTCTCCATGCCACTGGAGTCAAGCTATCCTGGCTGATAAGGGGTGAAACCCCGAAACTGGTCCTAGGATGCTTGTTTCCAGTCCAGGGAGTACCTTGCCTGGCAATTTGGGCTGGACTGTTCCCATTGGGCGCAGGGTCAAGGCTGATTTGCATATGGCTGGGTTCAAACTGGAATGGCATGGGAGCAAAAAAAATGATGGATTTAGGTCCAGATCTCTGTACTGGGGTGAATGTATGACATTGTTCTGCATTCTGTCCATCAATTGTTGTTTTTGCACTTTCTAAAACTAGCATTCCTAGAATAGTAATGTTAAGCCCAACTTTACCTTTAAAGATGATTTATCATTACCATTCCAAAGATGAAACATGATCTAGCTACTCCTTTCTAATCAGGAATTATAGTTTTAAACTGTTTTAAGGAATTCCCAATGCTGGCTTATGAGAGGAGTAGGCCTCACAGTAGTGAAAAATGAATGTAGCTGTTTGCCATTACCAGGACTTGTCAAACATAAAAGTACATGTCCTACCTTTTACTAACACAGCACCCTGCCCTTAGGGCTACCTAGGGCCTACATTAGGGATGACCTATGTGTAATAAAAGTAGAGTTTAAGGCTTTGCAAGTGGTTTTAAATGCCAAGTCGAAGTGGCAGTAAACTGCACACACAGGCAAGCCCTTGGAGTTACTCTGGGTTCAAGTGAGATGGGTCCAGTCCTTGTCCTCAGCAGGGCAGAGACCAGCAGGGGCAGCTCAGCACAGCAGTGAAGCAGTTCCTTGGAACAGTCAGTCAAGCAGAGTGGCAATCCTTGTAGCACAGTCCTTACTCCTGGCAGAGTTCTTCACAGGTCCAGTAGTGGTCTTGGTAGGGTCGGAGCCCCTTATGCTCAAATGTGCCTTTGAATTGGGGGCGACTTTAAAGCAGCTCCTTGAAGCACATAGGCCCCCTTTCATCCCAGTTCTTTCTGCCAGGCTATCTGTGGGGGGTAATCCGCCATTTGTGTGGGGACAGGACACAGCCTATTCAGATATAAATGTCAGCTCCCTCTCCCCCTTACTGCCCATGAAGACTATCAGAATGCAGATGAATCCTCTGTCACACCCACCCTTCCTGTGTTTGTGGCTGTGTAGAGGGAATGCATAAAGTGTAGCTGTCACCCAGCCGAGGCTTGCATTGGAGACAGGCTGCAGGCACACACAGGCTTCAGGCACACTTAGAATGTCACAGCTAAGTTAAGAGCAGAGAAATGTCCACTTTCTAAAACTGGCATTTCTAAAATAGTATTGTTAAATCCAACTTTACCATTAAAGATGCTTTATCATTACCATTCCAAAGATGAAACATGATTTAGCTACTCCTTTCTAATCAGGAATTACAGCTTTAAAGTGTTTTAAGGAATTGCCTATGCTGGTCTATAGGAGGAGTAGGCCTCAAAGTAGTGAAAAATGAATGTAGCCGTTTGTCACTACCAGAACATATAAAACATAAAAGTACATGTCCTACCTTTTACTTACACAGCACCCTGCCCTTAGGGCTACCTAGGGCCTCCCTTAGGGATGACCTATGTGTAATAAAAGTGGAGTTTAAGGCCTGGCAAGTGGTTTTAAATGCCAAGTCAAAGTGGCAGTAAACTCCAGACACAGGCCCTGCAATGGCAGGCTTGAGACAGGTTTGAAAGGCTACTTGTGTGTGTGGCACAATCGGTGCTGCAGGTCCACTAGAAGCATTTAGATTACATGCCATGGGTATATGGTATACCACTTTATAAGGGACTTACAAGTAAACTAAATCTGCCAATCTGGTATATACCAATGTCGCCATGGTTAGAGGAGAAGCACATGCACTTTAGCACTAGTCAGCAGTGGTAAAGTGCTCAGAGTCCTATGGCCAACAAAAAGATACGTATTTAATCACAAGGAGGGAGGGAGGGAGGGAGAAGCGATGGTCCATTCAGCTTCCATGTAATGTACAAAGATCAATAGGGAATGGACCACTTGTACCTGTGTGACCGGGGTCATGGGTGGTTGGTACCTTTCAGAAAAACCCTCATACACGTACGTAGGTGGACAGGCGGTATATCTTGGTTCTCCGCCTATTCGTAACGTGACAGCATCATCATAGGGTTATTTTTGGTATGCTGACCTCCACCAGGAGGTAGACCCACTGGTGCTACAGTAGTGTCCAGAGAACAAAAAAGGAAGAAAAGTGAAGTGCTCAAATATGAAGTGAGGTTAAAAGTTTTCTACATCCTCATTATCGTGAAATCGTTTATTGTATGGAGATGTGAAAAGATTAAAACGAGAGGTGTGCGTATGTAGATCGCGTTACTAATCTTACGCACTAGTGTAGTCCATATGTGAGGTCGACATGTTTCAGCCCCTTTCTGCCCAGCCGGGTCTAAGGGGCTTTCTTCAGGACCAATAGAAGTGTGCTGTCGCTGTTTGTGCAACAGTGTGAAGTGGGTTATTGTTTCACCACTTTTTATCAGGTCAATAGTACCTTTAATTTCTGAAGGATCCCTATTGTAGGCCTCCATGGGGGACCGGCGAGTTTCTCCCAGTCTTCTGCAGCTTCAGGAGTGCTTGCTTGTGCTCGCTCTGGAATCGGAAAAAGATACAGCAAAAAGTGGATGTAAGCAGGCAAAACGTTGGGGAGAAGGCCACCCTAAGGATGACAGGTCTAACACTTCAAATTTGTTTTTCCCTCTCCACTGCTCTCATGGATATCTTGGTACCTTAGTGTCCTGGAAATGCTGCTTATTTTGGTCAAGAGCTTGCATCCTTTGTGGACCCTATTCTTACTTATTCATTTAACTTGTTCTGATAGGAGATTTTAACATTTGGTTAGATCATCCTCAACACCACTAAGCTCGTCAGCTCTAGTGCGCCACTTAGACATGCTCAGGTTATAACCAGTGCTTTAAATGGAAAAAAATAAGTGCAGGTACTCACCAAATTGAGATGTGGACTAGGGGGCGGGGCTTTTGGGGGCGGGGCTTTGGGGTCAGGGCTTTGGGCAGTGCAAAGGGATCCGGCCAGGGGCCCACATTTAATGTGATTGAGATTTAATTGGTGTGCAGATGTGCATAGTGATACGAAAGCATTTCTGGTATATTTTGATTATTCCATTTCCCTTATACGTACAAAAGGGTACATTTATCATTAAAGTGGGTTTCTCATGGTGCAACATGTAGATCACATATGCCTTGCACAAGATATTTTCCTTAACGTTTTTTGGAAAGGTTTAACTATGGTTAACCCTCTTATCTCATTGCCACTTAGCAGACATCACCCAGCCCCTCCTAGGCGGCAGAGCTTTACCTCAAAGCTCCTTACCTGCTATAAAGTTTGATTCCCTCTTTCTGGAGTCGGGCAAGCTGCTGAAAGCTTGAGCTAGGATGCCTGGGTCTAGCTCTGTTCCAGGTTCTCTTGCACCCTCAAGCCAAAAATGAACTGAACTGTGATAGTGCATGTGCTTGCTAACCAAACTCTAATCTCATGTGCAAAGAATAAAGACAAAATTGTGACCTTAATTGCAATACAGGAGAGAAAGAAAGATGAAGCCATCTAGAGGCTGAATTGCACAATGTGATAGCAGAAATTCTGGGATCAATCCCAGCTTCCGCACATGACCAAATTGTGTGATAGCAGACAAATATTTAATGTCACCAAGCCTCCATTTTCTTTGTTAGCACATATGATAGTATATTCAAATGCACAAGTTCCAGATGTGTGCTGTACAATCACATCTTGTGTTAGATTTAATACACTATAATGTTGCTTAATTCATGAAAAGAAAATAGGCCATATACGATATACACCTGAATAGTGTCTTGCTTCCTAGATCACTAATGGCATTGTCCTCATGGTGGGAGCACAAACTTCTCTCAATGCTGTGATATAAGCTTATGCACCAAGGTGAAATGCTTCCACATGAAAAAAATACACTTTTATTTCAATGGTAATGTTTTCAGGGCAAGACTTATGTATGAGCTTTTAAGGCCAAGGCAGACTTCCTGGTTCAGCTCTGACTGGGCTCGCCTTGTTAATTTATTGGTTCACCTACCTGTACCCTTCCCAGAGCCCCTCCATTAACCCAAAACGGCCTGTAAAAAACAAAATACAATTGTGTTGAAACACTGCTGAGAAAGTAGATCTGCACTGAAGAGAGAGTGGCCTTGCACTAGCAACAAGCGCACCCTTTCACATGAGCTTCATGGGCAGAGTGTGGTAATACAGGGCTTGTCGGGCTTCAAATTATATATCTGCAGTGCTGGACACTGCAGACAACACTCACTCATGCAAGAACACGCACAGGGACATTCGTGCACGCACCCAGGGCATTTAGAACATGTGTTTTAGAAGCGCTTACATTAGCTGCTACCCACATTACTAAACCTTGATTCCCATCAGCTGTGCTACAGCGTCACTGTCACCACCTTCCTCCTCGCTCTGGCTCCAAACAAGTGCTGCTGTACTCTGCTATGCCAGCAGGAAGCCTTCTCTTCGATTTTCCGAGAGTCAGGGATATGCCTGTTAGCAGGCCCTGCCCACACACCTACTGTGCTATTGTCTCCAGAGAGCCTGAGTGGACACTGTGTCAGTAACCACAGTGTGACTCGGGCCCCTCCCAAACTTCCTGCCAGCTCATAATGAATGCCTACGGGCTATCGCTCAATTAGCACATTACATGGGGAGATTAGCACTCGATCAGAGTGCTTCAGGAAAACTGACCCACTCGTTGTCAGCGGTGATGCGCTTCATTTTGTTAATGCCAATTTCACTGAGCTTGGTTTACGGCCCCATGAGTACCGGTACTCTCTTTGGACAAAGAGAAGTTCCGGTACTCAAGCGCCAGAAATTTAGAAGTGCCGGTACTCAGTACCGGTGAGTACCGGCCCATTTAAAGCACTGGTTATAACTGAGCAAACTCACACTGCAGGACACATTCTAGATTTACTTTTCTACCAATTGTCCTTACTCCATCATTGGAAAGGATAGATCATGCATCAATGTCTTTCTTTTGGAAAACTTTTTCACTCTTTCTAAAATATGATATTACTTTGGTGAGGCATCCACTCTTGCTTGGTCGACTACTACATCTGCAAAGTTCTATTCAGTACTCAGTCAAACCTGTGTGGTCTTGGAGGACGCCATTGAAGACACTGAATATCCTGTGGCACTTGGTTTACAGATGTCCGTGACCCCCATCGCCCCTATTAAGTGCATCAGAATTCCAGACTCACGCCTGTCAGCTCCTTGGTTCTCATCCAAACTCAAACAAGTGATGGAGTGTAAAATTAAATATTGTTTGCCTCTATCAATTCTCACTGTCAAAAGAGATTTAAGATAATAAATTCTTGATGAAAATGTGTAAGATGGATGAATCGAAAAACGTAAGATTTCATACTGCATCGATAAAGCATGCAGAAGTGTTAAAACATGGAAATGTGAAAAACGTAAACAAAGAGAGAAACAGATATTATTTATCTATGCATTTAATCACGTGGTTTGAGAAACTAAACTTAATTAACATTGAAAATGTGCTGACGATAACTTTCAAAAGTGTCAAAATGAAATAATGTCTACATAATAAAGTACCTAAAATGATTAAAAATGCTTAATTTAGCAATGACAGATAGTATGAAAGCTTGCAGCTTATTCTAGTATTGAGTGATAAAAACGTGTACTTTAGAATGGAAACGTAAATATTTTGTTTTGGAAATGATAAACATGCAAATAATTTTTGGTAGTGCCTAATATTTACATATACCTTCTAGAAGAATAATAATGATTGAATGAACTAAGAAAACTGAAATAATTATATTAATGTGTGTTTTACATTAATCATAACGTGGTAAGGATTTAGCGAATTTTCATGTAGGCCTCACATGCTTTTCTTTCCTTGTTCGAAAACCAAATCTAGCTGAAGTAGTCACTTTAAACATTGTAAGAACTTTTTGTGAAATTTCCTTTTGTGCTCTAAGGCAAAGGAACTCTCTTATGACTCAGCAACGCTTTTGACAGAAATCGATAAAATTGCAAACCCAAAAGAGAGCATCTGGGAACGGACAGACAGTGAACAAAATGAATCTTCTTACTTTTGAGGAAAGGATGGAAATATAAAATAATTGAATTTTATGATTTTACAAAAGGATTACTTAATGCTTCTGGATTTGTAGTGAGGTATTGATCACACCATGAACAGCCCACTGTGGATGACCAATGGAAATCATATAGGATGATGAGAACGATACTTGGTGGGTGTAATCTAAAACTTTTGGAAGTATAATTGCCCCTTGGAGGAGGAGTCGGGCTGGCTGTCATTATCTATTTTCCTGCCTAGCATGCTGTCGGACTGAACTCTGATTTCCTCTCTAATGCCAAACCCATTTGAACTGAATTTTCCTGAACTGACTCAAATCTGCACTTTACCGGCTGGTAAAGTGTGCAAGTGGTAACCTTTCGGCTGAAGGGTTTACTTACTTTTTCCTGTGGCACGTTGAACTTCGACTCTGCATTATTTGGTTTGTATGAACTAAACACTGAATCTCGATTTTTCCATGTTTCTCTCTCATTTCCTTCCTTTTGAATTGATTGTTATGAAATCTGATTATGGAATGTGATTTCATGTTTCCTGACCATTCAAACTAAGGCTTTTTGATAGATGATTTACATGAGCAAATTTATCGTATTTTAATCATTCTTGGAGTGAACTTCATTGTTTTATGATTTATATTTGTTGGTGACAAAGTTGAATGGGTGATGGAAATTAGTAGTGATCCAGCGCTCAGGAACTAAATAATTTCTAAAGACAGGACCCAATTTCAATTACCCAACAGTCCACTTCACACTGGGTTAGTTGTAATTCTAAAGTCTAAACTAAATTTACCATCTCCCTAAAATGATCCTACCAATTTACCAGAAATGGCGATATGATCTTTGTAAGTGGTCAGGGTAGACAAATTAATAATCATAAGTTAAAATACTGCAATAAAGACAGACTCATTTGTAAGTTTATAATATTTATCTAAATATGAATAATGTGAATGAAATCTCTGTAAAATACAAGAGACACAAATACAATCATGGATTTTCACTGAGCAAACAACATTAGAAGAGAAAATGTCAAATTCATAGTCAATGACAGTACATTGAGGAGTGGATATATGAAGAGACAAAAGTTTTCATAGAGAAAAATATCATTTGCAAGTAATTATGCAAACGTAGATATTAGGCTAATACTAATCCAATAAGGAAACACTAATTCCTGGCCGGGAAGTCAGCATGGGCCCTTCAAGTAGGTTTGAAAAGGCAAAGACTAGTTCAGGAACGCAAGGAAACAACAAACCGACGACATGCGACGATCTCACCCCAACAGTCATCAAAGATATCTGAACTCAACCCCTCCCTTCGGGCACCTCAATTATACCCTAAAACCCAAAAGACCATCCCATAGAAGTAACAAACTCTGGCTCTACTAGTGATTTGATTGGCTAGGGAAGGGGATGTATGGTCACTCAACTGTCTACTCGTACATAATTCTCTAAAGGCTATTGCTTTAAAACAGGTTAAGACATCAACCATGTAACCCAGGAAATATTCTTCGTTTCGCTATCCACATTTCCTCCATTCTAACAACAAGTTAAAACATTGTATAACAATCGTCCGCTGAGCGCCTTTCTGCAGAGGAAGTTTCTCTCCGTTCATAGCAATGTCCTTTTGTTCAGAATTTTGGCACGTTCGTGAGTCTCTGAAGGACACATTCAGGCTCTTTCTCTTCTCCTGCTCATACTTCATAGTTTTAAAATCATTTTCTCAGATTTTCTCTGTTTAACCCCTATCCGACATGCAGAATGAAACCCCATGCTTTGTTTTCTATAAAGAATGAAGCACAAACATTTATTATTTCATGAAAATGTTTTCTCTACGCAACAACCCATTGCTGCATCCATCCCTGCGCAACCCATGTTAAATGAATTATTTTATATTCAGCCAATATTAGTAACATGCATCTTAAAGCAGCATTAGTCTTTTACTTACATTAGCCATGAAGCAAGTTTTTGCGGCCTACTTGTCAATTTATTTTCGCGCTTGCGCAAATGCATTTCACTCATGTTAGGCCCTTTTCATAAATTTTTCCACTGCACACGTTTAGTAAATGTTATTGAGGGTTCAATCCGAGCAGGTTTATTTTACGCAAAAACCCTGCTCCATCAATCCCCCTTTGATGGCGTTTTAAGCCATCACCAAAATATCCACCAATACAGATTGCTATTTCTCAACAGGCAGATGTTCTTTCATGTTTAATCATTATCCCATCTAAATCCTTTATGATTTCATAATAATTCCCTTTCATATCTTCTAATTCTATTTCTTCTCTCTTTCTTTTTCTTCTTTTACGTTTATTATCTGAAGTATCTCTTTTGCACCTACAACATTTATAGATCAGGAAAATCATTAGTATTGCTGTAGCCACTGCAACCATAGGTGTTAGTATTCTCCCTAGAACGCTATTCCCAAAAGTAGAAAACCAATCTCCCATTGAGGAAAATCTCTTTCCAAGTTTCTCCCAAGCACCGTCAACCTTCAATTCGGACAAATCTTTATGAAGATCTGTAATATTTTTAATATACCCCTCAAGGCTTTTACTCTTGTCAGGGATATAAGTACAACACTGTTGTATTTTCAACATATTGCAGACTCCACCCTCTTTAGCCAAAATTACATCAAGGGCAAGTCGATTTTGCAAAACCATAGACCTAATTGCAACCATTTCAGTATCCACCATTAAGAATCCCCCAGCAGTATCCGTTAATAAACGATCAACCACTGTGGACAATTTTCTAATTCTGTGCGAATTTAAAATAACTCCAACTGAAGGTATCAGTGCTCCAAAAATATCTCCAATTATTTCTGAAAAACTCACTCTCTTATTGCGTATTAGTCCATTCTTTACTTCATTGATTCTTATCAACATGGTATATCTTTGGAAAGACTATACCAAGATAACAACATCCATACCAATGTGCAGGCAACCTATAATAGGCATTCTTACCACACACATAATAAATTCCTGGAAAAACAGGATCAGTTCCTCCTTTTATTCCCCATCCTCCAGTAATTAGAAAAGTATGATCACATTCACTAGAACCAATGAAATAATTATTATAGTCAGTCTTTTGTCTAAGCAAGCAAAGCTTCCCTCTATGATACCAATTTAGAGACATTGCAGCGTAAGTCTCGCCTTTCTTTGTAATTTCCTTCTCTGAAAGCCCATGGAGGTACATGAGACTTTTGCTCAGCAGCTTTTCTTTGAAACTCCTGTCTTCTATCTTCCACCATGTTAATGAATTCTATTTCTTCAAAGCGTAAACTACATGTGAGATTATGTCTATGTGCATATACTGTAACTAATGTTTTTGTAGTATGAAAAAATTCTCCCATATATTCCACATTTCTGGTAATTTTCACTTTATTCATAGTCTTTCTAATTGGAACTTCTGAAAATACTAAATCCACATTCGAATAAAAATACTGGAGTCTCCCTGTCTCATAAAACAAACTGGTTAGTACACTACAAGACACACCATATGTTAAAGGTAAGTGATGGTAAGTCACGTCTGAGACAGACGAAGGTAATTGCATACACACATAACAATCTCTCACATTCATTGTATCCACATATTCATACAATAATTTTGTGAATACATTTAAAGAAAAATCATTAATTGATTTATCATGATGATAGATACTGTCATCTTCCATCACTATATTAGTATTTGGAGTTTCTTTAATATCTTTAATATCTACTTTTTCACTCAACACACTATTAATATTAGCATTATTATGATGATTAGTTACCATTAAGACAGGCACAATAATAATTAGTATTAACCATAACGCCATTAATAGTGGAATACTAAATAAGCAAGCATTAATACATCTACGTTTAAAACTACGATTTTAATGTCCAGTCTCTGCTTTTTTTGCCATTTCTAATATAAAATTTAAAAAAAATAAAGAAAAAACTCAAAAATCTAATCTATAAAACTTTTGTCTAGAAAAATCTAATCTAGGATTTTGTAAGATCTATCCAAAATAGTGTATCCAGTGTATCTTCACACTTTATGACTCGCTTCTTTCCCCCCCTCGATTTTTTTTTTTATCTTCTTCTTCTTTAGATTTCTGCTTCAGTCAATTTTCTGCAATTCTTTCATTGAATTTCATTTTTCTTGCACCTTAATGTACATTGTTCTTTTACGGTGGCTCAAAACTGTCTCCTTCACTTTGCTCTGTACCAACTTCTTCTTTAATTTGATTTTGTTTTTCAACTTCTTCTAACACTATATATGTCCATTCTGGAGCTGAATACTTTCTATTTGGAACACTTATTCTTTTTGTCTTTGTAACTGTTTCTTCTTCCGGCTCTCTTTTTCAACTTGATCTGATACTTCTGTTATTGACTTTGGTGATTTCTGTTTTAGAATATATTTCAGTCTTTTCACTCCTTTTGGCCACACATCACCCTTTCTCGCTCTCTTTTCAGGAACTACTTCTTCTGCTTCGTTGTCAAGATTGCAAGTTCTTTTATTCAGTTCTTTTCTCTGTTGTTCTTGCTCTTGATTTTCTCTCAACACTTCTCCTTTGTCATTTTCAACAGCAGTCTTACGAGACCCAGTAGCTGGTGCCCACTCTATTTGACTTTGTCCCTGTTCAAGCATGTGGTCCACACTTTCAGAATCTGTAGTTTCAGATTCCACAGCCTCAGGTTCTTCAGCTCCTGGCTCTTCTTGTTTTTCTACCAGTTGCTGCTCTTCTTGTCTTTCAAGTGGACTTGGGACTCTTCTTTTATGACTTGCATGTATCCAATTCGGCAAGCCACCACACTTTACTGCTGTCGTTGTCACCAGTATTATCTGATATGGCCCATGCCATCTGGGTTCCAAACACGATTTTCTTACGTGTTTCTTCACCAGGATCCACTCACCTGGGCTTAGATCATGTGCTTGCTCTTGGTGTGTTGTGGTTGCAATTTCTCTAACCTGATGAGACACAGAACGCACCACATCAGCCAATCCTTTGCAATAATCAAGCACTAGATCATCAGTAATATTCATCAGTTGATTCGCTGGTACAACTGACTGTCTCATGGCTCTTCCCATGATCACCTCATGTGGAGATAATCCAGTCTTTTTATCAGGAATACTTCTTAGACTCATCAATACCAGAGGTAAAGCGTCTGGCCACTTCAGTGTTGTGTATGCACACACCTTAGACAGTCTAGATTTAATAGTGCCATTAATTTGCTCGACCACACCTGAAGCTTCTGGTCGATAGGCTCAATGCAGCTTTTGATCAATTTGTAATGCTGCGCAAATCATCTGAATTATTTCATTATTAAAATGAGTACCTCTATCTGTTTCTAAAGAGACTGGAAATCCAAAACGTGGTATTATTTCTCTCAAAAACAGTTTGGCAACAGTCAAACTATCACTTCTTCTTGTTGGATATGCTTCTACCCAACGAGAAAACAAACAAACAACAACCAACACATATTTTAGTCCATTACAAGGAGGGAGCTCGATGAAATCAGCTTGCAACCTTGTAAAAGGTCCAGCCGCCTTTCCATTTCTGCCCCAACTAACAACTGTCTTCCTCCCTGGATTCTGCTGCTGGCATGTAACACATCTTTGGTACAGACTCTCTGCAATGACTCTAAATTTTGGGTTGTACCATGAATGTTTGAAAAGCCTAATCATTGCATCCATTCCTACATGTGTTATTCCATGGTAAAGTCTTGCCATCTGAGAGAGTAGGCAATCTGGCATAACTACTCTATCATCTGTATACACCCATATTTCATCATCTGGTCTTTTTCTGCAACCTGATTTAATCCAAAGTTCTTTCTCATCCTTACAAGCTTCTTCCTGCAATTGTCTAATTTCATCCCATGTTTCAACTGAAGAGAACATCAAATGACAATCTGTATTTTTCTTTTCCAATCCTTTATTAATTGAAACTGAATTTTGTGCACAGAAACGAGCCACTTGGTCTGCGTATCTGTTTCCATTAGTCACATAATCATTTCCTGATTTATGTGCTGAACATTTAACCACTGCAATTTCTTTGGGCAATTGTAGTGCATTCAACAAATCTTTCACATTTTTACTGTTTCTTATCGGTGATCCTGAAGAAGTCAGAAATCCCTGTTGCATCCACAATTGACCAAAATCATGCACCGCCCCATAACCATATTGACTATCCGTAAATATGGTTATCCTCAAATTTTTGCCAATTATACAGGCCCTAGTCAAAGCGACCAATTCAGAAATTTGGGCCGAATTTATTCCTCTTATGCAAGATGCTTCAAGAACCATGGCCACTGTGCATACAGCATATGCAGCCCGCAGAACACCTCTTTCATCCCGTAAACAAGAACCATCTACAAACATGATCTGATAACGGTACATCTTTTATATCAGGTCTTGGTTTCGTGCACAGTTCTGTCACATCCAGACAATCATGATCTGCTTCTTCTTTCACTTCTTCACAAGCTGAACTCGGCAACAATGTTGCTGGGTTTAGAGTAGTACATCTGATTATCGTCACATTTTCAGCACCCAAAATCACTCTTTCATATCTTGTCAAACGACTACTTGTCATGTGCTGAGTGCGTGTACGCGTCAGCAAAATCTCAACAGAATGTGGCACATACACTTTCACTGGATGTCCCATCACAATTGATTCGCTCTGTTCCAGACTCACACATGTAGCAGTCACTGCTTTCAAACATCCTGGTAATGCTGCAGCCACTGCATCCAAAGTAGTTGAAAAATATGCCACTGGACGACGTGCCATTCCATGTATTTGTGTTAAAACTGAAAGCGCACACCCATCTCTCTCACAGCAGAACAATGCAAACTCTTTACTATAATCAGGCATTCCTAATGCTGGTGCTCGACACAAACTATCTCGCAATTCCATAAATGCTTTCATGCTTTCCTCATCCAATTGAATTGGATCAACCACATCCTTATGTGTCAATCTCTGTAACGGCTTAGCTGTCAATGAGAATCCACTGATCCACTGTCTACAATAGCCAACCATGCCTAAAAACATCCGAACTTCTTTCTGCGTTTTGGGAGGTCCCATCTGCAAAATCACAGCAATTCGATCTTGTGACACCTTCCTGACTCCTTTCTCAATCTTATGTCCCAAATATTGAACCTCTTTCTTACAAAACTGTCATTTTGCTGGTGATACTTTATACCCTCCTTCTGCCAAATGATTCAGTAAAGCAATCGTATCTGTCACACACGCCTCTCTTGTCTTTGATGCCACTAGTAAGTCATCAATATTCTGTACTAGCACTGAATTTTCTGGCATAACCAATGACTCCAAGCACTTCTTCAAAATCTGATTAAAAATCGAAGGACTCTCTGTATACCCTTGAGGAACTCGTCACCATGCCAAAACATGATCTCCGAACCAGAACGCAAATAAATACTGACTATCCGGATGTAAGGGTATTGAGAAAAACGCTTGACACAAATCAATCACCGTAAACCACTCTGCATCACAAGGAATTTGGTAAAGAATCACTGCTGGATTCGGCACTATCGGACAACAAGGTACCACAATCTTATTCACCTTTCTCAAATCTTGCACAATCCTATACTTCCCACTCGGTTTCTTAATTCCCATTATAGATGAATTACATGGACTCCCAAGAATCTCTTTCAAAATTCCTTGCTCAATCATCTGGTCAATCACCAGAGTAACTCCTTCAATCGTCTCAAGACTCATCTTGTACTGTGGTGTTTTTGGAAATTCTGCACCTTCCTTAACCAAAATCTGAATAGGATCAACACCCTTCATCAATCCAATGTCTTTTCCTGTAAAATCCCACACATCAGCTGTCACTGTGTCTCTCAATTCAACAGGCAAGTCATTTGCTGTAAGCAAAAGATATAAATCATCCACTTCTGTCCCTTGCTTTGCCATCATCATTGTAAAAGCAACATCCTCATCCAGAGTTTGAAAAGCAATACCATCCGGTGTACAATAGATGGTGCAATTCATTTTGCAGAACAAATCTCTACCTAAAAGATTCACTGGACTAGAGTCACACACCACAAACCGATGCATAACCTTAAATCTTCCAATATGAACCTCCATTGGTTTTGTCACTGGAGTCTTAATATGCTTATTTCAGACTCCCACAACTTGGCTAGTTTCTCCCAAGAGGGGTAGGTTTGGAATTTCTGCTGTTCTCACAGTAGAACAGGTAGCACCAGTGTCCACAAGAAATGTAAGGTCCCATGATTCCTTCAGTGTCATTGCAGTGCATGGATGGTTTGATTCCTCTATAGTGTTTTTTTGTACCGATGTCTGTTTAATAAAAAGATTTATTAAAAAAAAAAGAAATGTAAGGTCTTTACCTTCCACTTTTCCATCAACAAATGGACCAGACTGATCTACCTCCAGAGGTACGCCAAGCACGCACTCTTCCTCCCCTCTCAGGCACCGTCATTGAGATGAATCTGAATCACTCTCAGAACATTGCAACCAATATTGTGGAACCATTTGTACATTTTGATTCTTACCAACTTGTTCACTCGAGTGAAATCCAGCATTCGCACTGTATCTTTGTACCTGAGCATTCACATTATTTGGCATGGGTGCTTGAGGCACTTGTACCTGTTGTACCTGTTGTACTTGTGGTGTAACTAACTGTTGCAGTGCTGCAGTTGTTGTTGATTCACAACCACCCCATTCTGCATCTGTGGATTGAAATTTTGAACCATTCCACTATTACCTTGTATAACCCTACACTCGTTCCTCCAATGTCCTAACTGACCACATCCATGACACGGACATTTCTTCTTCAACTCTTCCTTATTACCCTTGCCTCTACCCTTTCCTGGCATCTGCACTTGAACCACTCCATTCGGTACAGTATTCATAGGCACCATTTGACCATTTTGGAAATTCTGATTCTGTCCTTTCATCTGAAAACTCACTTGTGAACCATCAGCATAATTCCCATTTTTCTGATTTGCTACTTTCACCTGTGCCCACATCACTTATTCCTTCAACTTCTTATGCCTGGACTCAATGTCATCACTACAATATTTTGCATATCTCAAAATTTCATCAATTGTCTTACTCTGCCAACAAATCAAGTGTTGCTGAATCATAGCACTAATCTCTGGTTTCAATTCAAACACAAACCTATAAACAAACTGTCCCATTGTTTTGTCTGTGATATTCTCAAAACCACTGTACTGTTTGAACACCTGTAAAAGCCTTTCATAATAAGCATGTACTGATTCTTTCGTCTCCTGCATCGTCCTGTCAATCTTAACCCAATCTGTTTCTTTTGGGGAAATTTTCCCCTTCAAATAAGTAATCACTTGATGATATTTCTTCATCACCTCATCCGAGGGTGCTCCTGTTTTAATATCTCTGGGATATTCATCTTTTGGCCAATCAACTGCAATCTTACACTCTGCCCACAAATCAGCTGGAACCACAATATCAACAAGGCCATCCAAATCTTTCAACAGAACTTTTGAAACCTTCACAAATCTCTCTACTTGTTTGTACCATTCAACTGGTTTCTCTCTCAATCTGGGGAAATCATTTGCAAAAGACAATATATCCTGTCTTGACCAAGGAATATGAACATATCCACCACCTGGAACTTCTCTCATTGGATATATCATTTCAACAGGCTCTGTCTCTTTCAATGGAAGCAAAGTAGATGCAACCACACCCTTATTTACAAGTACTTCTTCTTTCTTTCTCGCCCATCTACCTTTCCATCTTTCTACATCACCCCATCTTTTCAGAGTGTTTATCAATTCTTTTATCTGTAACCGTTTTCCAGAGGCATTCAAACTCTCTAGATCCTTGTCACTGAAATCTAATCTATATGTCTTTTGCAAAGCTCTTGACTTTTCAATATCAACTCCATATTCTCGTGCTGCCTCTGCCAATTTCTCATGTAAATTTTTCGCTTTCCATGTAATATTTTTGCACAAAAATAACAACTCTTCATCTTGATTAATACCCAACCTTTCTGGACTAATTGTACCAATAATCATCTCTTTTAAATCTACTCTCAATCTACCTACATCCATTCTCGATTTAGTTTTATTAGATGCCATTCCCTTTATCCATTCATCTAACTCCTCTGGCGAAGGTCCCACTGAACCAGTACCACCTGATACTGGAGTTGTCTCTCTTACATTCGGCAATATTTTTCTTGGATCTATCTGAACACTCCTTTTTGGTGTTTCAATCACATTTCCATTTATTGGAAGATCAATCAATGACGTACTCGTCTCACCTGATTCTGATACACTAACATTCCTGACATCATTTATCAGTACTGTCAAAGCATGTACTCTCGAAATATTCTGACCCTCACTATACAATGGAACTATAGGACCAATCGTCACTGGAACTGATAACGCTTCTGCATTATTTAAACTCATCTGATTAATTTTCTGAGTTAATTCTTCTTTTGCTCTATTAAGCATCTCAATCTCTTTTTCCTGTGAAATCCGAGTAATCGGTGTATTCTGCGAAACCTGTGAAACTTGGGAAACCTGTGGATCTTGGGAGGCTTCTATCTCAATTAAAGGTGCACTCGGAGTAACCCTATCTGGTTTCTCTTGATACGGTGGAGGTCTCTTCAATAACATCTCTTCTAATAACTCATCATCAAATTCATTCGGATCCATATCTAATTCCGAAGTCTCTACGTTATTCTTTTACTCCTTACACTTTCTACCAGCCTGATCCTCAGCAACCATTACAGGATATAATCCATCTAAGATTACATCTCTCCTCCATCTCCTCATTTGAGCATCCCACTTAGCCTCTGAGAACCATTTCATCGTATTCCTGTATTTCAATCCATTCCCGTCTCTCTCTCTCTTGTACCCTTCATGCTCCCACTCTTCATACTGCATAGGTGTAGGATTTGGTTTCAGTGAATTCATTCTCCTTCTCAAATTCTCTAAAATCCTTACATTAAAAGTACCATGTTCTGGAAAAGCTAACACTCCATCATCCTCGGTGTACTTCACCCAATTCTCCAACCATGTACACGTATGATACCCACGCTCTAACATCATAAACGAAGCAGGTGATCTTGGAGGAGGCACAGGAAGCCCTTCTCTGGTCACAATCGGTTTATCCTTTTTGAAAAAATCCTGCATCGCCTTAATTATCTTCATTTTTAAACTTTTTTCTTCACTAAATACTCTATGGACACTGTTAGATTTGGGGGTCTCTAGTTGGCAGAGCTAGGTACCTTTGACCAAATAGGGACCCTTGCGTCTAGTCAGGGTAAGGGGGTACACTCCTAACATAACCCCTGCTCACCCCCTTGGTAGCTTGGCACGAGCAGACAGGCTTATCTCAGAGGCAGTGTGTAAAGCATTTGTGAACACATACAGTAATCAAGTGACAACACTACAGATGGACACCACACCAGTTGTATATTAAAAATAAGTATCTTTTATATAGATTTAACACAAGACCACAAACGACAAAAATCCACAATACTGTACTTCAAAAATGGTAGAATAAGCTCAGTTCTCTTTAGATAGTAAATGCGACACTTTGAGTTCAATGTACCTTAGGATGCGTAACGCTATACAACGAAAGTGTTGCAGGGAAGGTGATGCGTCGGTTCCTTACACGCAAGAACGGTGATGCGTCGGGTCCCTACTGATGCATAGGGGATGTGTCGGTTCTTCTCAGCGTGGGGAGGTGATGCGTCAGTTTCTTACTGCGCGTCCGTGGCGATGCGACCAGCAACGCCGTGATGCGATGAAGATCCGGTGCAATGAAACAAAGATGGCGTCTTCTCCTTGATGCGACACGATGCGTGCACGCCCGACGGCCGTGCGGCGACTCAACGATTCTTCTGAGCCGCAACAGGCCCTGCGACACGCTTCCCGGTGATGCAGCGGCATCTGATGCGACGTCGGTCCTCTTCTCCGGCGATGCGAGGCGCTTCGGCAATGATGCGGCAGCGGCGGCGACACTCTTCTCCGTTGATGCGGCGGCGTCTGATGCGACGTCGATCCTTCTCTTCGGCGATGCGAGGCGCTTCGGCTGCGGCGGCGATGCTTCTTCTTCGTGAGTCGCGCTTCCAGCTCCTTGCAACACGCAGTCCCTCAGAAAGTCCAGCACAGCAGCAGGCACTTTCCAGAAAGACTCTTGGGGAGCTGGTTGGTGAAGTCTGTTGTCCCTGAGACTTCAGCAGGAGGCAAGCTCTTCTCTCAAGCCCTTGGAGATCTTTTACAAGTTGATGAAAGTACACACAAAGTTCCTTTCTCCTTTCTTTGGCAGTCAGGCAACCACTGCAGGCCAATCCCCCAAACAGCACTCAGCTTAGGGATGTCTCCTCCTCAGTTTCTCTGGTTCCTCTCCTCAACAAAGGTTTTTCTTGTTTCCCAAAAGTGATCTGAAGTTCTGGGGGTTGGGTCCCCTCTTTTATACTCATTTCCCCTTTGTTCTCTGAAGGCAGAGAGGCCTTTGCCTAGTCCAAACCAGTTCTGGTCAGTCCTGGAGCACTTTGTTGACAAGACTCCTTCTTTCCTTTCACAGTGTAGGCCAGGGACATCAGACGCACCACAGGAGGTGGAGCCAGCATTGTGGAGGGAAGGCACAGCCCTATTCAGGTCCCAGGTGCAACTCCTCCCACCCATCTCCATGCAGATCTCTCTATTCAGCCCTGTGCTGACTCACCCTGTCTCCTGGAATCCCCCAGCCCCTATCACTCAAACTCCAGACAAGGAATACACAACCTAGCAGAGGCAGGCTTGGATAGTTAGGCAAGAAAATACCTACTTTCTAAAAGTGGTATTTTCAAACACAGAATGTTAAAACCAACTTCACTAAAAGATGTATTTTATCATTCTGAGTTCAGGCATACTAAATTCGTTTTTCTACCATGTTCCCTGGGTCAGTTAGGATTATAAGATGTAATAATCAAACTGCCCATTCTGGCCTATGGGGAGCAGGTAGCCTTGCAATAGTGAAAAACGAAAATGGCTGTAATTCACTATTAGGACATGCCACACACACCAGGGCATGTCCTACCTTATACTTACAATGCACCCTGCCCTTGGGCCTACCATAGGGGTGACTGATATGCAGAAAAGGGAAGGTTTGGGGACTGGCAAGTGGTTGCACTTGCCCAGTCAACATGGCAGTACCAGACTGCACACAGGCTCTGCAATGGCAGACCTGAGACACACTTTTACAGGCTGCTTCTGTGGGTGGCACAACCAGTGCTGCAAGCCCACCAGCAGCATTCGAGTCACAAGCCCTGGGCACAACCAGTGCACTGTACTAGGGTCTGACAGTGAATCAAATAGGCCAAACATGGAATCACTAATCCATACACCAATTTACCGTAGGGAGCACTTGCACTGTGGCACTGAACAGCAGTGGCACAGTGCCCAAAGCATCTATAACCAGCAAAAACACATGAGGCAACAGAAAAAAATGGAAGGGAGACCCACGCCAACAGTGCCAGGTCTAACACGTGTCCCCTCCAGCTGAAATGTGGGGAGAACTACCCTACCTCCTGGAAGTTCTCTTCACTAAGGCGGAAAAATCTGGACAGACCATCAGCATTGGCGTGTTCTGTACCAGGGCGGTGTTCCACCGTGAAGTCCATCCCCTGTAGGGAAATGGACCACCTCAACAGCTTTGGATTCTCACCCCTCATCTGCATCAACCATCTGAGGGGCCTGTGGTCTGTCTGAACCCGGAAGTGAGTCCCAAACAGGTATGGTCTCAGCTTCTTCAGCGCCCAGCCCACAGCAAATGCCTCACGCTCAATCGCACTCCACCTCTGTTCCCGTGGAAGTAACCTCCGACTGATGACGGCTACGGGTTGATCTAGGCCCTCCTCATTTATCTGTGACAAAACAGCCCCCACACCATGCTCTGAAGCGTCTGTCTGAACGATAAACTCTCTTGAGAAGTTGGGTGCCAGGAGCACGGGCGCTGTGCACATGGCAGTTTTCAGGGCCTCAAAAGCTTTCTGACAGGTGTCAGTCCAAATCACTTTCTTGGGCTGCTTCCTGGAAGTCAGCTCTGTCAAGGGTGCAACGATGCTGCCATACCCCTTGACAAACCTCCTGTAATACCCAGTGAGTCCTAAAAAGGCTCTCACCTCTGTCTGGGTCTTGGGGGCTCCCAAGCCAGGATGGTCTCAATCTTGGGCTGTAGGGGCGCCACCTGGCCGCTCCCAACCTGGTGTCCCAAGTACACCACGGAACCCTGCCCGATCTGGCACTTACTCGCCTTGATCGTGAGGCCTGCCCTCCGCAGCGTCATCAACACTTCCCAGAGGTGGCGCAGATGTTCTTCCCAACTGGCGCTGAACACTGCAATGTCATCCAGGTAGGCGGCACTGAATTCTTCCAGTCCAGCCAACACCTGGTTGACCAACCTCTGAAAGGTGGCAGGGGCATTCTTCATCCCAAAGGGCATAACCCGGAACTGGTAGTGCCCATCTGGTGTGGAGAATGCTGACCTCTCTCTTGCCCCATCAGTCAAGGCGATCTGCCAGTACCCAGACGTTAGATCAAACGTGCTGAGGTACCGGGCAGCCCCTAACCGATCGATGAGCTCATCAGCTCTGGGGATGGGGTGCGCGTCAGTCCTCGTAACTGAATTGAGCCCTCGGTAGTCCACACAGAACCGGAGTTCTGGCGTGGCACCCGGTGCGGCAGCCTTTGGGACCAAGACCACTGGGCTGGCCCAAGGGCTGTTAGAGGACTCAATCACCCCTAACGCAAGCATCTTGGAGACCTCCTCCTTGATGCAAGCTCTCACTCTGTCAGTTACCCTGTAAGTTTTGTGCTTAACAGGAGGACTGTCTCCAGTGTCCACATCATGGATGCACCAATCAGTGACACTGGGAATCAGGGAGAACAGATCAGAAAACTGTCCCAGCAACTGGTGACAGTCATTCTGTTGCTCAGGGGTCAGGGTGGAAGAGAGGTTCACACCATCCACTGACCCATCTCGCTCTGTCGCCGACAGGAGGTCAGGAAGAGGCTCAGTCTCCTCCTCCATTCCAGCATCTGTCGCTAAGAGCATGCCCACTTCGGACCTCTCCAAGTGGGGCTTCAGGCGGTTGACATGCAGGACCCGCAAGGGGTTCCTGGCAGACCGCAAGTACACCAAGTAGGTAACAGGACTCTTGCGCTCCACCACCTCAAATGGTCCGGTCCACTTATCCTGGAGCGCACAGGGCTCCACGGGGGCCATGACCCACACTTTCTGACCAGGCTGAAGCTCTACCAGAGTGGCATTCTGGTCGTACCACCGCTTCATCTCCTCCTGGCTGGCTTCCAGATTCGCCTCAGCGAGTTGCCTGAAATGCCTAGTCTGGTTCCTGAAGGCCAGCATGTAGCTATATACATCCTGGGGAGGTTTCCTGGGAGATTGCTCCCAGCCTTCCTTGACCAGACTCAGAGGTCCTCTCACTGGGTAACCATAGAGAAGCTCAAAGGGACTGAACCCTAGAGATTTCTGTGGCACCTCACGGTAGGCAAAGAGAAGGCATGGTAAGAGGACGTCCCACTTACGCCTCATAGGTTCCTCAAGACCCATAATCATGCCTTTGAGGGTCCGGTTGAATCTCTCAACCAACCCATTTCCTTGGGGGTGGTAAGGAGTGGTGAACTTGTAAGTTACCCCACACTCCTGCCACAGGGACTTCATATACTTAGAAATGAAGTGTGCATCTCGGTCAGACACTACCTCTCTAGGGAAGCCCACTCGGGAGAAAATTCCCATCAGTGCCCGTCCCACCACGGGGGCCGTCACTGTCCTCAGAGGTATGGCTTCCGGGTACCGGGTGGCATGGTCCACCAAGACCAGGATGAACCTGTTGCCCATGGCTGTCTTGGGGTCCAGTGGCCCCACAATGTCAATACCCACCCGTTCAAAGGGGGTGCTGACCACAGGGAATGGCTGGAGAGGAGCCTTTTGCTTCCTCCCACTCTTTCCACTTGCCTGGCAAGTCTGACAGGTCCTGCAATGAGTGTCTGAACTCTTGCGCATTTGGGGCCAATAAAAGTGGGTGACAAGCCTCTCAAAGGTCTTGTCCTGCCCCAAATGTCCTGCTAACGGCACATCATGAGCCAGCCCCAGTAGGAAGGCTCTGAAGCGCTGGGGTACCACCAGCACACGGGCTGACCCAGGCTCAGCAACCTTAGGCTCAGTCTACAGGAGATCATTCTCCCAGTAGATCCAATGTGATCCAGACTGATCACCTGCTGCCTGGTCTGCAGCCTGCCACCGCAAACCCACAAGAGAAGGGCACTTCTTCTGCTCCGCGCAGAACTCTTCCCTGGAGGGTCCTCCTTCCTGCTCCGCGCAGAACTCTTCCCTGGTGGGTCCTCCTTCCTGCTGCCAATGGGTCAGCTCAGGCAGGTCCCCCAGTTCAGCTACCTGTTCCCCTGTAGGCTCCAGGGCATCCCCCTCAGGGTCTACCTCCTCCTGGACCGTGGGAACTTCGGGGGCCGGTTTCCCACGCCCCCTGCCTTTTCTCTTTAAGGAAGGCACCTGGGCTCCCCTCTCAGGCTCCAGGTCCTCTTGAACACCCTTACTGGCTGCCATGGACTGTGTGGTCACACACGCCCAGTCAGGCAGACCCAACATCTCCAAATGAGCACTTCGCTCCACCTTAGCCCAAGGTGAGCTCTCCAAATCGTTCCCCAACAAACAGTCAACAGGCATGGCTGGCCTCACAGCTACTTGAAGAGTACCAGAGACCCCCCACTCAAAGGGAACCTGAGCCACCTTGCAGTGGCTCTCTGTGTTGTCAGCGGCAACAACTGGGTAAAATGCATTGGGGACAACCTGCTCTTCAGACACCAGGTGACACTTGACAGCTGTCACACTGGCTCCTGTGTCTCGAAGAGCCTCCACTCTATGGCCATTGATGTTCACCCACTGCCTGTACTTCTTAGTGTTATCAGGCAGTTGGGTCCTGGGGACCACCTCACAGTCTCCTAAAGAGACAAGGGACATCTCTGCGGGACCCTACCCACCTTGGACACCCCTCTCCTCCCCCAGGGCTACACTCGCCATCTGCCGGGGTGGAGCACCAGTGGGTGCTGTCTTTCCAAACTGTGGGCACTGGGGATCATTAGACTTAAGGCCCACTTCACCACACTTGTAGCACCTCAGGGGTCCCCTGGGAACAGGCCTACCTGTCGGGGCCCCGTGCTTCTTCTCAGGGGGAGGCTGGGAACCCTTCCCTTAGTTCCCTTGGGGATTACTTTGGGGCCCTTTCTGGAACTCCCTCTGTTTACCCTTGTCCCCCCCACTCTTCTGCTGGGGACCCTGCCCACTCTTGGCGGAGTCTCCCACGTGACCCTTGTGGACCCGGGTGCTCACCCAGCGGTCCGCCTCCTCAGCAAGCTTCCTAGGGTTAGTCAGCCTGCTATCAATCAGGTGCTGGCGTAGCTCTGGAAAACAATTACTTGACAAGTGCTCCCATGCAATTAAATCAAAGAGCCCCTCAAAATCATTCACTTTGCTACCCTTCACCCAACCATCCAATGCTCTGCAAAAGAAAGTGACATATTCTACCCAGGTACCTGACTCCACCTCCTTGCAATTTCTAAATATCTGTCTATACAATTCAGGAGTCAACCCATACCTGGACATCAATGCATCTTTCATATGGCTATAAGAATTATGGACTTCAGAAGGCAAGTCTAACAGTGTGTCCCACCCCTCACTAAGGAACCGCCCCCACAACCCCGCTCCCCAATCCTTCTCAGGGACCCGGTGGGAAGACATGGCTACCTCATAGGCTTTGAACCACTGCCCAATATCATCATTCTTATAAAACTCCCTCACCACATCTTTAGGAATATACACCCTAGCTTCAACAGGCATGGACGGTGTGCTGCCACCAGAGGGAGTAATCTCTAAGCTTCTAGCTTTCAACTCCAACTCCCTCAAACTTTTCTCATGCTCCAACTGCATTCTCTTTTCTTCCAGGGCCAATCTCCTATTTTCTAACTCCAGTTGCCCACCCAACTTGAGCTTGGCAAGCTCCAATTCGTGCATCCTGTTTTCCTTCCTGTCCGCCAACTCCTCTGGGGACAGGCTTTTGGCAGAAACACTGCTACCTATTGGGGAAGTTGCTCTCCTCCCCTGTGGACCCAATGGCCCCTCCAGCTGCTCATCTGCATTCTCAGCCCCTTCCTCATTCTCAGGGGTATTCCTTGCTTCAACCCAGGCCCTCAGCGCCTTTTGGAACTCCCCCTTCCTGGAGAGACCGGTCATAGCAACTTTAAATTTCCTTCAGAAGTGCTTTAGCTGTTTCACATTGTAGCATTCTAGTTTCTCCTCTTCCCAATCATAATCAACAGATGCTATGGATGCTGCTGTATCCATGGTGGTTAAACTTGGCAGTTCTTTGCAAAAATAGAAAATCCCAGAAAAAACTATCTACCAAAAGTATGTGGTCGCGTTTTGGTCTGCACTCACTAGTAGTGTTCACCAATCACTGTACATGAGTCACAAATGCAAGTCCAGAATCCTCACCGCTGACCACCAATGTTAGATTTGGGGGTCTTTAGTTGGCAGAGGTAGGTACCTTTGACCAAATAGGGACCCTAGCTTGGCATGAGCAGACAGGCTTATCTCAGAGGCAGTGTGTAAAGCATTTGTGAACACATACAGTAATCAAGTGACAACACTACAGATGGACACCACACCAGTTGTATATTAAAAATAAGTATCTTTTATATAGATTTAACACTAGACCACAAACGACAAAAATCCACAATACTGTACTTCAAAAATGGTAGAATTAGCTCAGTTCTCTTTAGATAGTAAATGCGACACTTGAGTTCAATGTACCTTAGGATGCGTAACGCTATACAACGAAAGTGTTGCAGGGAAGGTGATGCGTCGGTTCCTTACACGCAAGAACGGTGATGCGTTGGGTCCCTACTGATGCGTAGGGGATGCGCCGGTTCTTCTCAGCGTGGGGAGGTGATTCGTCGGTTTCTTACTGCGCTTCCGTGGCGATGCGACCAGCAACGCCGTGATGCGATGAAGATCCGGTGCAATGAAACAAAGATGTCGTCTTCTCCTTGATGCGACACGATGCGTGCACGCCCGACGGCCGTGCCGCGACTCAACGATTCTTCTGAGCCACGACAGGCCCTGCGACACGCTTCCCGGTGATGCGGCGGCGGCTGATGCGACATCGATCCTCTTCTCCGGCGATGCGAGGTGCTTCGGCAACGATGTGACGGCCGTGCGGCGACTCAACGATTCTTCTGAGCCACGACAGGCCCTGCGACACGCTTCCCGGGGATGCAGCGGCGTCTGATGCGACGTCGGTCCTCTTCTCCGGCGATGCGAGGCGCTTCGGCAACGATGCGGCAGCGGCGGCGACACTCTTCTCCGTTGATGCGGCGGCGTCTGATGCGACGTCGATCCTTCTCTTCAGCGATGCGAGGCGCTTCGGCGGCGACGCTTCTTCTTTGTGAGTCGCGCTTCCAGCTCCTTGCGACACGCAGTCCCTCAGAAAGTCCAGCACAGCAGCAGGCACTTTCCAGAAAGACTCTTGGGGAGCTGGTTGGTGAAGTCTGTTGTCCCTGAGACTTCAGCAGGAGGCAAGCTCTTCTCTCAAGCCCTTGGAGATCTTTTACAAGTTGATGAAAGTACACACAAAGTTCCTTTCTCCTTTCTTTGGCAGTCAGGCAACCACTGCAGGCCAATCCCCCAAACCGCACTCAGCTTAGGGATAGTCTCCTCCTCAGTTTCTCTGGTTCCTCTCATCAGCAAAGGTTCTTCTTGTTTCCCAAAAGTGATCTGAAGTTCTGGGGTTTGGGTCCCCTCTTTTATACTCATTTTCCCTTTGTTCTCTGAAGGCAGAGAGGCCTTTTCCTAGTCCAAACCAGTTCTGGTCAGTCCTGGAGCACTTTGTTGACAAGACTCCTTCTTTCCTTTCACAGTGTAGGCCAGGTACATCAGACGCACCACAGGAGTTGGAGCCAGCATTGTGGAGGGAAGGTACAGCCCTATTCAGGACCCAGGTGCAACTCCTCCCACCCATCTCCATGCAGATCTCTCTATTCAGCCCTGTGCTGACTCACCCTGTCTCCTGGAATCCCCCAGCCCCTGTCGCTCAAACTCCAGACAAGGAATACACAACCTAGCAGAGGCAGGCTTGGATAGTTAGGCAAGAAAATACCTACTTTCTAAAAGTGGTATTTTCAAACACAGAATGTTAAAACCAACTTCACTAAAATATGTATTTTATCATTCTGAGTTCAGGCATACTAAATTCGTTTTTCTACCATGTTCCCTGGGTCAGTTAGGATTATAAGATGTAATAATCAATCTGCCCATTCTGGCCTATGGGGAGCAGGTAGCCTTGCAATAGTGAAAAACGAAAATGGCTGTAATTCACTATTAGGACATGCCACACATACCAGGGCATGTCCTACCTTATACTTACAATGCACCCTGCCCTTGGGCCTACCATAGGGGTGACTGATATGCAGAAAAGGGAAGGTTTGGGGACTGGCAAGTGGGTGCACTTGCCCAGTCAACATGGCAGTACCAGACTGCACACAGGCTCAGCAATGGCAGACCTGAGACACACTTTTACAGGCTGCTTCTGTGGGTGGCACAACCAGTGCTGCAAGCCCACCAGCAGCATTCGAGTCACAAGCCCTGGGCACAACCATTGTACTGTACTAGGGTCTGACAGTGAATCAAATAGGCCAAATATGGAATCACTAATCCATACACAATTTACTATAGGGAGCACTTGCACTGTGGCACTGAACAGCAGTGGCACAGTGCCCAAAGCATCTATAACCAGCAAAAACACATGAGGCAACAGAATAAAATGGAAGGGAGACCCACGCCAACAGTGCCATGTCTAACAGACACCAGGAAACTTTCCATAATTCTACCCACTTTATTGGCTAACCCTCATCCAATACCAGTGCGACTCACACCAACCAACCAATCAAAGCACAATACACACCCGCTATTCTGACCAATGCCAGCGCGGCACTCTGTGACGTCAGTATAACTCCTGCGACTGACCCTCCCTTTGCAAAAATAATACGGTAATGTAAAACAAAGTATTTCCTAGCTAAGTTGTATTAGAAACGACACAAAACAGCGCCTTTGTCTGCTCCACTAAATAGAGATAGTTCAATTACTCAATGAGATTCCTTTTGCTTCTAGTAAAATATCGACTAGTGCTATTTCACTCTCAGACAAGTGAAAAGAGGTCTTGGTACTCCTCTAGGGATAAGGCCAAAGTTTCACAAGAGGACTTTTTATTAAAAGAGGTCTTGATACTCGTTCGAGGATAAGGCTAGAGTTTCGGAAGCGGACCTTCCACTATTTCATACACTCTCCTTACAACAGAGCAAGTCCCTAAATTAACATCGACCGCCTTTCATTGTTCGATATTACAACAGCAGACAAAGAACTTCCAGTGTAGTATTTCTCTACACTATGACTTTCAGCGTGGTATTTCTCCACACTATGGCTACCACTTAGGCTTCATATAACATCCCGGGATCTTAGGCAACTGCGTACCTGTACTTCCAAACTACATAAAAACAAAACACCAACTTTTCATATTAGTAATCAAAATCATTAAATTAACTATTAACTTGCCTAATTAATCAATTAAACCATCAATTTCTGCTACCAAAAACTGATCCAGGGCTCAGGGACTAAATAATTTCTAAAGACAGGACCCAACTTCCATTACCCAACAGTCCCCTTCACGCTGGGTTAGTTGTAATTCTAAAGACTAAACTAAATTTACCATCTCCCTAAAATGATCCTACCAATTTACCAAAAATGGCGATATGATCTTTGTAAGTGGTCAGGGTAGACAAATTAATAATCATAAGTAAAAATACTGCAATAATGACAGACTCATTTGTAAGTTTATAATATTTATCTAAATAATAATAATGTGAATGAAATCTCAGTAAAATACAAGAGACACAAATACAATCATGGATCATCACTCTATAAAGAATGAAGCACAAACATTTATTATTTCATGAAAATGTTTTCTCTACGCACCAACCCAATGCTGCATCCATCCCTGCGCAACCCATGTTAAATGAATTATTTTATATTCAGCCAATATTAATAACATGCATCTTAAAGCAGCATTAGTCTTTTACTTACATTAGCCATGAAGCAAGTTTTTGCGGCCTACTTGTCAATTTATGTTCGCGCTTGCGCAAATGCATTTCACTCATGTTAGGCCCTTTTCATTAATTTTTCCATTGCACACGTTTAGTAAATGTTATTGAGGGTTCAATCCCAGCAGGTTTATTTTACGCAAAAACCCTGCTCCATTAGTAGGTTTATGGCATTTCTTATTCCAGGCCCTCATAAGGAATTGCCTCATGTTCTCCATATCCAAGTCCCTGTCAGCTCACATAAAAGATCCATTGGAGGACCAGTGACTGAAGTAGGTTATGTTATGGAACCAGTGAGTGAGAATGATCAGATTGGTAATTTAGTAGTGATGAGAAATTTTGCTCAGTCTTCCGCTGCAACACAAGCTAACAATCTATGTAAAACCTTAGAATGTGCCAGGTGGAGCTGTTACTCTAGGGATTTACGCAATTGATCAGTCATGCTTCTTCCTCCTATTATGCCGCTTTGATTTCCATGGCACAGAATGCAGCAAAGAAAAATTTTTACATTGCAGATTCTTTGATCCCTTTTATTACAGTAGCTTGGGTAGTACTACTCAAGTTTTATGTAACTCTTTCAAGACGAAATGGATTTTAAAAAGTTTCTCTTTTGATGAGTTAGTATCCAACTCTCTTCGTTTGTGATTGAATCTGCTTACTTTGGATCACAGTATGGACTTTTGCTCATCTCCAAATCAGGATTTCCCTTCATCCACATCCAACACTTACACTGCTCACAGTGGTATGCATGGTATCGCCTGTCATTACTGAGTTATGCATTATATCTCTAACTTCTGCTACTTTTCCCAAGAGTTGGAAACAGGCAAAGGTTGAACCCCTGCTCAGCCGCGGTCCGTGCAGGTAACAGCGGTGGGGCGGAGGGGCCGTGTAGGGAAGTTTCGAGGACGATGCCAAGGGAAAATTAATTATTTATTTAATTTTCCCTCTGCATCGTCCCTCGAAATCCCCCTTACACGGCCCCACCACCCCACCGCTGTTACCTGCACGGACCGCAACTGCCCCTGCTAAAAAAAACTCACAGAATATCCCTCAGTGATAAGTACCATTAGAACTATCTCTCTTCTACCTCTATCTATTCAAATTCTGGAGAAATAAATCAATATCTAGCTGTTGTGAAGAAGGTACTGATACACCATGCAACAATGGTAAACAGATCACTGGAGGCAGATAAGTGGCTTTTCTGCATCTCTATTCCATATTCTTTGTAATACTTACTAACACCTATTCATCTAGAAGTGAGTGAGGTAACATTCACATGCATCCCTCATGCTATCCTGGTTGCAAGTCTGGCAGTGGGGGTGGGGGGTCCTCCCTCATGCAGCCACTTCCTTTCCGAGTCCCCTCCCAGGAAGTCACCCTCTGCTGAGTCAAATGATGTCCAGCCCCTGACCCTTCTCTCAGGGTCCTAGTTCCTACTCTACACCAGCTGTTTGCCATTCTAGAGGCTAATGCTATCCCAAAGCCTGCTCAATCTAGGTTTTGCGCTCTGCACAGCACTGAGTTGAGCTTAGTGGCTATTCTGGACTAACATAGAACACTCGTAGACATGGAAGGATCAGTGTTGGACTTGGCCCTTTTGGTAGGGTTATCCCCAAACTCTTCCTCCTATTTGTTCCTGACCTGTTGTTGTTGGCTTTAGGACTCTGGGCAGTTTACCACTGCTAATCAGTGCTAAAGTGCATATGCTCTCTGTGTAAATTGTGAACATAATTGGTTATCCATGATAGGTATATTTGATTTACTGGTAAGTCCCAAGTAAAGTGCACTGAGTGTGCCAGGGCCTGTAAATCGAATGCTACTAGTGGGCATGCAGCACTGATTGTGCCACCCACATGAGTAGCCCTGAAAAAGTATCTCAGACCTGCCACTGCAGTGTCTGCATGTAGTTTTAAACTGCCTTGTCGACCTGGCAAGTGCACCCACTTGCCAGGCCCTAACCTTCCCTTTTCTTACATGTAAGGCACCCCTAAGGTAGACCCAAGGTACCCCTATGGGCAGGGTGCAGTGTATGTGAAAGGTAGGACATGTACTGGTGTGTGTGACATGTCCTGATAGTTAAATACAGTGTATTTCGTTTTCACTATTGAAAGGCTATCTGCCCCATAGGATAACATGGGAGGTACTTTGTAACATCTTACAAGTATAACTTCTCATTGAGACAAGATATAGAAATAAAGTTTAGGCTCGCTGAACTCAGAATTTAATAACACATCTTTTAGTAAAGATGGTTTTTAAATTATGTGTATGAAAATGCCACTTTTAGAAAGTAGGCATTTTCTGTTTAACTATTCTGTGTGCCTCTGCCTGTTTGTGGATTGACTGTCTGGTTTAGGAGTAACAGGAGCTGGGAATGTGCATTCACTGTAGACAGCCACTGGGGGGGGGGGTTGAGGTATGCATGGTCCTTCCTAGATGACTCAGAGCTGAGCTGAATAGACCTTGGCTGCATTTAGAGTAGCGGGAGAAGTTTTTCTAGCACCTGAATAGGGCCTGTCTCCCTTCCACAACACTGTCTCCACCCCCTGTGGTCATACTGCACCAGTGAGGACAGAACTGGTTTGGACTGGGCTCAGAGACCCTTGCACAAAGAAGAAAAAAGACAACATGGGGTATAAGTGTGGACCTTAAACCCCAGAACCTGAGATCACTTCTGGACTCTAAAGGAACCGATGCCAAGGAGAATAGCTGGAGAGCTCTGAGGAGGAGTACTACTCCTTTGCTGTGTGGGGTTGGCCTGCAGTTGCTGCTTCTGCCAAGGAAAGGACAAAGACTGGAACTTTGCTGGGAATCCGCTTGAAGAAGAATCTCCAAGGGCCTGTGTGTTGGCTTCTTGTTCTGAAGTCTCAGGGACACAAAGACTTCACCCCCAGCTCCCTTGAACTCTATTGCTGAGAAATCTGACCAGCCAGGAGGTGCCTATTTCAGTTTTGGGCCTATGGGGTTGTTCCCGCTGTTGGGAGCTGGAAGCAACTTGAAAGAAGCAAGAAAACCTGTCTCCGATGCCGTCAGCGACACTGCTGTGACGCTGCGACCTGCACCGAGGCCAGGGGCACTGCTCGTGAAGTGCATAATGCACCGCCTGACCTGCACCGCAGCTCCGATGCCCTTTGGCGCCTGCTGACACCTGCAGTTATCGGCATTTTCCAACGCCAGCGCTCGCACCGACTCCGGTCGCAAAACATACGCATTTTACCACCTACTTCAAGTAGGTGGTAACACATTCATAAATGGGAAGGGGTCCGCAAGGGACCCCTTTCCCTTTGTGAATAGGAGTGAAAATGTTTTTTTCAGAGCAGGCAGTGTCCCTACGGACTTTACATTTTTCTTTTTTAAACCCAACCTGTTTTCCATTAAGGAAAATGGGCCCGCTTTCTGTGCTTTGCTCACTTTTGGCTGCCATTGTCTTTGCCTCCAGAGCCCGTGGACTCGAGCTACCAGCATTCTAGGCGGCAGGAGCCGCTGTCATCACTTTAAAGCGCCCGGAGTCCCGCAGTGCAGGACGCGCCCGGGCAAAGCCCGGGCCAAGGGCGGGTCCGTCTGCGCCCGTCCGAGGCCGGATGAGGCTGGGCTGGGACTACCCTCTTGGTCCTCCACCGGATTCTTTTCCATAACAGACCCCAGCAGTGTCATCCTATTTAGGAGCTTTGTCCCTCTCCAATAGCGGCCGCATCCCTGTGATATCTTCAACGGCTGTGGAGGTAGGACTGATCTCAGTTGCTGACTGACTCTTGCTTACACTTGCACTGATTCCATCAACGCGGAACGCTGGTGAGCTTGTGCCTAGAGTGATCGTTTTGTGCCCTGTGTACGCCTGCCAGACATTCTTGATACCCCTATCCGGGACTGTTTTCTTATTTTGTTTTCTTGTCATTTATGGTGTAATGCTCTATCCCATTGTCCTTGGAACCTTTTATTTGGTTTTTATTTGTTGAGCTATGGTTAGGCGTAAGACAACACTAGCTCCCGCAAGTGCAAAGACTGGTACCACAGCTTCAGTAACTACTATGGATTCCTTTTTACAGCGGGCGGCAGCGGTTATAGACAAGGAGCTCGAGCTGGTTAACAGATGCCTTTCTAGGTCACCAACTATTGCCTCTTATCCCCCGCTTGTTGATACTCAAGTGTCTCTGGCGGGGGGTGACGATGAACTTTTGAGCCTGTCTAATACCACCGGGAATCACGAGGGCATGCAGGCCAGTGTTGGGACATCTAGCCAGCCAATAGCACATCCTCAGTCCATGCCACTGCCCCTTTTTCCTGCTGTTATAATAAGCAACAAGGGGGGTATTGAAGCTTCTCCAACACAAGGCAATCCGGTTATCACAACTAGTAGGCAAACAAAAACATCATCAGCTACTAGGCGTGTGGATTTATTTCTGGCCGACAAGGAGGGCACACGGCTAGGTGCAGGCACTAAAAGGAAATCTCAAGTAATTGGGGGTAAAGCTAAGAAATCTAAACCCAACATGGTTCCAAAATCCTCGGCATCCTCCTCAGTATCCCCCACATCGGATCTATTGGATGCACTGGAATCCTTCCAGGCAGCGATGACAAGCTTGCTGGACTCAAAATTGGGTCCGATAATCGATCGGCTGACTCTGATAGAGAAAAGCTTATCAGCCCTTAACCACACTGAATTACCTTCTCTAACAGGAGGGTTAAGGGTCCAACTGGGACAGAGCACTGCAATGGACCCCCTTACCTTGGCAAATCCGTCAAATAATAACATGGAACAGTTACAGTCCCAGCCGCAGTCTCAAGCACGGGGGGGCTTGCAACAATGAGCCAAGGCCTAAGTAATAGCTGGGATATGCCCATACAGGCGTGGGTTCTGGAAGGAAATCAATCTTTAGGTAGCCGGATGCACGGGGGAAGTGAGGTCCAGTTTCAGTGCCTACCAGTTATCCATTTGCCACCTGAATCTACCCCTTATGTAGTGGTTTTGGGGAACGTACCATCTCTCCCCCAGGGTACTAAAGAGGATTTTGGCCAGTTGAAGAACAAAGTACTTCACTGGTTATCAATTAACACCACACTGGGACTAAGGGTAGAAAAAATATCAACATGGTGCGTAGAGTTAGCTGGATAGGTAGTACACGTAAAACAGGTATGGGTGATTGTGTCATTGTAAATTTTAGCAGACCGCATTTAGCTGAAAGGATCCTGTTTATGGACCCACATTCTGCTCCTCCCGGCTCCAGGTCATCCATCAGGGCCTTACCACTTGGATTCTTTTATAAAGCAGATATAACAGGGTACACCCATAGGAACACCAACATTGAGGCCCCTCTAGATGGTCTGTCACAGAGATTTCCTCTTGTTTACGGGGGTAATGGGGAGCGATCTTAGATGGATGACATAATTGAGGGGTTAATCACCAGTGGTTCGGAGTAGAGTAATAGTGGTTGCAAGGTTATTTAGTTTTGTTTTTTTATTTTGTTTTCCTGTTTGGGGAGGTTGATTTTGGGTGCACAAAGTGGGGATTGATTGGAGGAAAAGTTAAACAGCAAGTACTATGGTCTAGGATATGTATGTTTATTTTTTTTAATGTTATGCACATAGGACACGGGGTTATTATTAATTTCAATTGTATTCAAATTGTGTGTGATTGATGCACATTTTTTAATCATTGTAGATACCCCTGAAGAAGGTCGATATTTGACCGAAATGCATTGGGTGAATCAATATGCATTGGAGGATGGAGTTCACTTAGGTGCCTGTGAATAGGCCCGGATGGGCAATTCCTGTGTAATTTAAATGCGTGAAGAATTTGAACTTCCTCTCTTTGACGTGACGGATTAAATGGTTAAAAAATGGAAATAAAATTGGATGAACTTTGGCAACACTATGGAGTACGTGTAAAATTGTTTCACAAATGTGTATCCAGCTGTGCAACTCTTTTGGGACACGAATTTTGCGTGTCTCAACTTCGAGATGATTACTCACAATTGCCACCATCTACAGCTCACCCAAACCAGTTGCCCTCAGGTCGCCAGTACATTGTTCCTCCCTCTTTGGAGTTATTTAACAGATTTTCCCCAATAGCTATGATGGAGGCGTGCGATTGACTTATAAGCCCCCCACTGAGTGGTTCAGAGATAGCGCCAAAACAGCAGGATCCCCCAGTGCAAGACAAGGGGGGCCCTCGTGTATCTGATAATAATATATTATCGTGGAATATTGCAGGTCTGGCTAACAAGTTCTCTGATCCTAATTGGATGCAATTTGTGAAACAATATAGTGTGATCTGTTTGCAAGAAATGTGGTTGCTGGATTGTAGCTTATTTCTGGAAGGTTATAAGGCTTTCTTTGTTCCAGCCTCCCCTTCTATGGCTGGTAGACCTAAGGGAGGCCTTGTTATCTATATATTTCTGGCGGTAGACTGCCAGATACAGGTTTTGCCGTCATCAAGCCGAGGTCTACAGTCTTTGGTTTTAAGACGGGGGGCTAACAAATTGGGTCTTATAAATTTTTATAACTCTGTGGCATGTCCCCCAGGTGGTTGTAATATCACATAGTTGGGTTCTTTCATAAGGCAGTTTTGTACTGCCGAATTACAAAATCTCATGGTCTTGGGGGATTTTAACATACACCCTTGCGGAGACCCAAGGACCACCAGCACTGTTGACTTAGGCTGCCCTCGGGTGAGGGGGATCCATTTCGAACATTCTGCTCAGGGGGAAGTATTGAATAATGTACTACATGAATTTGACTTAATGTCCCTCATGTCATTATCTGACCCGTACAGCAAGGCATCTGTCCCCTCCTTTAAAGGGAGAGGTAGTGGTTCTTTTATAGATTTTATTATAATTTCATCTTTTTTACAGTCTTTATTCTGTGGTTTTACTATTCTGGAAAGTGCCTATAGCGACCATAACCCGCTCTGTGTCCAAATGCGTGGACCATTCATGATAAAAAAAAGAAGAGTGGAGCATAATGGGACGACAAGACCAATAGACGGCAGACGACGGCTCAAATGGACATAGATCTCCCCAGATGCTTTTCATATTGCAGTAAAAGAATCCTGTGCCACTGAATTAGCGCTGTGTACCTCTTCAGGCATATCCCCGGGGGAGGTTATCAGCACTTTTAATACTATCTCCACTAAAGTAGGCGAACTTTTAAGTGCCCCGGCACGTAGAACAGCCATCTTGACCCCCAGATGGTTTGACTCGACCTGTTCTCAGGCGGCGAGAAAGTTGAGGGAAGCCCTGAACGATAACCCGAGAAATCAAACCTTGGTTAGAGCTTTCCGTAAAGAGTACAAATTGATATTGGCAAAATGCAAGTGCGTCCTGAAGGAGGAGGCTTGGAGGGAGCTGATTGAGTCAAGTACCCTGAGGAATAGCTCTAGGTTTTGGAGCATTGTTAATAGACCGTTTTCAGAGCATGAAGAAGGTAGTGAACCGGGTATGCACATCACTGAGGATGAATGGGTGCTCCATTTTAAAACCATGTTCGAAATCCCGCTTGAGGAAATCTGTCAGCCAGGCCGAGAGATGGACGCCCCCGCATTAGTTTTTGAGCAGGGGGAGGTTGAGGTGGGTATTGCCGGGTTAACTAGCAATAAAGCACCAAGACCAGATGGCATCCCCCCGGATCTTTTTAAATCTGACCCACTTTTTTGGGCTCCCGTCCTTGTGGCCGTGTTCAATGCAGCGGCCAGGAATGGATGCCCTGAGTCCTGGGCCACCTCGACTATAGTACCTGTTTTTAAAAAGGGTGATCGTGACAGCACACACTGCTATAGGCCGATTTCACTGCTGGACTCGGTGGTCAAGGTAGCGGGCCGCGTACTACTGGAACGATTGTCCACCTGGGCAGAGGAACACAATATAATTTCCGATGTCCCGTTTGGATTTCGTCCGGGCCGGTCAACTGTGGCCCAATGCCTTAACTTAACAATGCTACTTAGCAAATATACGGTTGCACGTTCTAGTACCATCTACCTAGCCTTCATGGACTTGTCTTCCGCGTTTGATCGCGTGAACAGGGAAAAACTGTGGCAGTCCATGAAGGACATTGGGGTTGACAGTAACATCGTCAATTTCCTAGAGGACCTTCATAGGGCAACCAAGGCCAACGTGAGATTCTCCCAGGACCTTTGTGTGTCACGGAACTTTGATATAAAGAGGGGTGTACACCAAGGTTGCATCCTGGCCCCATTTCTGTTTAACCACTACATCAACGACCTAGATAGAGCTTTAATAGCTACAGGGGTAGATTATCCGTATGCAGGGCGACGCGGTCTCCCCGTCCTACTATACGCGGATGACGCAGTTCTTATATCCAGGACTGCTAGGGGTCTTCAATCTCTGCTAGACGCTTTTTCCAACTTTATGTCGAAACGAGATCTATCTATTAATAACTCGAAATCCTACATAATGCAGGTGGGGACTCTCCCAAAAAAATGCTTTCAATTTAGAGTAGGCCCTGCTAAAGTACCCCGTACAGACGTCTTTTCATACCTGGGGCTCTTACTGGATGATCAAATAAAATGGGGGCCACTTAAACATAGAAAAAAGGGGGATTTGGCTCGGGTGAATGCGGCCATTTTTAATTTTGCTTCTAAACTAGGTAAGAGACCTATTGCCGCCTTGCTGAAAGTTTACCAAGCAGAAAGTGTAGCTCTAGCCTGTTATGGAAGCAAAATATGGGGGCATGTCTCTACAGATGCTTTACAGGTGGTTGAGAACACTTTTTTGAAGCGCCTGTTGGGTGTTCCGCGTGGTCTGTCTAATTTGGTGGTCCACGAGGAACTGGGGGTGTCCTACCTAAGTGATACCCTGGCACTTCGCCCCCTAACGTTTTGGCTAAACAGTTGGTTGAACAAAGAACTAACTCTTAGCCAGCTGATTTTAAAAGAGTGCATGACCCTTGACAACGCGCTCAGCATACCTTGGCTTAGATACATCAAGAACAGCTTTGAAAAGCTAGGGTGGGCTGATTTATTTACCAATCCCGAATCAATTACAAAAAAGGATGTGGGGATAACTAGGGAATCCTTCAACAGTTTAAGGAAATTGGAATGGGAAGAGCTGGAATTGCGGAAACCTAGCGTCCACAAATTTTTAATGTTAAAGACAATTCCATCAACTGAGCCTTATCTTCTGGGGTTTTTATCCACTTATGAGCGGTTTTTATTGACCAGGTTTCGCCTGGATCTTTTTCACCTCCTGCTTGCCATTCCCAGAGGGAGCAGTAGAGGCCAGTTGTTAGCACCCTGTGGCTGCGACGGAGAGTCTCCACAGGATTTGCTACATTTTATGTTTTTTTGTAAATTTTATGAGGTTTCCCGGAAGTACTTTTTAGTCCCCATTTTAAAGAAGATGAATTTTAAACAGGCTCGTCCAGCTCTCCTGTACCTCCAACTGCTGAAGGATGATTGTACTTTTTTTTATTGTTGGCTATCTGAAATCCACGGTGAAGTCCAGGGCTTGTCTTGACTAATAGTTACTTAGGATGAAGATTTTAGTCCTCACTGATGAGACAAATGTTTTTGAGGGTCAGGATAATTTTACAGGGTAGTGTAGATTAAAAGGGGACACTATCTGACCTTGAATTTTGCACTTTATTGTCAGAGATTGTTATGGGAGGTTGTGCTATGTATTTTAATTATGTTTTATTAGGCTTGTTATTTCATGGAATCATGTATCTTGATGTAATTTGGATGCTTTGCAACTTTTATGGTTTTATTTCTGTGAAACCGAATAAAGTTTAATTGAAATTGAAATTGAAAAAAAATAAAAAAGGATCGCTTTATTTAAAAACAATCACGGACAATCAATCAATCAGTACTCTTATAAAGTACAACTACTCACCCGTGAGGGTCTCAAGGCGCTGGGTGGTGAGGGGGCTGGGTCTGCGGTTCAGTCGATGAGCTAGGTCTTGAGTTCCCTCCTGAATTGCGGCAGCGATGGTGATTGTGTGAGGTGCAGAGACAGGGAGTTCCAGGCCTTCGCAGCAAGGTAGGAGAAAGATCTTTATCCAGCCGTGGTCTTGCAGATTCGTGGGATGGTGGCCAGGGCCAGTTGTGCGGAGCAGAGATGGTTGTCTGCTGACCCCAGCAGGCCACCATCCCGAGATTTTAGCGACTTCTTGTGGGTCGTAAATTGCGACCTACCTCATTAATAGTCATACCGGACTCCTCCCTCACCATGAACCGACAGATCAACGCCGTATCCTCCACATGCTTCAACACCCTCCGCATACTTCATAGATCTTCAAATGGATCCCCGCTGAATCCAGGAAGACCGTCACCCACGCACTCAGCACCAGCAGACTGGACTACTGGAACGCCCTCTATGCCGGAATCAACAAATCTCTACTCCACAAACTCCAGACTGTCCAGAACGCCACAGCCAGACTCGTCCTCAGCATCCAATGACAAGACAACATCACCCAGCACCTGCGAGACCTCCACTGGCTCCCCGTCGAAAAAAGAGTGACCTTCAAGCTGCTCACACACGCCTACAAAGCCCTCCACAACACATGACCCCAATACCTCAACAAACAAATCTCCTTCTACGCCCCCAAGAGAAACCTCTGCTCCTCTGATCTATCCTTGGCTGAAATCCCCTGCATCCACAAAGCCAGAACGGGAGGCAGATCCTCCTCCTACATCGCACCCAAGACCTGGATGGAACTCCCCCTCCGCATCAGACGAAGCCCCACATTGCAAGCATTCAGGAAGAGCCTCAAGACCTGGCTTTTCGAATGACCGAGCTGCCCGATACCCCCCCAGCACCTTGAGACCCTCACGGGTGAGTAGTGCGCTCTAAAAATCCCTGATTGATTGATTGATTAATATTCATGAGGTAGGTTGATATGCGACCCACGAGGAATCGCTAAATGAAACTCATGAAGTTTCATACATTAGGAATAGCGATTACCTAATTGCGATCGCAGATAATCGCAATTAGGTAATCACTATTTCCAATAATGATACCTATGGACCGGTATTTTGTACAGGAAGGGTACCCTTTCTCTACAAAACCTATGCTAGACTCGCGCACACACCCTAGTGCTATGGCGCTAAGATATGTGCATGGCGCTCCGCAGCTGAAATCAGCTCTGGCGCTAGGGAGAGGGGAGGAGAGAGCTATATCTTTGCGAATATGGCACTATCCTGCTCTCTCCCTGTCACACACAGCAGCGCAGCATTTTTAGCTGCTGTGCGTTCCGTGACAGCTGCGAGAATCTGGGCCTTGGTTTTGTGTCCCACACCTACCTATAAATAATGTTGTATTTATTTATTTTATTTATTTATTTAATGCATTTTTATATAGCGCGGACTTTACCCGAAGGTGTCAGAGCGCTGTACAATAGAATGAGTTACGTTATATGAGAAAAATGGTATAAAATAGAACGTTACAAAAATAAACAGGAGAGGTAGAGTAAAACCATATAGGCAATAACACAATATCAGACACAGCAATCAAGGGTGGGGAATGAACAAAAAGATGTTACAAATTTACAGTGATGAACTAGCTTCCTGGAGGGGTCTGAGAATGAGGGTATTAGTTCTGGAAGTGTCTTTGAAGGAGAAGAGATTTGAGGTCCGCTTTGAAAATCTGGATGGAGGTAGTGGCATAGAGCAATGGCGGAAGCGAGTTCCAGATTCTCACCGCATTACCTGAGAACGATTGAGCCATCGATCTTTCCTTTTTGAAGGAGGGGGGCTCAAGCAGAAACTTTACTGCATTCCGAGAAGGTCTCGAGCCTCCTGACATTTTCAGTTTATTCGCCAGGTAATGAGGGGAAGAAGTGTGCAAGGCTTTATGGGTGATGCAGGCAGTTTTATAAATGGATCTTGCCTCGATGGGAAGCCATCGAAGAGAAGACAGGATAGGAGTAATGTGGTCACTACGTTTGGATCCTGAAACAAAGCGAGCTGCTGAATGGAGGACGGATTTGAGGGGGGAGAGGTGAGATTTGGGTACGCCAGTCAGGAGAGAATTGCAGTAATCCAGTCTAGAGAGAACTAGCGATTGGACCAATGTTTTTAGGTCTTTCTCCGGGAAGAACCGACGGATCCCCCACAGAAGTCGCAGCTGGTAACGTGCGTTCTTAGCAATGGAGTTGATGTGGGAGATTAGGTTGAGTCTTTTGTCAAGTATGACACCTGAGGGATTTAGCGCTGTCGACAATGACGGGTTTATTGTTGAGTAAATTCAGCTGATCCATCCAGGATTGAACCGGAGGAGGGAGAGAGAGGTAGATAGGAGGAGGAATTCAGTTTTGGTGGGATTGAGAATGAGTTGGTGAACTAACATCCAGTTGTGAATAGAGTTGAGAGTAGAGTTGAGTAGTGAATTAGGCTCCCATGTGTGATGCATGCTCGGATGGTGAAAGGAGCCGTGTGTGGTATTCAGGCATCTTCAAAACGGATACATATTTGCATAACATAGATTTGATTGTTATATTCCATTCCTGTCTTGATTTCTTTGAAACGATTTAAAAAACAATGAGCTATCCTAACTCTTCGCACAAGATGGCGCTAAAAGACTATTAAATCGCAAACTTGCACGAGCTTTCCTTTTACTGAACATTGCCCAGTTACTGTTTTGCAGTTTAATAGTCGCCTATCAGGTTTTGGTCTTTCTCTCTGACCAACATAAACAATTATTATTTCGTAAGTTTCTCAAGAACACACACGTGGGTGTCCCTTTTCGATTAATAGTGACATCTGTCCAACTTTCCAGCGCTGAAACGGGGTTCTGGGATGATATGTATTGACGCTATATACATAACCCAATAGGTAAATAAATACATAATTACAGGATTTATGAGGCTCTTATTTTGTACAACTGTTGTGCCTAACCAAGAAAATACACACATAATCCAATCTCAGTTTTGAGAAACGACCCACGCAGTGCGTCCTTGACAAGCATCTCTTGCACGGTCTGGGGAGAACTTTCAGTCTAGTGCGATTCCTTAAACTGCACAGGATCTTCACGTTGTTTTAGTGTCTGAAATATTAGCCTTTGAATAAACGTCTGGCGAAACTGAAAAAGTGCAGGGGGGCGTATCTATTACACAATCACACAATAACTACGCGACTTCATTATTGCATCTGGTGTTTGTGTGGATAGAAATTCCACTAGTGTGGTGGAATTCTCTTGATCGTAGGGGTGGGTTTTTGGTATTTCTTGAGTGGGTTTACCTGTATATTTTTTTAAGCACCCATAAATAAGCTAATAGGTTCAGGCCCGTAGCCAGGGGTACATGTTTAGGGGGGCATGGCCCCAATGAATAACTACAGAAGGGTTTCGGTTTTCAATGTTTAACATTGGTTTGGTTACCCAAGGGGGGGATGCAGCAGGTCTCCCGTCCGTGTTAGTGACTCAACATGACACTAACCCATTTTACCACTTCGAGTGCCAGAATAAGCTTGGTGAGGCTATTAAAAGGGCTTGGCTCATCAGGACACCATTGTCATCATCAGGGCTTTAAGTGGGATGAAAAAACTGAGGGATCTCTCAATGGGCGTGGCCGATGTAATTAAGGGCGTGGCTTAAAAACACATAAGCTAAGAATCTGTGCTTAGCATAGTGTGCTGCCCGACTGGTGTTTTGCTGCTTCTGTCATTGCATCCAGATATATAATGCAACAAGTAACATTACACCTACAACAAGCCAGGGTTATTGGCTTTGTCAATGGTTGTTAGTCCAATAAGATAAATAAGCAACAAATATGGCTTCATTGTATATAATATTGAAAATGCTTCAGTTCTGAAATGATGAGACTGTGAAAGAACTATAACGAGTCTTTGAAGTTACATCAAAGGCAGTGAAGGGTGGTACCGCTGCAGAGTTAAAAAATATATATTTTCACCCTGAGGGTGAGGGCAAAATGGGGAGCCGGATAGGGACCCGTTTCAGCACCTGCTTTTTAGAACTGCTGGCGCTGAGCACCGGCAGGACCCCGCCCACTTAAAGCCCTGGTCATTATATTTAAAGATATTTAGCATCCAGAAATACAGCAAAACATAACAGCCTGTCTCTCCACCAATATTCTCAAACATCCGGAACTCAGGAACTTGCCATCAAGGTATATGTGACCCACTCTTGTGAGCCCAAGCTTACCTACTTGTAATATTATTGGCTTGGGCTCAAGTGTGGCCTGAATATGTAGGTTGCATTATTGTGGGATTTCTGTGGAGTACACCACGTCAGAGCCATAGTGTGCCGTCAATATATACCAAGCCCATATTGTACAATAGAGTGGCTTCATCTGTCCCGTGGCCCAAGTGTGCTTACTAAGTCACGTGGTGTTTAGGGGGATTACATCTGTTACCTCACTCTGTATGATCGCATGCAGGAGAGCTTTCCCAACCTCAAACCAATATACTGGGACACATAATAAAAGAGACCAATATCTGGGACTGGCATTCACCCCGTCTCATATGGAAATGTCAGTATGTTCCACCAAACTCTGGACTGCTTGCCTGCCCAGACCATCCTAGTCAGGGATGATCTAAGCCATTTGAGGAAGGCTAAAGGCAGTGCCACTGGGATGTTATAGAAGAAATAGAAAGTGGAGAGGTGTGGTGCAGCGGCCAGGGCAGCTGACTTCGGAGCACAGGGCTCACGTTCGTTCCCCGGCGGCAGCTCAGCTCAGCACCATGTGACTCTGGGCAATAGCTCACTTAATTTCCACGACTGCCCCCAGCGCCTTGAGACCCGTAAGGGTGAGTAGTTCACGCTTTACAAATACGGATTTGGATTTTAGATTTATAGAAAAGCTTGGGTACAAAACAATCAACTTAATGATGGATATCCTGCCAGTTATTGACAGCGGGAGCCTTATCCACCTTTCTATTTGCTTCTGTAATTTGATAAACACAGTGCGACAGTTTTTCCTTATGACCACCTCAGGACTTCTATGTAGCATAATCCTCAAATATCTAATTGAATTGTTTCTCCATAAGAGGGGATATTCAAGTCTGGGGCATGTTGTGCAAGGTACCTGACACGCCTCTGAATTTCAAGATATCCCAGATTAATTGGGAGATATTCTTGTCAAAATATATAACATAAAGCAAAATGTAATTGGCATAAAGGGGAAGCTAAGGTTTTATGTCCTGCCATATGTATTCCCTTGTCTACATGACATTACCTGAGGATACAGGCAGGGGTTCCATAACTATAGTGAACAGCAAAGGTGGGAGAGGGCACCCCTGCCTTTTGCCCTCTTGAGATCTGGAACATGGTCTTGAGGCCATTAACACTAACACTGGCAGTCAGGTCCGCATATAGCAACCTGATCCACTCAAGAGACCCTCTGCCTACCCTTAGATAGTCTGTGCTAGCTCTGCTAACCAGGGCCAGTGCTCTGATTAAAAGATATATGGTAATTAGGTGTAATCACAATTGGTACTGACAACCTACCTGTAAGCCCCTAGTATTTGGTAGGGCATGTAGGTTTAGATGCCCAGCAGATTTAATGCACTTAACTGTGCACTGCTGCGCTGCCTGCTGTCATTTTTGTAAGTCAGCCCTGCTTTGAGAGCTGCTCTTAAATCGAAATTATATGCAAATTCGACTTTGCATTTAAAGGTACTTCCAAAGTAGGTATGGTGTTTCTTTTGTGCACCGCTACGTGGAGGAAATGCCTCTTTTAAGACAAGCTGTTTTTGATAAAATACATAGTTTTTCTAAATATATTGGACAATTCTGTGTTGGGGGAGTTGGGGAATTTTACTTGGCTATTCTCAGAGCGTGTTTGCACGAGTTGGAAGTGCCCCGCTTATATTTGTTTGTATAACCTCCATTGGAGGGACATGCGCAGGGCTAGGTTAGCAAGCTAGTTGTTTTGCCATCAGTGAAATCCCCTATTTAGGCATGATTCAGGCATGGACACGCAGCGAGAGGATGGGTGTTTCTGTTGAGCACCGCTACGTAGAGGAATAGCCTCTTTTAAGACAATCTGGTTTTGATAAAATACATCGTTTTTTAAAATATGTTGGACAATTCTGTGTCAGGGGAATTTTTTTAAACAAACTTGGTTATTCTCAAAGTGTGGTTGCATGAGTTGCAAGTGCCCCGCTCGTGTTTGTTTGTACAACCTCCATCAGAGGGACACACGCAGGGCTCGGTTAGCGGGCTAGTTGTTTTGCATTAATGATACGCCCCTATTTAGGCATGATTGGGGCGCGAACGCGTTGCTGGCGCACCAAAGGCATGTCTAAGGCAAGCCCGTCTGCGCCCATCTGCACCCGAACTGGGCCAGGGACCAGGACCCCTGCCCAACCGGGGCAGGACTCCAAGGTCTTTTCAGCTGATCAACTGAAGGTGCTTCAGACGGCCTGTCTCGATACTTGTCGGGCATCCTTGGATCCATTGTAAAGCAGGCAAACATATCTTTTTTAAATTTCTCACTTAATCTGTGTGACAAATGCATGTAAACTGACTCAGGCAAGGTAACCCAGTTATAAATAGTAGAAGATAATAGGCCTGGCACTCCAAGCAACTGGATGGAAAGTAAGTTCCAATTTTTTTAGTATTAATGTGCGCTCGTTACCTAGTCATCAACAGTTCTTCTATAATTTTGTGATGGATCATACACCAGATGCTCTGTTTTTAACAGAGACATGGTTGCATGAGGTCTGTCTCCCAGATGCCATTGCAGCTTTGCCTTATAACTACTCCATAGTGAGGAGAGATAGGACAGGGAAACTGGGGGGGGGGGGGACATCGCAATGGTATACAAATATAGCTTTAATTGCTCTACTCAAGAACTCACAATTTCGAATTGCGAAGCAATGTTGTTTTGACTGGGACTCACACATAAGTTCACATTATCTGGTGCCTTAATGTACCATCCACCGGGTTACGCCTGGAACTGGTGAACAATGCTTCCAGACCTTCTTGTCCCTGCATATTTCAAAGTCTGCTAGCTTTGTACTATTTGGTGACTTGAACATTCATTTTGATGACAGCTCATGCTGTTTTGGACAGACCTTAATTGAACATCTCAAAGCCCTAGGCCTGGATCTGATCAATATGGCACCTACACATAAAGAAGGGCATTTTCTAGATCCAATTTTGGCCAACATATAATCGCTGGACTCAGCTCTCCTATACCTGTAATATGGTCGGACCATTATGTGGTACCTATTTCGGTCGACAAGGGCTATGGTCCGGCCAGAACAAGGGGCGGGACACAGATTAATACTAGGGCTTGGTCGAAACTGGACACAGTAGGCCTCAATAGCCAATTGAGGAACTTAGTGCCCAGCCTAAGCCAAGTGGCTGAGCTGGGCCAACCGAGGATTGATGACTGGTCATAGTTTTGCCTGCTAAAACAAGCCGCCCAATCAGAAGTCATCCTCAGGCCCCACAGTTCAGGGAGGCAATATGGGTGGAAAAATATTGATGCAAGGGCCTAGAGAGGTGCTGGAGACGGGCCTACAGTGAAGAGAGTAAGTACATTTATAAAAACACATTCAGAGCGTATCATGGTAACTGTTGAGCTGCCTGGGAGACTTTTTATTCAGAGCAAATTACTTCCACTCAGAACTGTCCGAAAACTCTCTTCAGAGTGGTCAAGGACCTCTCTGATCCCAGTAGGTTTTCATCAGCATCAATACTGTCCCAACCTCAATGTGAGGAGCTGGCACTTTTTTTGTTAAGAAGGTGTCAGATATTCAGAGCTGTCTAAAGAGAGGAAGAAAGGATGCGTCACCTCTTAGCATTATTGCGGGCTCTCCAGCCATTGGAGAATCCTCTGGATCAGATCTGTCTCAAGCGAGTCAAGAATTGAAAACCTTGGACTTACTGGACCTGCCTGGGTTTTTGGCATTATTGTCATCAATAGTGTCAGGCTCACCGAGAGACCCTCTTCCCCCAGCGAAGCTCAGCACCTTATATCCAGACATCCTTCAGCTGGTGGTGGGACTCCTTACTTCTTCCTTAATGAAGGGGCAGGTGCCACAGGCATGGAAACATGCCTTGGTTCGGCCTCTCCTGAAGAAACCTAGCTTGGACACCAACAACCGGGGCAACTATAGACCAGTCTCAATGCTTCCTATCATGGCTAAAATCACAGAGAAGTATGTCAACAGACAACTCTCCAGCTTCATTGAGGCCCAGGGCTCCCTACACCCTTTGCAGTCAGGGTTTAGGCGGGGAAACAGAAACTAATCCACCCTTCTAGGAGTCACAGAACATCTCAAAAGGCTCCTGGATTGAGGCAAGATGGCTGTGCTGATCCTTCTTGATCTCAGCGCGGCATTCAATACCGTGTCTCATGAGATTCTCCTAAAGAGACTGGCAGAGGTGGAACTCAGGTCATAGCCCTCTCCTGGATGACATCATTTTTAAAGGATTGCTCGTTTCAGGTGATCTCAGCCAGTACCTCCTCTGAGTGACACGCCCTTATTACAGGCGTTCCAAAAGGTACAGCCTTAAGTCCAGCACTGTTTAACATCTATGTGCCTCCATTGGTGGACTTAGTAGATAGTTGTGGACTCAGTTTATTTTCATGTGCAGATGACACGCAGATTATTTTCTCTCTGTGATTTGCCCAGAATTACAACTCTGCAGCACTAAACTCCTGCATGGTGCCTGGTTGCGGGGTGGATGAACAACTATTCACTTAAATTAAACGGATATAAGACCGAGGTACTGGTACTGGGAAAGGATCCGTGAAGGTGGGGTCCCCAATATTGGCTGAAAACCCTGGGTCCCCTGCTGGAGCCAGTTACCAAGGTTAAGAACCTTGGAGTCATGATCGACAAAGAGCTTACCATGAGACTGCAGGTGTCGAAGGTGGCTGCCACCTGTTTTGTCGTCCTGAAATGGCTGCAGAAGATCATCTGGCTTCTGCCTTTCTCCGCTCAAAAGACGGTAATCCATGCACTTATTATATCAAAACTGGATTACGGTACAATGCTTTATCTGGGGGCATATCAAGCCTGCATCAGATGATTACAAGTGGTCCAGAATTCGGCAGCCAGAATGTTATACAAACTTCCGAAAAGCGCTTCTGATCCAGCGGTGTACTAGCAACAGGTACTCAACTACCATATACTCACTTGGGCCCATATAACTCTCACACAAATTCCAAGTAGACCGCTGGGTTATAGTTTATAGATTTCATAATTTTCAGGATTAGTTATTACTTATTCCTAACTAACCCTTCAACTGATCAAAAAGTTCTTTCCTCTGGTCGATGGACCATTAGTTGAACTAATTGATGGTGATAATTAACATAACTTCTATACCATACTTTAATTAATAAAATAATCACAGACTCGGGAAGTTTTAAAACCTTTATCTAAGTTTGTAAAAGTGAACCATCTCTAAGTTTCAGTACAAACACCCTCATCTCAAGAGTGCCAACTCAATCATAATTCAAATATCACAATCTTACACAATAATAAGCTTCAGAAATAAGAGGATAGAGAGAAAAGATCATCTAGTCACTCAACGATTTATATTTAGCAAAGATGGTGTGAGGACCAACCCCTGGCCAAAGGGCTGGTAAGGGTCCCCCAGGACAGATCAGGAGACAAAGGCTTCAGGACAGGAATCAGGACAGGATACTCGACCTTTCTAAGATATCGCCAGCTGCGTCACACCCCTCTCTGATACTCTCTTCCTCCTCGTGGTTCTTCCGCAATCTTCTTTCTAACATCCCTCTCTGATACTCTCTTCCTCCTCGTGGTTCTTCCGCAATCTTCTTTCTAACCCAATTAACTAAATTAGGATTTTCTGCATTCGATTCTTCATTAGCGATTCTTCAGCGTCTCAGCACCACCCACAGCACCAACAGCATCATCTCTCTGTGCGCTTCTCTCCCGTCAAATCTAATCTAATTAACTAAAAACTACCTCAATTATACTTTTCGGTATTCATGTACCACCCATTAATGTTTCAGTTGCGTAAAATACTAACTCTGATTGGTCAGGCAAGGGGGGGATGATCATCACACCATGCTTGCACATCATTTATTACATTAAACTATTGTTTCAAATCCCTCCCCATAAACTTTATTAATTTGCTTCCGTTCCCATCCATCTACAAACTTTATTATCAACATTGTTTCAGTCTTTTGAGTAAAATGTCTTCATATGAACTCTTCACCCTCATGTTCTCAGGGCACATCTTCGTTGACCTTGGACGCGTGACAAGCTCTTACTCGTCCTTGTTCTGTCTTTCCATTCTGCGCAAGCGTATGGTCCATTCAGTCTGCTCAATTCAGACAAGCATGAAAGGCCCAAATGTACACTAATAATAAAGTCAAAAGAAAAGATGTTATTCTCAAATATAAATGGTTTCACTGTATACCACCACCCTCTACTCTAACCCACTTTGATTATTAATACCCTTTCTGCATTTGCGTTAGTACAAATTCATTTTCTATTTCAGCTAAGCAGATGCCATGCATGTGATCTTTTAAGGCGCCATATTTGTTACTTCTGCGCAAACGCCAGAATTTTCCCTCCAAGCATAGAATCATCATACTACGTAGATGCAGTAGACACATGCGCAATAAAGATCCCTTGTTAGAGCGCTCTTTAGTCCTTCGTTTATGTTATTGCGGTTAGGAAATACATACGCAAGCTTCGCTCTCTCCCGCGTATTATGTAGAACGTGTATTATTAATCACAAAACACATAGTTAGTAATTTCGTTAATGGTTTAAACGAGAGGATTGTTTCCGAGCAAGTCTCATTTACGAGTCCTTGCTCCATCAATCCCTTCTCTGATGGCATTTTAAGCCATCTCAAAATTACCCATCCCATTCCAGATACCAATTTAGCGTATCTCAGTTTTCTATTTCTTTTCATTAGTCATTTCGTTTCCCTCTAAGTCCTTCATCTTTTTGTATAATCGCCCTTTCATTTCTTCAAGTTGTATTTCATCATACTTTCTTTTCCGTATCTTTCCCTTTCCTCCCCTTCCAAAGTGTACCTTTCCTTTCCTTCCTCTTCTACAACACTTGTATGTAATCGTTATTATCATTATTATTACTACTATCATAACTAGTGGTATTATTATCTTGCCTAGAAAACTCTTCCCCAAATCAGTAAACCATTTCCCTATTGATGTTATACTTTTTGTTAGTTTTCCCCACACATTGTCAACCTCCAGTTGGGTTAAATCTTTATGCATTCTCGTAATATTCTCAATATATCCTTTAATCTCTCTACTTTTGTCCGGAATATAAGTGCAGCAGTGTTGGATTTTCAACATGCCACAGACTCCACCTTCTTTTGCTAATAATATGTCCAAAGCAAGACGGTTTTGTAAAACCATAGACCTAATTGCAACCATTTCCATGTTAATCATTAAAAATCCTCCTGCAGTATCTGTAGAAAGACGATCAACTATGGTTGATAATTTACAAATTTTCTGTGAATTTAGAATGACTCCAACTGAGGGTATTAATGCACTAAATATGTCCCCCACTATTTCAGAAAAACTAGCTCTTCTCTTATGTGTTAGTTGGTTAGGCTTTTCATTGATTCCATTAATTCTGTCCACATGGAAAATTTTTGGAAACACTATTCCAAAATAACAGCTTCCATACCATCTTTCAGGTAATCTGTAATAAGCATTGTTCCCACAAATATAATAGATTCCTGGAAATACAGGATCATTTCCCCCTTTTAGTCCCCATCCTCCTAAAATTAGGAAGTTGTGTTCACATTTACTGGAACCAATTAAATTATTATTATAATCTGTCTTTAATCTATGGAGGCAGAATTTCCCCTTTTTCACAAAATTCAGGGACATCGCAGCATGAGCCTTGCCCTTTGCATATAATCCCTCTCTTTCAGTCCATGGAGGTACATAGGACTTCTGTTCAGCAGCTTTCTTTGTTAAATCCTGTCTCCTTTCTTCTACTAAATTTAAAAATTCCTTCTCTTCTTCCCTTAATGTATATGTTAGATTGTCTTTGTGTGCCTGAACTAAATCTATTGAACTCATTGTTAAGAAAAATTCCCCCATAAACTGTGCATTTTTGTTACTAACTACTGGATTCATATTCTTTCTTATGGGGAATTCTGAAAATACTACATCTATATTTGAATAAAAATACTGACGTTTTCCTAATCTATAAAATAAACTTGAGAAAACACTACATGATATCCATATGTTAAAGGTATATGATGATATGTCACTCCTTCTGATACTGATGAAGGTAACTTCATACAAACATAACAATTACTAATTTCCATTGTACTAACATATTGAAATAATAATTTGACAAACACATTTGATGACGTGTTATAATTTGATTCATTATGATAATTTGCCTCATCAAAACTTCTACTCCTATTCCTATTTTAACTTCCTTTTCTCTAACTATTCTATCATTAGTATCTGTGTTATTTTTGTCAGTTGTCTTTATTAACAAAGGTACTCTCTATTGTTAGGAATAACCATACTAACATTACTAACAAAATGCTACAAAAACAAAATCTAAAACATTTTCTTTTTAATCCTTGCTTTGATCTTTCGGCAACTCTTTCATCTGCCATTTTCTCTGAGAGAAATTCTACTGCTTCTTTTCTTTCTTTTGTCAGTTAAAATGTTCTCTCTTTATCTTTAAGGAGGCCTCAATTTGCTTTCATCAATCTGTGCAACATGAACTTCCTCAGTCTCCTCACTTAAATCTAAGTTTTCGAATTCTTCTAGTATTACATAGGTCCACTCAGGAACCTTATATCTTCTATTCAAATTCCTCAACCTTGGGCTTCTTCGTATTATTTTTGCTAAAGTTTGCTTAGACTGTGTTTGACTCGTGATTTCATTTACTTGTTCTGGCCTCTTTTCTTGTCTTCTCAAGTAATATTTTAATTGTTTTACTCGAGACGGCCAATTATCTCCCTTTCTGACTCTTTTAACCTGTACTGCACTTTCACCTTCTTTATCCTTTCTTAGAGTTCTTTTATTTTCACGTATCTTAGGCACAATCTGTCCTTGTTCTCTGCATTCTGTATTTGCACTTTCTTCTATTTCCACCTGCTCAGGTCTTGTTGCACTTTGTTCACTTTCTTCTTCCTGAGCTTGTTCTTCTAGATCTATCTGGCCTTGTTCAGGTCTTACCTCAAATTGTTCTTTTTCTGCCTGAACTTGTTCTTCTAACACTATCTGGTCCTGTTCAGGTCTTATTTCAAACCTCTCTTCTTCTGCCTGAACGTGTTCTTCTAATTTTCACTCCTCAGGTTCTTTAAAGTCTTTGTTTGTTTCCACCTGAGTATGTTCTTCTTCCCCTGTCTCTTCCTGTCTACTTTCTTGTCTTTTCAGCTCTGTTGTTCTTCTTGTTTCAATGGCCTCATCCAATATTTCAATTTCTGGTATCCAACCCTCCTGACTCATACTTGGTTGTTCGTCATATGGTTGTATTTCAGAATCTATTACTCTAGATTCTTCATTCTCACAGTTCACAACTTCTGATGACTCAACCTGTTCAGTCAGTGGTTGCTCTTGCTGATCTGATGGGCTCGGTACTCTTCTGGTATGGCTAGCGTGAATCCAATTGGGCAAACCTGCACACTTCACTGCTGTGGTAGTGACTAGTATGACTTGACGTGGTTTGTCCCACCTCGGTGCTAGGCACGACTTTCTTGTGTGTTTCTTCACTAACACCCAGTCTCCAGGATTCAAATCATGCGCTTGGTCTGGCTGTCTTTCGACTGCGTCTTCTCCAACCTGATGAGAGACAGAACGCACCATTTCAGCCAATCCTTTGCAATAGTCCAATACCAGATCATCAGTTATATTCATCAATTTATTTCCAGGAAAAAAGGCCTGTCTCATTGCCCTTCCCATGAGTACCTCAGGAGGACTCATTCCTGTTTTCTTATCTGGGATGCTTCTGAGACCCATCAGCACAAGAGTTAGTGCATCTGGCCATTTCAGCATTGTGGATGCACATACTTTCCCTAGCCTTGACTTGATTGTGCCATTTAATTGCTCAACTATTCCAGAAGCCTCTGGGCGATAAGCACAGTGCAGTTTTTGTTCAATGTTAAATGCAGCACAGATTAATCGAATTATTTCATTATTAAAATGAGGTCCTCTATCTGATTCCAAAGTGACTGGAAAACCAAAATGAGGAATCAATTCCCTCAACAGTAATTTAGCAACTGTAAGACTGTCATTTCTTCGAGTAGGATACGCCTCTACCCACCTTGAGAAGAGACATACTATGACAAGTACATATTTTAGTCCATTACTAGGGGGCAACTCAATGAAATCTAGCTGCAACCTGGTGAATGGTCCTTCTGCCTTTCCAATTTTTCCCCAGCTGACCACTGTCTTTCTACCTGGATTTTGCTGCTGACAAATTAAACATCTTTGGCAAAGGCTCTCTGCGATTACCCTGAACTTTGGATTATACCAACTTTGTCTGAATGATCTAATCATTGAATCTCTCCTTATGTGTGTTGCTCCATGGTATACCCTTGCCATTTTTGAAAGCAAACAGTCTGGCATGACTGGTCTTCCATCTAAGTACACCCATACCTCATCTTCTGGTCTCTTTGTACAGGCTGCTTTTATCCAAATTTATTTTTCTTTTTCTTCAACCTCTTCCTGTAATTGTCTAATTTCATCCCATGTTTCTGGTACTGAGAAAAACATAAGTTGGAATCTGGCTTCACCCACTTCAATTTTTCTGTTGATCGCTACTGTGTTTCTTGCACAGAATTGAGCAACTTGATCTGCATATCTATTTCCAGCTGCCACATAGTCATTTCCTGACTGATGTGTGGCACATTTCACAACTGCTATTTCTTTTGGCAATTGTAGTGCCTCTAGCAGATCTTTCACATTTTTGCTGTTTCTTATAGGAGATCCTGAGGAAGTCAGAAATCCCCTTTGCATCCAAAGTTGGCCAAAATCATGCACAACCCCGAACCCGTAGTGGCTGTCTGTAAATATGGTTACTCTCCAATTTTTCCCCTTTTTACAAGCCGTAGTCAAAGCTATTAACTCGGCTACTTGTGCAGATTTGACTCCAGGTAAACAGGATGCTTCAATTACCCCAGATATTTTACAAACAGCATATGCAGCACTTAATCCTCCCTCTTGTGTCCTGAGACAGGACCCGTCAACAAATAATTCATGATCAGCTTCTTTTAGGGGTGTCTCTCTAATATCTGGTCTTGGTTTTGTGCAAAATTCAGTCACGTCCAAACAATCATGCTCACTTTCATCCTTTACCTCTTCATTACATGGGTCTGGTAATAAGGTAGCTGGGTTTAAAATTGTACACCTTATTACTGTCACATTTTCAGCTCCCAAAATTACTCTTTCATACTTAGTCAATCGACTAGGGGTAAGATGTTGTGTTCTTGTTCTTGTCAAAAGGATTTCAACTGAATGTGGGACGTAAACCTTTACTGTATGTCCCATTACAATCGACTCACTTTGTTCCAGACTCATACAGGTAGCAGCTACTGCTTTTAAACAGCCAGGTAATGCTGAAGCCACTGGGTCCAATGTGGCTGAAAAATATGCCACTGGACGTCTGCTCAGTCCATGTCTCTGTGTTAAAACTGAAAGTGCACAATTTTCTCTCTCACAACAGAACAATGCAAATTCCTTTGAATAATCAGGCATGCCTAGGGCAGGAGCTTCACACAAACAATTTCGCAATTTCACAAAAGCCTCTATGCATTCATCATTCCAATCAATCGGGTCTTTTGCTCTTTTCCTGGTCATTTGAATCAATGGTTTGGCTAACATGGAAAAACTATTAATCCATTGCCTGCAGTATCCAACCACTCCTAAAAACATTCTCATTTCTCTTTGTGTCTGTGGTAACTGCATTTCTTTGATTATTTTTATTCTTTCCGGTGTAACTTTCCTAACTCCTCTTTCTATTTTATGCCCTAAATATTTGACTTCTTGCCGACAGAATTGTAATTTTTCTGGAGACACTAAGGGGCCGATTCCGATCTCGGTCGGAGGCGCACCCAATACCATTCGGTCGGGAAAAAAGCCATGCGAAAGCCAGTTTCCCGACCGATCCGTACAGCACACCCGAACGAGCAAGTACGATGCGCACAACAGCAAAAATTCGGCCGAGCCGTACTCACCCAAACCAGGTCCTGTTCTCCGACCGAGGCGAATCCGGAAACGCCGAATCGAGTCGCACGGAAGGGAAAATGCAGCCCCGTCCGGCCGGACAAGTACGATGCGCTTCCCGTACGCGCCGAACCCGTCGCTACGCACGGCACGTCAAAGCATCCGGGAGAGGCGCACATAAGCTCCAAATCGCGCCACAACACGATCCACGGCTACGAGGCGAACACGGCACCGGCGAGGACGACGCTGAAGCGACGAGGACGAGCGAAGCGGCGAGGACGACGCGAAGCAACGAGAAGGACGAACGACACGAACCAACCATGAATCCCTTCGTCCCGATCATACCAATATTCTACATCTACTACCGGAACAGGCACGGACGCGTACGGCGCAGAAGGTAAGTCAGACACCAACCACAAAACACATACAACACGTACACGACACATCACACACATACACGGGGAATCTGAATATACTTACACCAGCAACAGCAGCACCATAGGGGCGGGATGCCCATCACCAATGCCACATATGCACACAGGGGCCTGAATGCGCGCCACCACCCCAACCCAGAGGGGCTGGATGCCTACCACTACTACCACCCTTAGCCAGGGGGCAGGATGCCTACCACTACTACCACCCTTAGCCAGGGGGCAGGATGCCCACCACTACTACCACCCTCACCCACGGGGGGCAGGATGCCTACCACTACTACCACCCTCACCCAGGGGGCAGGATGCCTACCACTACTACCACCCTTAGCCAGGGGGCAGGATGCCCACCACTACTACCACCCTCACCCACGGGGGGCAGGATGCCTACCACTACTACCACCCTTAGCCAGGGGGCAGGATGCCCACCACTACTACCACCCTTAGCCAGGGGGCAGGATGCCCACCACTACTACCACCCTCACCCACGGGGGCAGGATGCCTACCACTACTACCACCCTCACCCAGGGGGGCAGGATGCCTACCACTACTACCACCCTTAGCCAGGGGGCAGGATGCCCACCACTACTACCACCCTTAGCCAGGGGGCAGGATGCCCACCACTACTACCACCCTCACCCACGGGGGCAGGATGCCTACCACTACTACCACCCTCACCCAGGGGGCAGGATGCCCACCACTACTACCACCCTTAGCCAGGGGGCAGGATGCCCACCACTACTACCACCCTCACCCACGGGGGCAGGATGCCTACCACTACTACCACCCTCAGCCAGGGGGCTGGATGCCTACCACTACTACCACCCCCACTCATAGGATGGACAATGCATGACACAACAAGCACACCACAACCTAGGGAATGCAAGATTAAGACATCCCCCACCACCATGACAAGCGTGTGTAGGCTGTGTCAAATGCCTACAACACCGAACATGACTTTCAACATACAATGTGACCCCCTAGCACATGTGCCACACATATATGTGTGTGGCACCCACAATGCTAAGCAGCCCATGACCATTGTGGCAATGGGGCCTAAACCCCCATCATCACAGTGACCAAAAGGTAAGTGTGGGGTCCATAGCTGAAGCACATTTTGACCATTGTGGCAATGGGGTCTAAACCCCCATCATCACAGTGACCAAAAGGCAAGTGTGGGGTCCATAGCTGAAGCACATTTTGACCATTGTGGCAATGGGGTCTAAACCCCCATCATCACAGTGACCAAAAGGCAAGTGTGGGGTCCATAGCTGAAGCACATTTTGACCATTGTGGCAATGGGGTCTACACCCTCATCATCACAGTGACCAAAAGGTAATTGTTGACAAAGAAAGAGCTGCAACTGCCAAACTGCATGGATCATTCCTGGTCACAGAACCAAAAACTCATCCGTGGCAAAGTAGTGTATGTGTCCCATTGCAACATAAATTGGGGGAGCCAAATACTGCAGTGCAAATGAAACATTCCTTTGGCCATGTGCAGACAAACAACACCCATGGGGGCTGAGACCGTCAACAGTCATCAATGACACAATGACAGAAGTGACCATCAGAATGCAGAACCACATATTTGCACCAATGGGCACACAAATGCAGATACCCTGTGGAGACAGCAGATGTGAGGTGAACAGATACCATACCATGGCAGCAATGGGACACACAAACCATGATCACTGTGCTGACCGATGACCTAGGAGTCCCAGGGACAGCAGGGGAAACACACCAAACAACATACAGCCAATGGCACACCCAAGATATGCCAATGCAGTGGTGCAGATGCACAAACACAAACAGGCAGACCAACACTGTCATCATACACAGCAGGTGAGGGGTGGGGGTGCCAGTGTCCCCAGGCAACCACACAACACATGAGGAGAGCTGAATACCAATCATACAGATGTGCATACACTGCCACACTAAGGTAACTCATGGATCCAAATCCCTATGTGGGCAAGCAGGCATTGTCAGGTGAGAGGGAGCACAAAACACACATGTCACACAGGCACGTAGGAACAACAACTGACACAGCAAGTCACAGACACACCACAGCACCACCCCCAGGGCCCCCACAATGTGGTGACCCTGGGCTGAATAAAAATACCACTGTGATGACAAAGCTAAATGTCGTTCACACTGTGAACCACAGTCAGGTGTCCTGAGCAACAAACTACCATCACACCTACACAAGCACAAATCAATCAGCATGGCCAGTAAGCCAAGGCCAACATGGAGGCAGGGGCCTAGCCGGGCAACAACTCTCATCTGCACACACTCAACACCACACCCCTCGACCTCCAACAATGTGCAGCAGTGAAGTACACATGCACTGGTGACATTGCACATGCACCCATGACTATTCCAGGGTGGTGGGTGGGAACCAAGGTGTAGAAACACATCACACATGGACACTCAACAAGACTCCTGAATGTCTGACACACTGCACACTACGCTGTACATGGACATGACGGCAATACCACACCGACCAATGGGATCCCAGCCACAGTCACACACCAATGAAGAAGCCAAGGTCACCCACAAAGAACACACATAGACAACAACCAACATTGCAGCCCGGACCCTGAGGAGTGCCAGCAGTCACACACACAACGTGTCACAATCACTGAAAGATAACACAAACTGGAAATCACATGACAGGGGCAAACAACAAGTGCCAAGGGGAAACCTGACTGTGACCCATCTGCGTCTGCACACAAACTCAGCCCTGACAGCAAACACACCTATGGGTGACACCCTGATGACCAGTAATGTGCCATGCACCCACATCACAGAGAACACAGGGAGAAGAATTTGGGGGAACATAGCTCAAGTCAGCAAGCATCACAAACAGGTACAACACTAGGGATCACAGCATGCGCAGATGAATGAAAGTGAACACACAGACATGCACATACAACACACACCTTGGGCGCAGGCAATGTCACACGTGTACACACTGCCATGAGGGGACTCCACTCCTGTGTGAGGAAAGCTGTGCCATATGTTGCCTCAGTAGGGCCCCATCATGTCAGCTGAGCACTTGGTCACACAATCAACAATTAGCACCAAATGAGGGCTCCCATCACATCAGCCTGGTCATGGATGTGCCAACGGAATCATCAGCACAGATCCAACACACTTGTATAGCAATGTTGCACTGACTACACGGATGAGTCCCTCCCCATTGATGCCCAAACCTGCATGTCCACTGGAGATGGCAACACGGTCAGGGAAGTAGACAAATGCAACGATGGCAGGCACAACAGATGTGCAGGGGTGGAAGCCACAGATATGAAATTGCCAATGTAAGTAGGAAACCCATTGCCAAATACTGAACACATGACACCCTCAGATGCTGCTATTGATGACATGGATACACCACATGATAGGACACATTCCCCCTGGACCACATGGGTTCCTGCACAGTAACACTTCATAATCATGATACCAGATATCACCATCACTGCAGCAAGGGCATGGTTAGCTGCACCAACAACATGTACATCTGAAACATGAGCACTAGAGAAAAGAAAGTTGCTTTATTCAGCATATGTGTTGTTTGATAACGACGTCCAGAAGAAATTAGAGCAAAGGCCAATGGCCAGTCCATTGTCAAAGTTCAAACAGGGTGACACTGGCAGATGTCACCCTACGCATGCCTGCACAAAACCAGGGACAATCCACTAGGAGGGGCAACCGGGGGGCAGGCCAGGCACCGCAGGGACAGGATCAGGGCTCACCAGGGGGAGTCAGGGAAGGGGTGGTGGGTGCTGGAGAGCCACTGACAACTGCAGTGGAGGTGTCTGACATGGTGTGTGCCGGCACAACTGGGGGGCATGACTCAGATGTCGTGGGTGCCGGCACAACTGCAGTGGACCCTGCAGATGGGGTGGACAGGTCCGCCACTGCAGTGCCCAAGTCAGACAGGGCGGTAGTGGACTCCACTGCAGTGCCTACCTCCAGGGGAGGAGAATGGGGAACAGGCAAGGTGGGTTGGACAGAGGGGAGGACACCCTCACCACATCAGTGGCACAGACAAGCGCAGCGGGGGTGTGGTGCTGGGAGAGCAAGTGGCAGGGGGAGAAGGCCGGAGCATCTTGGGGATGGTATATCTGTGGGTGGGGGAACCTGGGGCAGGGTGTGGTGGGGGCACCTGTGCAGTGGGGGCCTGAGGGATGGAGGACGGAGACCTTGTGCCTGAGCTGCAGGGCGGTGGCGGGGTCTTGCTCTTACCACTCCGGGGGGACTTGCGGGTGGGGGCCTCAGTCCGTCTGCGCCTGGGGAGGGTGTCCGGGGGCGAGGGGCACTCTGCTCCGTGTGGGTGGGCTTCCTCTTCCCCCGGGATGCTGGAGCAGCTTCATCGGTGGGGAAGAGGCCGAGGTCACAGAGGAAGAGCTGCTGTGACTTTGGGGTTGCATGTGAGGCAAGGGAGGGTGCTTTGGAGGGAGAGGGAACTGAGGACTGCGCAGTGCATGTGGATGCGTGTGTGTGTTCCAGGGCCCCATCCCCTGTGAGTCTGGCTTCAGTCCCCTGAATGTGCGTGCGTGTGCGTTTTGTCATTGGCGTGTGTGTCAGTGTGCTGGATGTGTGTGTGCTGGTGTGTGCCTGTGCCGGTGTGTGTGTGCTTGGGACGGGTAAGGTGCTGGGGAGTGTGGATGGAGCAGAGGCAGGAGGGGTGAGGGACCGTTTGAGGAGGGACACTGCTGCCGTCAGGGAGGAGTCCATGGACCTATTGCCCCTCTGTAGGTCAGACATGCCCGATGAGATGCCCTCCATGAACGACACCAGCTGAGTCAACAGCGCGGTGTGCGCATGGAGGACACTCAGCATGGCTGTCTGCCCTACATGGAGCTGGCGAAGGAGGTACACAGACTCCTCACTCAGGGCAGCAGGGGACACAGGGGCAGGGGGTGCGGTGCCTGGCCCAAAGGAAACACGCTCCCGGACATGGGAGCCTCCACGGACCTGGGGAATGGGAGCCGATGGGAGGGCGGTGGTGGTGCTGGTGGTGGCGGGGACAGCAACACTAGCTGGGGTGTGGTGGCTGCTGACACCCGCCTCCACAAGGGAGTCATCCTCCGAGTTGCTCTGGTCCTCAGCTGAGGTGGATGCTGCTGAGGACTCCTCGGTGTGGCTCCCCTCGCCCTCCGTGCCACTGGGTCCCTCCGACCACTCCTCGGCTGCTGACCCAGTCTGGCTCTCCGGCTCCTCCTGGTCCGTGGAGCTGTCCCCTTCCGTGGCCGTGGATGTATCTGCAAACAATGGGGATACAGACAGACATCAGTCACCTGCACATAACGCACACACCACTGTGAGCACAGCACATCACAGAGCAAGCCCTGGCATCATCAGTTGTACATTGCTAAAAGTGCCCTAACTGAACAGGAGAAGTCAATTGTCAGTCTGATGCCAAGCATGGCACTCACATCCCACATGGCCTTGCACCCATCTGTCTGGTGTCTGTTGGATTGCAACACCCCAGTGTTGACACATGCACCAAGTACACAGTAGTTGGACAGTGCAGAGGACACGGTGTGGACACATCACAGCTCTTGCCACTGAGTCAGTACAGGTTTCCGGATGAAAGGGATGCCCAGAGTCAAATAGGAAATGCATGTGATGCATACCAGCGACAGACACCATGATGCACCCATGTCCTGATAGCCAGCGCCACTATGGTGTGCATGTAGCACATGTCACTCCCCTGCAGGCTCACCAATCAGTAGACACATGCCATGGCGGAGGCATGCCTGCAAAGTCATACATCACTGTCTCAGTGATGTATGGCTTTGCAGCCAGACAACAACACTCTGCACTGTGTCACAATAGTAGGTCATGGGGAATGCAAGTCCTGGAGCTGCACAAGTGCACATGTACATCCCCCCACAACACATCCTCTTAACCCTCATCTGTCCAGGTCATACCTATTGGACATATGGGAGACCTGTGACACTACCCTCTGAACCTGAGCCCCTCACACTCTGCTGTGCATGGGGAACAGCTGCCTGAACTTCACATTTACATGCCCCAGTCTGCATGGGCAGCTGATCAGACACCTATGTGTCACACAAGTATCGTCTCCTATGGTCACATCTCCAGTGGCATGCTGAGCCCCTACCAAGAAACTCCACAGCAGTCCTGGCGACTAATCTACAGCACACTGACACAGAGGCAGACACCTGAGGGGTCAAATCACTGTGCACAATGTGTCCGCTGATACACGGGAGTGGGAGTACAGAGTGTATTGTATGGCCTGGAGTAGGCATGACTGTCCAGCCCCACATGAATGAGGGATGAGCCCTGGACTGTAGGCAGCTGGCTAAGTATGTGTGACACACGTCATATACATACTCCTGGGGCCCAAACATTGTTCCCACCCGCAGCATGGGTGTGTGCCAGATACCCCAGCCACATGTGGTGGATCAGCTCAGCAATTGGACCACAGATCAAAGTAACACGCTGAATACATGTCAGAATACAGGCATTGTGTAAGCAATGGACCCACCCATGATGCCCACCACAGAGTCAGGGAAACAGATGCTGTCTCCCACCTTGAGTCAAGCAAACTGCAAGGACACAGTCCTAAGTGACAGAATTCCCTGCATGTAAGGGCCACACCTGGGTATCAGATGAGGAGTGGGCAGTGCACAATAGAGGGACATGGCTCCTGGACAACATGACTGCTGTACTGTGGCAGTTTAACCAGGCCCGAGGAGGGCACATAGCATGTTAGACAGAGTACACAGTGCAGTCTTTGACTCACCCCCTCCTTGCTGCTCTCTGGCCTTCAGCTGCCCATCCAGGTCTGGAAAGACCACCGCCAGGATCCTGAGCATGTGGGGGTCAGGGTCCGTGTTCCGCCCCTCCTGCGAGGAGGCGACAGCTTCAGCTGGACCCGTGCAATCCTCCGGGTCCAGCCCCGAAGGTCCTGCCACCTCTTTTGGCAGTTGCGGATCCGGCGCTTGTAGACCCCCACGGACCGGACAGCCCGGACGATGTCCTTCCATATCTCATGCTTCCGATGGGCAGAAGCCTGTCAGGATGACAAAGTGATAAGGCCATTACTACACATGCAACATATCCGTGCATGACACAGTTGCATATACATGTCGCAATCACAGGGGCACATGGTGTACACAGGCAGTGCACGGCTGCCCATGGACAGTTTTCCAGAAGTCACTACATGGTATCATTGCATGGGGAGTAAAACCCTGTTCAGAAGCACTGTCACTGCACCATACCTGTCCAGTGCAAGTCACCACACACTATGGGGGGTGACAACTACTCAGTGAGCCTGCTAGCCAGTGGCGTGCTGACTCTCAGCCTTGCTAGTCAGACAAAATGCACATTCAGAAAGGCAGTGCACAGAACACTCACCTGCTCCCCTGGTGTCCCATACAGCTTGCTGTACTGTGGAAGTAGGCTGTCCAGCAGGGCCTGGTTCTCCTCAAGGCTGAAGGCTGGGGCTCTCTCCACAGTACGTGCCATTGCAGGGTCCAGAGGGGCAGAGACAGCAGCAGTGCAGTGGCAGATGTCGTCCTGGAGCATGTAGTGCAGGCAAGTGGGCTCTCAGGGGAACAGGCAGCAATATATATGTGCTGGAGAGGCAGATACTGTCCCTTGTGTCCAAAGTGATAGGTCCAAGTCGTTTGCATCTTCTGAATCTGGCCAATCCATGGAATAGCAGCACCAAAACACGCCCACAGCATCCTTCAAAACTTCAACTTCATGACATACATGATTTTGCAACATTGTTGTGGGTGACCAACTGATTTTCCAGCAACCGACTCGTTCGAAATTCGAAAACGCGTCCGTTGCCAGGCAAGCCCATTGTCAATGGGTGCGCACCGATCGGTCCATTGCGGTACAACGCGCACAGGGTACAACGCGTACCCGCACACATTGAATGCAATGGGCCGGCCGGAGGCACCGATCGGTCCATTGCAGTTCAACGCGCACAGGGGTACAACGCGTACCCGCACACATTGAAAGCAATGGGCCGGCCGGAGGCACCGATCGGTCCATTGCAGTTCAACGCGCACAGGGGTATAACGCGTACCGCGCACATTGAATGCAATGGGCCGGCCGGGAGGCACCGATCGGTCCATTGCAGTTCAACGCGCACAGAGGTACAACGCGTACCCGCACACATTGAAAGCACCGATTGGTCCATTGCAGTTCAACGCGCACAGGGGTACAACGCGTACCCGCACACATTGAAAGCAATGGGCCGGCCGGAGGCACCGATCGGTCCATTGCAGTTCAACGCGCACAGGGGTACAACGCGTACCCGCACACATTGAATGCAATGGGCCGGCCGGAGGCACCGATCGGTCCATTGCGGTTCAACGCGCACAGGGGTACAACGCGTACCCGCACACATTGAAAGCAATGGGCCGGCCGGAGGCACCGATCGGTCCATTGCGGTACAACGCGCACAGGGGTACAACGCGTACCCGCACACATTGAAAGCAATGGGGGCACCGATCGGTCCATTGCGGTACAACGCGCACAGGGGTACAACGCGTACCCGCACACATTGAAAGCAATGGGCCGGCCGGAGGCACCGATCGGTCCATTGCAGTTCAACGCGCACAGGGGTACAACGCGTACCCGCACACATTGAAAGCAATGGGCCGGCCGGAGGCACCGATCGGTCCATTGCGGTTCAACGCATCACTGTATATGTGACTGGCATAGGTCAGCATGCCTGTCTCAGATGGACATATGCCAGCCACAGATAGCTCCCAGGGAGTGAGGGGCACACCTACATCACGACAGCCTGTCCAAACCTTATCATAAGGCATGTAAGGCTGCATTTCCTATTGTGTGTATGTTGGTGTACATGTTGTCCTGTGGGTGTCACCTGTGGGCAGCCACCCCCAGGCTGTGCACGTGTTCATGGGGACAGGATCCTGGGTGTTACGTGTACGTGACCACTGTGATGTGCAACTGTTCATATCTGTGCATGTGTCATGGTCACATTTCACAGTGGTGTTTGTGTATGTCATGTCACATACCCCGTGAGTCCCATGTGGGACGGTATGTTTGAGCCAGGGTGTCCCAGTGGCACAATAGTGATGGCCCTCCACAGTCTTTGTGCATGTAGTGTTTACAATGTCTCTGATTTCATGTGCACAATGGGAGACAGTCTCCACATCCACGTTGTGTGTGCATGGACTCTGATGTTGTGCGTGTGTGTCACAGACGTCCATGGCTGTCCTGCCATGGCAAGTGTGGCCACTACCTGTGGGGGTCATGTTTGTTTTGCTGTGGTGTACACATGATACTCCAGGTGATGCCAGTGTCCATGTGGCATTACAGGGTCCCTGGGAATGTGCCTGTCGTTGAGCTGTGGTGCCTGGGGCACATCTGTCCTCACATGTCACTGTGGGGGGTGACTGTGACACAGCATCATGATATCCAATGGGCCAACCTGGGACAAATTGATGCCACCTGTAGGACCGTGTTGACAGATGTTGGCCATGTATGTACCATACATGTCGTTCCGGTACTGCACACTTCATGTAGTTGTGCCTCATGATGATGTATGTTGGGATCTTGAGTGTGTTCAATGCCGCATATGTGGGGTGACTGACGATCTTGCTTACTTCTCCTCTGCACTGCAGGGCTCCTGCTGTCCATCGGCCATTCCCAGACCTGGCAACGATGGTGGAACGGGACAGCATCCGACGGTACCGCTTCACCAGGCAGCTGATTGAGGATTTGGCAGTGCAGTTGTCCCCACATTTGCAGCCTGGCCGGCCGTATCCTACAGCGCTGACCCCCAAGGTGAAGGTGATGGCAGCCCTACACTTCTTTGCCACCGGTACCTTCCAACATACTGTGGCGTCTGCTGGTGGGATGTCACAGACCATGTTCAGCCGTGTGCTCCGCGATGTTTTGGCGGCAATGTTGCTCTTCCTGAACCGGTACATCTATTTCCCTAGACTGCGACGACTCACTGACGTGAAGAGTGACTTTTATGCCCTGGGGAGGATGCCGCATGTCATTGGCTCCATTGATGGGACACATGTGGCTTTGGTACCACCACAGGCCCAGGAGCAGGCCTACAGGAACCGCAAGCACTACCACTCGGTCAATGCACTGGTGGTGTGTCTTGCAGACATGACCATCACACACGTGTGTGCCCGTTTCCCTGGTTCAGCACACGATGCCTTTGTGATGAGGAGTAGTCGCATCCCCAGGTTGATGGCACAGATGCAGAACCAGCGTGCCTGGCTTGTCGGTGTGTACTGACTTTGTGCCATTGTGTGTGATCTGATCTGTAGTATTCCGCCCACTTTTCCAAGTCAGCTGATGTGCACTTGTCTGTCCGTAGGTGACTCGGGATACCCCAACATGCCGTGGTTGCTGACACCCCTCAGGAACCCTGTGACACCTGCCCAGATGCGCTACAATGAGGCACATGGTCGGACCAGGAGAGTGATTGAGCGGACCTTTGGTCTCCTGAAGAGCCGCTTCCGCTGCCTGGACAAGACCGGAGGGTCCCTCCCATATGCC